>CM068368.1:242796370-243193870 GCA_034769895.1 Magicicada septendecula
CTCTCCCCTACAATAAAAGGTATTCACTTTATAATTGTTTTTTGATCGATTTTTAATTTTTTCCTTGAGTATGGACACATAAAACAATTAGCCAGCTAAAGCCTCCCAGTTCATCATTGTCTGCGACACGTTTAATCATTAAAGCTGATGTATCCTTTATATCGCGTATTCTTTGTGGTACACAAGCGTAATAGTATTTGTAGTTAAGGTTATTTGTGCAATATGCTCGTCGGGTAGCTCCGGTCAGTACATTGGGTAAATGCCGGTCAAATGATAACCGACCGTCATTAACCAACTTTATGCTAAACGGTACAATTTTTAAAGTAGTCTTCCTTTTTACAGCACTAGTTAAAACTGCTTAAATTCCTCTTAAGTTCTTGCTCATTTTAAAGAAATTTTCATTGCAGTCTAAGGGATTATGCCCTGTGTGTAATTCTATCACTTATTTAAACTCAATCCACAGTAACATAATTACAGAATTTAATTGTACACTTTGTTTTTAGTATTACAGGCTACCAGTTAGTGTTTGGTTGTGTTTTAATTTTTGTGCATGAAGTGAGGATAGATGTGAGATGGAAGGTAGTGAGGAACGACTGGGTACAAAACATTCAATTATTTCTACTAGTGGTGTCGATTATTTTTATTTCAGATGCCGACAAACTGCATTTAAAAATATACAGAAAACAACGAGATTTATAAACTCTAAACAGATTTGTGGATTATATTAATCAAAATTATTCTGAAACATCTTCAAGTAGATTATTTAATATTCCATTTATCACACAGCAAGGAAAATTAAAAAAGAATAATAGAATATTACAAAAGAATATTATATAAGAATATTGTCGAATCTCATTTAGGACGTAAAAGTGTTTTTCCCTTAAAAAAAAAACCTTCTGGTCAGCACGTTGAAGTTGTTGGCCGATTTGTTTTGTGGACTTAGATCGATAGAAGTGTGTCGTACTGCCTTTGAATATGCTAAAAAGAAAGAAAAAGTAGGTTCGGTAACAAGATGGGAGCAAGAAAAAACAGCTCCCAGCTTAAAGAAATGTGTGCAGCAAGTGTAGCAGGATCATTTATACTACTTTTACGTGTTTTTCCGCGAAAAAGTATGATTCTTCTACTTTCGAAAAATAGCCCACATTGTGCTTTGTAAATGTGCTCACCTAACAGTTGGTCCACGGAAGGTCTATTCGTAAACTGGTTAAAATATTTCATTAAATTCTCAAATGCTAGGTTAGACAGCAGGACACTATTCATCCCTGATAACCACCCAAGACACATTACACTGGAATCATATGAAATATGGAGACAAAATGGAATTGCAATGCTCTCGATACCTTTTCATACCTCTCACAGACTTCAGCCACTTGAAGTAATGTTTTAGTCAAACTTAAATCTTTATTTCGCCGTTAATATGATCGTTTTATTAAAATCCGAGGTCTAACAAAATAAAGCGTACGCAAGAATAGCTACCATGGCGATAGTAGTTTATGAATTCAAATCTACAGGAACTTATCCAGTTAATCCAAACTGTTTACAGATGATGACTTTGCTGCTGCTGCTGATATTTTTCTAACATATAGGAAATAGCATATATTATTATTGAAAATGATGGAATACCTGACTTGAAACACATAAAGAAGGAGAGGATCACAGCAACTACTGTGGAAACTGATTTTGAGAACTCAAATGTTCTTCCTAGCACAAGATTACAATCCGTTAATCTTCTACCTAAAAATTTACACCGAATCAACATTTTGCAGTCCCTCAGAGTTCGCCTGTGTCAAGTAAAATATTAGACCAATTGATTCCATTTCCATCACTGCAAACTTAGAAATTTTAACCACGACTCCCCAGAAAGAAAAATTTGAAGACAAGACAAAAAGAACAGATGTAAAAGAGAAACCATTTACCTAGTTAGCTTGGTACTTCTACAACTGGAACAAAAATGAAATGAAAATTATCTAAAAAGAATTTGTTATAATAACTACAATCTTACTCTGAAGACGAAAACATCGACGAACGACAACGAGCTTGACTACACCTCACTGGATGAAATCAAAATGTATGCTCTGTCTGCGGTAAATTTGGACGCGATGGACAAGAATGGTACGGGTGCAGAGGGCGTGGCAGTTTGGTTCATATATTTTGCAGTGGAGCAGATTGTGCTGAAGTTTTTGTATGTGAAATATGCTACACTGGTGAATGAATTACATTTTTAAAACTTAATGAATAAATTCATGTTACTCAATGAATGTTTAGTTTATTTTATTGTCACCTTCTTGTGTAAATTGTATATTAAATGGGCGTTCAAATATCTTTCTACACAGTTGTAAATTAATTTGTTTAGTCAGTAATCAAGGTCTTCAGTCCAATAAAAATGTTGAGTGTTTTTAATTATTTATGTTTTCTACTATTTTATAATCTTTGTAACCTGCATAATTTACTACCTTACTTATAATGCTCCTAAAATAATTTAGAATACGACAACTCTGTTACCCAATATTAAAAAATTTACACTTTCACATTCCTGCATTTAAAAATTATGAAATAAACAGTGACCCCAATTTCCCCAAACGGTGGGGTAATATCGGTCGAAAACAACTTTTTAATATTTTTGAGATTACATTTGAGACGGTAACTTTATAATTTTAAAATTTTTTCATGAAGAAAACAATATTACAAACACGACGGGAGCGCTTGAAGTCATGATGTCAAGGGAGTTAAAGTAATTGTGATTCAGTACGTTGCTGTAAGACAATAATAGACGTTAGTTAAAATGTTACACTCATAACATTTGTTACCACTTCCCAGTTACTAGTTGAGAAGAAAACAATGTACTTTCTAATATGCTGCAGAAATGTAGGATAAACAGGTATAATTGTCTTCTGGCTATTACAAGTTCGTTTGTATTGAATGTAGCGCAGCAGCAAGTCATTTAGTTTGTTCTTTGAATTATCTCACAACCATTAGTATGCAGGTTTTTTTGTTACTGCTGTTTACCTGAACTGCGATATTTTTATTTATTAACATAGCACCTGTTATTTCTTTTTCTGAATGGCTTGTTTGGGTAACACAGAAGATCAACGTAATACGAGTGTGATAACGCTTTCAATGTGATAATAACAATTGCGTACTGATTTCTCTGGTGACTAGTAATGTAAATCTATTTTAAAAAGCAGTATAACTGTATGTCTAATTTATTGACATAAAAAATTATAAACCTTAGAAAAAGATATACTGAATACTGGTTTTGATCGTGATTACACTTAAAAGAATTTTTTTTCATCATGGACTATCAAAGCTATACAATCACTTTCTGTTATATACTTTAACATATTTTATATTAAATGTTAATTCTGTTGTGTACAGCGTCAATGCATTAACACGTTTGTTACACTGACATTACATATATCAACGTCACGACACACACGCACACATAAATTTACATAAAATTAAATACTACCGACTAATTTTTAATCCGTCGAACTATTGAATTGTTCTATTCTCAACCTATCTTCACGTCTATCACACTATATCACAATTACCTACTCATTTACTTAAATACTTCTCTGTCATCTAACTACATTTCAGGTTTTATGTACTCCATTTTTTCAAGTATTTACAATATGAAACTTTGCCGCACATGTTTCTGCATTACCAATATTATTACCGCACTGTTATTACACTTGCTTCGGCAACTACTGTCAAATGAAAAGTACACCAGTAGTATGTTACTGCAACCGACTACATTCTATAATCGCTACATTTCTTAACAATTGTAGAAAAAAGTCAATACCTGCACACTAGGTAATGTAATACCATTACATGCTACACATCTGAACAATGTTGTTTAGTACAGCTGAAGATGTCTTTACAAAATCCTTAAGAGAGTTCTGCATTCCACGCAATTCACATTTTTCTCATGAACATGCCATTTATCGCAAGGATGCTCAAGGTCATCGGATAACAAGAGATAACCGCCATGTAGCTACATATAATGCATATCTTCTCAAAAGGTTTAATTGTCATATCAACGTAGAATATGTAGGAAGTATCCGCGCAGTTAAATATCTTTATAAATACATCTATAAAGGACATGACTGCGCATTTATTAAGGTTGTCGAACATCAAAGAAGACTCAGTTACAATGAAGCAGATGCCTACATTCAAGGACGTTGCATTACTCCACCTGAAGCATGCTGGCGTCTATTTGGTAACGAAATTCAGAAAAAAAGTCACACTGTTCAGCGTTTGGACATTCATCTTCCTGGTAAATTTCAAAATTTAAATATTGACCAATCTGAAGAAGATCTAGCTGATATTGGGCAGAAAGGGTCAACTTTAGAAGCATATTTTCGCCACAATCGAGCTCTCAGGCAACAGCAACAAGGAAATCAAGAAGAAATTATATACCATTACTACTGGCAGATGCCCGAACATTTTAGATGACTTGGAAGGACAAGCGAGTGGGCGCCTAGAATTAGAAGCATTCGTGTTATTGGTAGAATACACAATGTCAATTTTATTTCGCAACCAGAACTTTACCACCTACGCTTGCTATTATATCACGTCAAAGATGCTGCGAGCTTTGATAATCTACTAATGGTAAATGGTGTTAGGCATGCAACTTATAAGCAAGCTTGCCTTGCTCAAGGACTTGCTTATGACGATAAACAGTGGATTGAAGGTCTACAAGAATCTACTATATCCAAAATGCCTAGGGCCATGAGAACACTTTTTATACAGATTCTTATTTTTGGATCTCCGGAAAATCCCAAAGCTTTATGGGATACATTAAAGGAAAATTTAGCTGAAGATTTTATACGGGATGCAAGGCGAAATGGTAGTTCTATTGCTGAAGCAATAAAACGAGCTTACAGAATTATTGCCTATAAACTTAACACTGAAGCAACAGAAGGCAGGAACTTTCGCTTTTGGGTTCAACGATACAATAGGGATGATATTGAAGATTATGAAAATGAACAAAACCAAGAGATATTAAACATTTATGAAAATGCTGCCCTTGGACAACAGATGTTTCAACTTCTTAAAGGTAGACAGTTAGAAATAGTCAATAAAATTCTAAATTCATGTAACAATGGGCAGTCTGCACAAAGATGTTATTTCATCGATGGACCTGGCGGGGCGGGCAAAACTTTTGTATACAAAACACTGTATTATATTCTTTCTGGGCGAAACTACAATGTCAAATGTATGGCGTTTACAGGAATAGCTTCGATTCTTCTTCCAAACGGACGAACTTCTCATAAAACGTTTGGACTTCAGGTAATAATTTTTAATATAATTTATTTTAATTTTCTTTGTATTTTGTAGCACAATAATAATATTTTATACTTGCATTGCATTGCAGGTTCCATTAACTCCTGAGTCAAAATCAAATATCAAGCCAGGGTCTGCTAAAGCCAAAGAACTTGCCAGAATCGACGTTTTCCTAATGGATGAAGCCCCTATGCTACCTAAGTATGGATTAAACAACATCGACCAGCTACTACGCTCTACTGGCAACCCTAATTTGACCTTTCGTGGCAAGATAATGGTACTCGGAGGAGATTTTCGGCAATGTTTGCCCATTCAACCACGTGCTAACCGAAGTGAATTAGTGGACCTTTCCATTAAGAAAAGTAATCTTTGGCACCATTTTCATTTCTTTTCATTAACAGAAAATATGCGTGTTGATCCGGAACAAAGAGATTTTGCTGAATATTTATTAAAAATTGGCAATGGAGAGTTACCAGTAAATACTATGGACGAGGTTGAACTACCAGAGGATATTCTGTCTAACGGGAATCTTATTGATGAAGTATTTGGTGATTGTTTGGCAAACAACAGATACGAAGATATGAAAGACAGAGCTATATTAGCGCCTTTGAATAAAGACGTAAATAAAATTAACGACGAAATTATTAAAAAGCTTCCTGGAGAATATTATAAAGTATATAAAAGCTACGATTCTGTTAAAGATCAACCAGAAGGAGCTCTTCAATTCACTTCTGAATTTCTAAATTCTGTTGAGATGGCTGACTTACCACCACACGAATTAAAGCTTAAAAAATACAATAATAATGCTTTTACGAAACTTGGACGTCTCTGAAGGGCTGTGCAATGGAACGAGATTGGTCGTGACTGAATTATGTAATAACATTATTAAAGCCAAGATTATCACGGGTGAATATTCAGGCCGAGAAGTTCATATTCCAAGGATTACAATAGATTCCAGCAAAAGTCAGCTTGGGTGCACTATGCAAAGGCATCAATTTCCCGTCAGAGCAGCTTTTGCTATTACTATTCACAAGGCTCAAGGTCAAACATTTGAAGTGGTGGGAATTCACTTATCAATTCCTTTGTTTATGCACGGCATGTTGTATGTAGCATTTTCCAGAGTCAAAAGACGAAGTGGCTTAAAAGTTCTTTTACCACCAGAAAATCCTCGCCATACAAGAATCGTTGTATGGAAAGAAGTATTAAATAATTGTGATTGCAATAACAGAAACCGTCGAAAAACGCAAACGGCGTAGTACCGATATGTTTATATATGAAAATAAATATCAAAAAATAAATAATTAATAAAAATAATTAATAATAAATAATGGTTTTTTTTAAATCTGTATATTTATAAATAAATGTGAAAACCGAGCAAAGCTCGGTCACCCTGATATTATAAGTTAAAGATATATTAACTTTACGTTTAACTTAATACAATCTATACGTTCTACGTACTGCACATAGGATCGTAGTACAAAATTGAAAACCTCACCGCACAGAACTTTATTCCACGAGATATTCACAGCAAAAGGGTTTCACTGACATACTCGCTGTATTCAACACGACAATTTACGTCTCACTCTACAAACTACTTTGTATGCGCTTTGAGAACAAACGAGTTTCTACTTGAAAAGAGTTAGAACCTCTTTAAACAGAAAGTGTAACAGAGAGTGTAACTCATTACACAGAACAGATTGTAATGACAAACTCTGAGTAGAGAAAGCTATCTGTTGCTGACGATTTGTAATGTTGTATATAAAACGGAGATGAGGAAATTCTGGAAAAACAGTGTTCTCAAAGTGCTTTGACTAAATTTTCTGGATTTATTCACACTTTATTAGTTTTGTTACATTGTCGGAAGTCAACTGCAGTCACTTATTATAGAGAAATAAATATTGAAATCATAATTGTACTACTTCATAAAACATCATAAAATTCTGGCTGGTGATTTACCTGCTGGTAAACTGGAAGTAAGATTCATTTAAAAGGTTAGGTAGGGATCAGCAATCAAAGTTACATTACTGAGATCTGCGAACGGTTTCTGCTTGCGGCCGCAGATACTACAAGCAGAAAGCTCAAAGATTTGGGAATGTTCACATTAGTACTTGGGTCAATGAGACCAAATTGTAAACACTTTAGTTCTTTTGTAACATTGATATATCAGTTTCTACCGATCATTAGTTTTTATGGATTTTATAACATTTGCGTTTCTTGTTCACTAACTTTCAGCAGCATTTTCTTTTACTTCTGTGTGCTGTTTCTCTACTCGTCGGTGCTAAACTCGTTGGCATGTCGCAATTATAGTAGCAGTAATATATATTTAATTACATAAAAATAGAAAAATATTTGGTATACCATTTTATTATCACAATAGTAGTTGTCTACCTATTGTGCATTAATAATAATAATAGTAGTAGTAGTAGTAGTAGTAGTAGTAGTAGTAGTAGTAGTAGTAGTAGTAGTAGTAGTAGTAGTAGTAGTAGTATAGTTTACATGTTGTTGTTGCTGTTGACGCCGCCTCAGGAAACCTGACATCTCCAAGTCTCTCCGAACCCACTGCCTGTCAGTACACTTTCGTCATCAGCACGGTAGACCACTACCATGGTAGGAGGGTCTCTTACAACCAAAGTCCTCCAAACGGCGGCAAATAACACGTGGCCTGACAGTACATAGCGGTGAATACATTTCCTCCCACCATCAATCAAATACTCACGCCGGCTGCACCAACAACAGTTTAGAAAGGTATAAAGACGCTTATATAAATTTATGTGTTTGCCTGTAGCCAGTACACCATCTGTCCCCTTGTCTCCCTTGCCTTGCTGGAATGCCAAGGTAGCCACTCTGAAATGAAGGCACTAGCTGAGATGAAGTAAAACATTTGGCTAAAAAATTCAGGAATTTAATATCCTGACATCAAAACATAGGGAGTATTAACCACCGAATTTTAAGAAGTTTGCAAACTTGAAAATTAAAATTTCAGTAATTTTGAAACAAGTAATTAAATAAGTGTCTCAAGGTGACTACCCAAATCTAATATTGCACGGTGACATTATTAAAAAACAAGACTTTTAAATGCCTTTAAGATCAAAATAACTAATTATGTTTTACAAAAGTTTTTACGTTCTTAAAAAGAAAAGCTTCATGCTTACGGCTGGACAAAATGTTACGTAATAGTATACGAGCGCAGGAAGTAAAGTAAGAAAGTGTTCAAAAAGATTCTTTTATTTTATTTTTTTGATTAATAAAAAATATTTTAAATTAATTTATCCCTTAATATTAGATATTAATTTTACCAGTGCCGACAATAGCAGGTGTGAAATATTAAAACCTTCATGAACGAAGCCCAAAAATAAGATAAAGCAATACACATATCTTACAAACATAGATATTGATTTCATACTGTAACTTAATCTCATTAAACTGTTTCATAATGGTAAATTAAAAATGTCCTTTGCTACTAGGAATAAAAATCTATTAAAATTGAACATTATTTTTGCAGATTACATACTGTATATTAACGAAATAAGGTGTTTTACAAATGTAATATTGTGTGTACGAGTTAACTTTGATAACCAAATATCTTCAAAATCTTGTTTGAAATATCTTGTTTCTTTATTATGTACCTTTAGAATAATCACAAAAGTCCATTCATTTCTGGAATCCTATTAAGATTCTGTGAAGCAATTTTGTAATAATTCCTTGCCCGACTATATAAAAATTTTCTGTCGACATCAAGCTGTAAGTTACTGTGCATTGCTAGCGGAATTTGGATTCACTGTTACCAAGTATGACTAGGTGTGCAATCGTTATGCTGTGTTTCCAGAATCCACCACCGATCTCCCTCTGGAAAAAGAAAAGCAACTCACAGAACTCTGTCAGACCAAACATTGTAATATAATAGATATTTACCATATATCCGTCGTGCGACTTCGTTTTTCTCGTCTTATTTTGACGCGTTTCGGCAACGAATTGCCATCTTCAGAATCTTAATCACTCATATGAGATCGTTAAAAAATTAAAAACATTAAAATCATTACGGTAAAAGTGCACTTTTACGATATTGGAAACTCACAGACGCGAACATGAAAGTTTATGTTTCTCGAGTGGACTATATCGATCGACTGCTTTCGCGTGGACAATATCGATCAACTGATTCACTGTTTATATAGCCACTGATAAACCTGTTTTGCTTAATATAGCCCATATGTACTGTGACATTTCATTTACTGGCGCCCGTGTGCAAGTATTGCCGTGTCGTACAACATGTTATGTGAAAATGTAAGTTTATCATTCAAGACATAATCACTGTTGATTTTGACGGCTTTATATATTTCGTATTCCTCAAGCGCGTCCATGTATTTTCCTTTCCTGCAGCAATGCAAAGGCTGGAAATTTGTCTCAAAATCACTGTAGTTATGATTACATAGTATCAGGTGCCTGGCAAAATTAGATGTTGTTTTATGTAATTCCCTTCTGGGAAGATGTTCGTTATATCTTTCTTCAAATGGTCTGCCTGTTTGGCCTATGTAGAACATGTCACATGAGCTGCAATTCATCTTGTATACGCCGGTTCTTTTTCTTTCTGGTATACTGTTTTTTCGGCTAAGAAGTCTCTGAATGTTGTTATTTGTACGAAAGGTTACAATTACATGGTGTTTCTTGAGTTCGTTAACTAGAATATTTGGTAAAATGTTTGTGTAATCTGCAGATATGTATTTATTAACCGGAAGTGTGTTATCATTGTTCGACTTTTTTAATTTCTTCTCTTTGTGTTTACTTATTAATTTATCCACTAATGAACTTTTATATCCGTTAGCCGCTGCTATGTGCTTGATGGTATTAACCTCTTCAATGTAGTCTTTTTCACTTAACGGTATAGTTAGCAATCTATGCACAAAACTATTGTAAGCTGCCATTTTATGCGAGGTGGGATGATATGAATCGGCATGAATTGTGACGTCCGTTGTTGTGGCCTTTCTATAGATTTTAAATTGAAGTTTTCCTTCGTTTTTTAAAATGGTTAAATCTAAGAAATTTAATTGATTTTCTTCTTCTATTTCAGATGTGAATTTAATCTTATGGTGTATGCTGTTTATGTGACTACTTAAGTTTTGTATTTGCCTTTTTGTTCCATTAAATATCATAAACGTATCGTCGACGTATCTACAATAAAAAATGATTTTATTCTTGTATAATTTATTCGATATTATGTTCATATTCTCATAATAATTTAAATATATATCAGCTAATAGTCCTGACAATGGCGAACCCATAGCCAGACCGTCATCTTGTGTAAAAAACCCGTTGTCAAATGTAAAGTAATTTTGTTCCAAGACGACTGTAAGTAGTTTTATAAGTTCATTGATTTTTTGCATGCTAAGTTGAGCTACTTCCTTTAAATTGTTATTTACAATTTCTATAGTTTCCCTCACGGGGATATTAGTGTACAAATTAGTTACGTCTAACGATACTAATTTATATTGTGGTAGTATTTCTATCTTTTTAAGTTTTTCAACAAACTCATAACTGTTCTTTATACTGTAATTATTTGCTATCCTGATATTATTCTTAATTAAAGTCACTAACAATTTAGCAGCTTTGTATCCGGGAGCTGTGGTGTAGTTTATTACTGGTCTGATTGGTGTACTTTCCTTGTGGATTTTAGGTAGTCCTGTGAATTTTGGTGCCGTGGCATTAATTGGTTTTAAATATCTGCGTGTTTTCTCATCTAACAAAAAATTACATTGATTAATGGTGTTATTCAAAGTTTTTACATAAGCCTTTGTGGGATCCCGGTCTATTTTCTTAATATTATTATTATTTATGAAATCAAATACCTTTTGAGTATACTCTCTTTTCTGCATGACCACCAATGTGTCACCCTTATCTGCCTTACTTATAATTGCATCATTTTTCTCAAGTTTACTTTTTATGGTTTTAAGATTCATGATATCCTGCTTATATTTACTTTTTAAAAAATTGTTTTGACTTTTACATTTATTACTATTAATTGCGTTATTGAGTTTGTTGTTGATAAAAACCCTTGCTTCATTCTGTGCAACGGAACCATTTAATCTTTTAATAGCAGCTTCAGCATTAACTACCTCATGGACAATTTCGTTTGTCGTATTAAATCTTGGTACATTATATTTCAGACCTTTATTAAGCACGTTTATTTCTTGGTTAGTGAACTCTATGTTGGTTGTATTCGTTACACGTTCATAGAACACATGTTTACAATCTATTGGTCTATTTTCTTTTTTATGCTGAGTAAGATATAGATTTCGTATTTTCTTATTATGGGTTAATACTTTATGATAAAAATAATTGGATATTAAAGCATTAATTTTGGTCATGATAACATCTATAACTGCAGGGTGAATTTCCTTTAACATTTCTAAATGCGCTTTATAAAGATCCGTATTTAACCTGTTTTTCTTTTTGTATAATTGTCTAATTTCTTGCGTTAACCACATTTTTTCTGCTATTTGTTTCGTCTTGAGTGCCGCCGGTGTTCTTGAATTAATATTTATGCGTGCAAATTTTGGTATGATATTCATTTTTATACACATTTTATTAAATTTAATGTTTTGTGCAACTTTTAGCATTTTGATTTTAACATTTTTGTATTTGTAGACAACACTTGCCTGACGGGCTTCAATATAATACATTTTAGGTTAGTTGTCTCCAAGTCGCTTATATTAATATAATAGATATTTACCATATATCCGTCGTGCGACTTCGTTTTTCTCGTCTTATTTTGACGCGTTTCGGCAACGAATTGCCATCTTCAGAATCTTAATCACTCATATGAGATCGTTAAAAAATTAAAAACATTAAAATCATTACGGTAAAAGTGCACTTTTACGATATTGGAAACTCACAGACGCGAACATGAAAGTTTATGTTTCTCGAGTGGACTATATCGATCGACTGCTTTCGCGTGGACAATATCGATCAACTGATTCACTGTTTATATAGCCACTGATAAACCTGTTTTGCTTAATATAGCCCATATGTACTGTGACATTTCATTTACTGGCGCCCGTGTGCAAGTATTGCCGTGTCGTACAACATGTTATGTGAAAATGTAAGTTTATCATTCAAGACATAATCACTGTTGATTTTGACGGCTTTATATATTTCGTATTCCTCAAGCGCGTCCATGTATTTTCCTTTCCTGCAGCAATGCAAAGGCTGGAAATTTGTCTCAAAATCACTGTAGTTATGATTACATAGTATCAGGTGCCTGGCAAAATTAGATGTTGTTTTATGTAATTCCCTTCTGGGAAGATGTTCGTTATATCTTTCTTCAAATGGTCTGCCTGTTTGGCCTATGTAGAACATGTCACATGAGCTGCAATTCATCTTGTATACGCCGGTTCTTTTTCTTTCTGGTATACTGTTTTTTCGGCTAAGAAGTCTCTGAATGTTGTTATTTGTACGAAAGGTTACAATTACATGGTGTTTCTTGAGTTCGTTAACTAGAATATTTGGTAAAATGTTTGTGTAATCTGCAGATATGTATTTATTAACCGGAAGTTATTTTTTATTTTTAACGACCGGAATTTATTTTTTAACGATCTCATATGAGTGATTAAGATTCTGAAGATGGCAATTCGTTGCCGAAACGCGTCAAAATAAGACGAGAAAAACGAAGTCGCACGACGGATATATGGTAAATATCTATTATATTAATATAAGCGACTTGGAGACAACTAACCTAAAATGTATTATATTGAAGCCCGTCAGGCAAGTGTTGTCTACAAATACAAAAATGTTAAAATCAAAATGCTAAAAGTTGCACAAAACATTAAATTTAATAAAATGTGTATAAAAATGAATATCATACCAAAATTTGCACGCATAAATATTAATTCAAGAACACCGGCGGCACTCAAGACGAAACAAATAGCAGAAAAAATGTGGTTAACGCAAGAAATTAGACAATTATACAAAAAGAAAAACAGGTTAAATACGGATCTTTATAAAGCGCATTTAGAAATGTTAAAGGAAATTCACCCTGCAGTTATAGATGTTATCATGACCAAAATTAATGCTTTAATATCCAATTATTTTTATCATAAAGTATTAACCCATAATAAGAAAATACGAAATCTATATCTTACTCAGCATAAAAAAGAAAATAGACCAATAGATTGTAAACATGTGTTCTATGAACGTGTAACGAATACAACCAACATAGAGTTCACTAACCAAGAAATAAACGTGCTTAATAAAGGTCTGAAATATAATGTACCAAGATTTAATACGACAAACGAAATTGTCCATGAGGTAGTTAATGCTGAAGCTGCTATTAAAAGATTAAATGGTTCCGTTGCACAGAATGAAGCAAGGGTTTTTATCAACAACAAACTCAATAACGCAATTAATAGTAATAAATGTAAAAGTCAAAACAATTTTTTAAAAAGTAAATATAAGCAGGATATCATGAATCTTAAAACCATAAAAAGTAAACTTGAGAAAAATGATGCAATTATAAGTAAGGCAGATAAGGGTGACACATTGGTGGTCATGCAGAAAAGAGAGTATACTCAAAAGGTATTTGATTTCATAAATAATAATAATATTAAGAAAATAGACCGGGATCCCACAAAGGCTTATGTAAAAACTTTGAATAACACCATTAATCAATGTAATTTTTTGTTAGATGAGAAAACACGCAGATATTTAAAACCAATTAATGCCACGGCACCAAAATTCACAGGACTACCTAAAATCCACAAGGAAAGTACACCAATCAGACCAGTAATAAACTACACCACAGCTCCCGGATACAAAGCTGCTAAATTGTTAGTGACTTTAATTAAGAATAATATCAGGATAGCAAATAATTACAGTATAAAGAACAGTTATGAGTTTGTTGAAAAACTTAAAAAGATAGAAATACTACCACAATATAAATTAGTATCGTTAGACGTAACTAATTTGTACACTAATATCCCCGTGAGGGAAACTATAGAAATTGTAAATAACAATTTAAAGGAAGTAGCTCAACTTAGCATGCAAAAAATCAATGAACTTATAAAACTACTTACAGTCGTCTTGGAACAAAATTACTTTACATTTGACAACGGGTTTTTTACACAAGATGACGGTCTGGCTATGGGTTCGCCATTGTCAGGACTATTAGCTGATATATATTTAAATTATTATGAGAATATGAACATAATATCGAATAAATTATACAAGAATAAAATCATTTTTTATTGTAGATACGTCGACGATACGTTTATGATATTTAATGGAACAAAAAGGCAAATACAAAACTTAAGTAGTCACATAAACAGCATACACCATAAGATTAAATTCACATCTGAAATAGAAGAAGAAAATCAATTAAATTTCTTAGATTTAACCATTTTAAAAAACGAAGGAAAACTTCAATTTAAAATCTATAGAAAGGCCACAACAACGGACGTCACAATTCATGCCGATTCATATCATCCCACCTCGCATAAAATGGCAGCTTACAATAGTTTTGTGCATAGATTGCTAACTATACCGTTAAGTGAAAAAGACTACATTGAAGAGGTTAATACCATCAAGCACATAGCAGCGGCTAACGGATATAAAAGTTCATTAGTGGATAAATTAATAAGTAAACACAAAGAGAAGAAATTAAAAAAGTCGAACAATGATAACACACTTCCGGTTAATAAATACATATCTGCAGATTACACAAACATTTTACCAAATATTCTAGTTAACGAACTCAAGAAACACCATGTAATTGTAACCTTTCGTACAAATAACAACATTCAGAGACTTCTTAGCCGAAAAAACAGTATACCAGAAAGAAAAAGAACCGGCGTATACAAGATGAATTGCAGCTCATGTGACATGTTCTACATAGGCCAAACAGGCAGACCATTTGAAGAAAGATATAACGAACATCTTCCCAGAAGGGAATTACATAAAACAACATCTAATTTTGCCAGGCACCTGATACTATGTAATCATAACTACAGTGATTTTGAGACAAATTTCCAGCCTTTGCATTGCTGCAGGAAAGGAAAATACATGGACGCGCTTGAGGAATACGAAATATATAAAGCCGTCAAAATCAACAGTGATTATGTCTTGAATGATAAACTTACATTTTCACATAACATGTTGTACGACACGGCAATACTTGCACACGGGCGCCAGTAAATGAAATGTCACAGTACATATGGGCTATATTAAGCAAAACAGGTTTATCAGTGGCTATATAAACAGTGAATCAGTTGATCGATATTGTCCACGCGAAAGCAGTCGATCGATATAGTCCACTCGAGAAACATAAACTTTCATGTTCGCGTCTGTGAGTTTCCAATATCGTAAAAGTGCACTTTTACCGTAATGATTTTAATGTTTTTAATTTTTTAACGATCTCATATGAGTGATTAAGATTCTGAAGATGGCAATTCGTTGCCGAAACGCGTCAAAATAAGACGAGAAAAACGAAGTCGCACGACGGATATATGGTAAATATCTATTATATTAATATAAGCGACTTGGAGACAACTAACCTAAAATGTATTAAACATTGTAACTTAAATGTGGTAAACTACTACTTCTCAAGTTTTGGATGTTAGCGAAGAAAGAGTTCTCAGTAATAGCAGTAGTTGCAGTTAATAACCTTTACATTTTTGGACCACATAGGTTCTTAAAGCTGCAGTTTTTGGTGCTAACAAATATATATAAAAAAAAACAAGGAACGCTACAGATTTTATCAGTTGACAGGAAATGGTACGTGTTTGTTTTCAATTCCGTAATGAAGAAACGACAAGCTTAACTTTCTGCTTAATAACACAAATCAGTTATTGTAAGACCTAAGGCAGTGAGTCCCCTGTAAAATAAATATGCTTTTGAATGCTGTCCCTTGTTTTTCAAAATAAATACTAAATAAAGTCCCTCAAAGTACTGGAGAAGAAATGTAATGACTTATGGTCTCATTCCTTGATGAAGGGAAGTATCCAGCCGCACCTCTAAGTGGTGAGGGATGTGCAACACCTACAGGTAGCTAACGCGGCTCTGGAGCATTGGACTCTGATGGGCTGAACGTGGAGCTTATAAAGTATGCACTAGCCTTGCTGCATGATCGTTTCCTGCAGTTCATAAATCTATGCTGGGCCACTGGTCACGTTCCTGACGACTGTTGGATTGCAAACATAATTCCCATATTCAAGAAAGGAGATCGTAATGACTGCAGGAACTACAGGAGTCAGCCTTCTTAATACTTCATATAAATTATATGCATCTATATTAAAAACACGGCTGAATGCAATAACGGAGACCTTGCTTTCAGAGGCTCAGAACGTGGTTATATTGTATATTGTTACAATAACTCAGCTCATTGAAAAGCGTAGAGAGTATCAGCTGCCCTCATACATAGCTTTAATCGACTTCGAGAAGGCGTTTGACAGAGTAAATCGGAGCAAACTATTGCCAATAATGACAAGGAAATGGATCCTACAACATCTAATTAGAGTTATACACACACAGTCTTTATGTGGAGAATAAAACCTTAATTGAAGCAGGGAAACCGAGAACATCTCCTACAGTGGGCCTGAACAATTACAGAGTACGGCAAAGGTGTCCATTATCAACTTCACTTTTTAATTTACATATTAACAATGTCACACAGACTGGCAGATGTGTCTTCGGAGGATTTTATGATTGGCCACTCTGCAATTGACACATTGACACATTGTTGTTTACGGACAATCCGGCTATTCTGTCAGACTCGGAAAACAGGTTGCAGATGGGTATACATTTGTTAAATCGAAT
This sequence comes from Magicicada septendecula, assembly GCA_034769895.1. Classification (NCBI taxonomy): domain Eukaryota; kingdom Metazoa; phylum Arthropoda; class Insecta; order Hemiptera; family Cicadidae; genus Magicicada; species Magicicada septendecula. The sequence continues at coordinate 242,813,456 of CM068368.1, forward strand.
GTGTAGACTATGGATTATAAATATCCACACTTAAGACCAAGGTAATGGCTTTCGTGGCACTTATCCTGTACAGGCCAAAATTGTTATAGATGGTACTGCTCTGCCCTGGAACAAGTCAGCAATTTTTAATACCTGGGCTACAGTGTGCATTATAATACAAGCAACTACGTTGTTGAATAAGTTGCATAAGTTCAACCTTACGTGCGGGACCATCACGCGAAACTCTAAGGTCAGTAAATAAAGAAACACGCCTAAGGTGGGGTAAGGTGGAGTGGGTAAATTGTACAAGGTGGTGGCCCTTCCCACACTTTATTATGGATCTGAGAAATGGACTTTAACAAAAGGTCAGGCCAGTCGTATCCAAGCGGCTGAAATGAGTTTTCTCAGGCATATGGCAGGGTATACTCTCCATGATGATGGGAGAAACACATATATACGGCAGGAACTGAATATTATGAGTACTCTTGACAAGATTGCCCAGTATCGGTTGAATTGGTGGGAACATCTTTACCGAATGGATGACTGCCGCAACAACTATGGAACTATAAGCCGAGGGCGGAGAGGTGTGGGACGTCCGAGGAAGCGCTGTAGTGACCAGCTCTAGACTTTCCTGTTTGAGACCGGAACAAAGCATCTTTGGTTTAATCATTGCAGATGATGATGATGATGAATACTAAATTATTTTATTATTTTAATTACTTTATCAGTAATAACACAAAGTCTCTGAAGTTTCGCGGCCCATCCTTTGAGAACCACTGGTTTATTACATCTACTTTGAATTTAACAATCGTGATGAATCACGTGTGTTATTTAATAATATGATTTTATATAATTTCGTCTTTTCTGTATTGCTCAATGATTCCAGTTCCACTAGGCTCTTCATACGACTTCATGCCATTTGATTTTCTTTGTATATTTTGTGGCTGTAAACGAATTGTCTTTGATTATTGAACACATCCATAATATATCGCATTATATAGAACAACGAAATATATTTTCTACCTAATGGTTCTGATTATCAGAATGTATGCCTATTATTTTACATTTTAATTTGTCATTAATATTTTCAATTTATAAAAAAACATAATTGTTTCCTACGATTCCTTATATTCTGATTCTTATATTGTATTAAAACCGTGTTTTGGGGTTCTAGGGTGCTAACTGCGCGTTTATTTTTGTTTAAAATTGCAATAACTTTTAGTTTAGTATTTTATTCTTATTGGTTTATTTATTTCAATTCAATCTAGCATTGAATCCAACGTAAATAAATCCGATTAATGCACTGGAGATTAGTTAGCGAAGTAGTTTTCAACTTCGGTTAATTTATTTTATACGGTTGTTCTTCCGTCGACTAGATGAAATGGTAATGTAGGTTCCTCACTGAAAGCATAAATATTTTTGAATGAACAATCACTTACTTGTGGTGAGTCTTGTCGATCTTGCAGGGTCGATGTAACAATGTAATCTGTAGATTGACTTACCGTATTTAAATTCGCCGCTGCTTGTCGAGCTAACCAATGAAAGTCGTTCACCTGTTTTAACAAATTATTAGTCTGTTGAAATAAACTAACTGACTCCGTTTGCTTGTGTGAAATAATATTTTTATTCAGTTTAATATTCTCTTTTTAAATGATCTGAAGTATCATTTATTATTTCAATTCAAAATAAGTAACATGAGTAGTTGGTTTTATAAAATTTGTCTCAGGGTGGTAAAACTGATGTACAATATCAGTGTATCTAAATGCTTTTTGGTTAAAATAATTTAATTCATGTGTGTCTGTGTGGGTTCTTTTAGCTGACAGAATACCAAATTATTGAATAGAACTCTTACTCTACTGTTATTAGGCAGTTTGAGGATGATTACAATTCAATCATCACTTAATAATTAACATTGAAAATAATAACAATGCCTCCTCTGGACATTTCAGGTTAACAAAATTATTAAACTCAATCGACAATAAATGGTTTAATGAACGTTGGTTAACGTTAAAATAATTCCTGATAAAACATTTAAAAAGTGAACAATAATATAATATGTTGAAACAGTGTTGTTGAATGAAACATCTGATTCATTGTTTGATTCTACAAAAAAGGTAATTGCATGGTTGTAAGTAATTATGTAGCTTGACAACCTTGGTTCTTATTCATAGTAAACATAAACATTTAAATAGTTATAGTAGTAGACTCTTCCTAAATTACAAGACATAAATAACATTGAAATTTTCCATTAACTTTTGTTAATTGTTCATCCAGTTGACAATTCTCAGTCATTGATGAATGCTGGTTGGTTTGATTTATATTTAATAAATGACAACTGTCATTAGGTGTGGTTATGTCACACTAAGTCTTCATACATAATAATTGATTGAATGTTTGAAAAATTCTTAAAATTAAAAATTCAAAATAACCTGAGGATTGTCATTATTACTGTTGATTAAATAATATTGTGAATACACCTTAACCTAGGTTCTTTATTTACGAACATTATTTGAATATGTTTCGATTATATCGTTTCTCAGATTCTTAATTAATAATGTAAAAATCACTGTACTCCCTTTTTATTTATAATTTAAATCCCGGAATTGCTCTGGATTATACATGAGCAATCCTTGTTACGCACTGTTACACTTAACACCTTCGATACTAAAGTATTTATGTTATCACAAATTGAGGTTAAGTTGCTCTGTTTACAACGGTGACGCGCACAAATCATATAAACAGCTGTTTCTTTGCGCTGAATAGTAGCCGTCTGTCTTCCTCCGAAGTTGATTACAAAGTGTCGGGAACAGTACAAAGTATCTCATTCTGCCGTTCCGTCTTGTGATCGTTGAAAATTTTGTTAATTTCTTGGATCTGATTGGTTGACGATCTTTAATTGGATGCACATACCCCCTCCGCGAATTATTTCAATTGTTGTTCTTGGCGTGGGGTGGCTGGTGTCGAGATTATAAATATTTGCTCGATTTGACCCAAATATCTTATAATTGTAATAACTTTTTTATTATAGCTTAGATTTGAAATCTAAGCGTATCACTGTATTTGTGACACTCGGCTCTTTATTTTGAGTCCACTCATGGTGTGCTTTGGTCCATTATTAAGGGAGTTAATGTTTGAGATTATCACAATTCACTATTCACTATTATTTATATTTATTTTTAGATTAAAACTATTTAATGGCACTCATACCCACTTATGGGCATGCCTTCCAAGTTCTTTTACACTTCTTACTTACTGGTAACTTAAATCTAATGACAAAATATATTACTTAAGTTAACATTGCCTTAGCCTATGTCCCTATACTTGTATTTACATATTATTAATAATAGAAAGTATTTGTGTACCTTCTGTATGACCCCAGTTGTAAACAATACGTGGTTTCAACTACTGTGAGTCTGTGTTAGTTGGAATATATGGTTATTCTTTGTCATTTCTGTTACTAAAGTGGCCTCTATTTTGCACTATGAGGTGTACAATTATTTTCACTCTTATTTGGTGTTCTTTTGTCTTTTCCTACTATCATTTAGTTAGAATAGTTTAACCATAGTAGTATCTTTATAATTGGTCTTGTGTTTTTAATACACTAGTCTGTCCCTAAGCGTATATCATTGGACAACAGTAATTACCCCTGGTGTCACATGACAGGTGTTCTTAATTACTCTTATAATACATTATGTCCTTGCTTATAATACTCTTATACTATTATAATAGTGGTATTATACCTTACTTGTGGTATAGACATTAGCCTTTTGTTTCTATTTGGCATTACAACGTGGTTTTGTTCAGGTTTTACTTAGTGAATCCCATTTTGTTTGGTTTTGGTTCATTTTATTTACTTAAATTCTTATTTAAAATTCATTTTTGGTATCTTATATTGGTATGTGTAGAAAGCTTATTAATTCTACTTGGTTTAAGGTACAAAACATTTTAGTTTAGGTAGGTTTTCCCTACTGATAAATATGAATTTAGGTGAACATTACCTGTATCTTAGGTTATGTGGTTTCATTATTTGTACCAACAATGTGTGTGTTAGGTTGATAAAAATTTACATTTTTTTAACCTTATTTTCTCAAGTCTGGTTTTATTAATGATAACTGGTAACTCCTTAGTTATTTCCTTTTCTTATCTTACATGATTGTTTGATTATTTGACTGATATTTGTTATTATTATGAGACAATTTTAATACTCCTTTATATTACATGGGTGCTGTGCATAACATGTTATTATACTTTTATTTACAGCTTCTTTTCAATTAACAGTATTGTTACTTTCATTCTTTTTATAACATATCTTGTCCTATACATTTATAATATTATCTGTTGTATATTGGTCATCTCAGTTAGTCAGTTCTTGTCCATCTCTTCAATTTGAAAGTTGTTCAGTTATTGCATATACGGGTAAGATGTTGATCTACAGTTGACTGGCTCTTGGAATCTATATTTTATGCCATGGTTGTTAGGTGTCTTTCTCGTAGTATGTTTCTTCCTTGTCTTCATTGGTTCCTTACTGACCGAAAACTATTGGGTTGTTGGTTCCTGTGGTACAATCATTGTTTGTTGCATCTCCTTTTCTTATAATGTTATTTCACTTGTTAGTTACCATTAGTTTTATTAACTCTTATTGTTGTGAGTTCATCCTTCTTGATGAGTTGCTCATGTAGTTTTATTCTTAGCATTTTGGATTAATCACTTGTTGTGTCTCTTTGACTCACCTATTGACATGTGTTAATATTTTGGGTTACTGAAATATTGGGCTCATATGTCTTGTTACAATATTTATGACGATTATAGATCGATTCATTTCATTAAGTACAGATTAATTGTTTACAAAAAGACAAGTGTTTACTCGTGAATCGATTCAAGGGAAAAAACCTCCAAATTTTTTCGAAGGTTGAAAGCTGAAACAAATTAATTTATAAGTGAATTTGAAATCGTTAGTTGTCACTGATGTTTGTATACGCTACACCAAACCCCCCCCCCCACGCACACACACACGCGCGCCACGAGAAAGTACCGTAAACAGTTAACTGCTATAACTTTTTTTCTTCAGTTATTATAAATGTTATCACGTTTCGCAAAAACGTCACATTTCTTATAATATACCTGCAAACCCGTAATATACGGGGCAATGTCGTTATAAGATGCTTACAAGATATTCGTATAAATTTGGAGGTTAGCCTATACACAAAGGCATCCAGGTCTGACTCCGTCTTCCTAAGCTTCAACTTTTTTTTCTCACGAAGAATAAAATATTTTTCCAAAATCATGTCTCTCAAACTGGTAACTTCCACATAATGTGCGAAAGCAATTCTAATAATGTTGGGAGAATTGTCTATATCTGAAAAACGCCGTCATTTACGTGTGACGTTCATTTTATGTGCGTGTTTTTAATACTTAGTGCAGGTTTTAATTATTTCTGTAAAATTCTAAAAATCATTTATAGCTTAGACATCACGTTTTCGTAAAGTACAGTTAATCTGAGTAGCTATTTTACTTTCTCGAGGCTACCCAGGTTGTAGAACTGTAGGCTATACAAGTAACTAAGGATGCAGCCTGCTAACGGCGCATCAGAAACATTATAAACCGTCAGCAAAATATGACGGTAGAGAATTATAATAATGTTATAAATCTGTTATCTCAGAAAGTTAAAAAAAAACCACTTACAACTATGTATTATTCATATAACCAAAACTGTAGTTCTCATACGTTGAGCTCTTGTTAGTCTTAAACGGGGAATACATATGTCCAAAAATGTCTTATAAAATTTCTAAGCAGGCCTATATCTTTATACTGTCTTTCACGTAACAAACTTAGACATTGTTAGAATAAAATACTAATTGAGGTTATTACTTGCACTCATAATTACCATCTGCCCTGAAGACATGTTAAATCTCACACCACACTACTGCCAAAAAGAAACCATTTAACACATTTAGGCAATTTACACCATATGTATTTTAACAAGCACAATTTCACGAACTCGAAGGTGAATAAGGCAGTTTTAATGTATGTTCACGTGTGGGTGTCTCATTGTTATTGACTGAGGTCCGCATATCTCTTCAGACAACATATTATTTTAGCTCAACAATAGACATACGGTGTTAGAGCAAGTCGTCTTTGAACTGAACCAACAACACAATTAACACCATGCACACCAAACTCACTTCCGCTGAGCTGTCCCGCTGTCGTTATTAATAGTTTGTGTATCAATTGTGTCACCAACGTTGTCTTTGGATGAGGGTGAAGTTGTGGAAAGTACAAGTTTTCACTAAAATATCTACTTGTGAAGACTTTAATGGAACAACAATCTTGATACTTTAAATAATAAACGTGTGCAAATTTCACACCGTGCTCATTTGCAAATTGTAGGCAGAGAGTAAATTAAACGTAAGATATGAGAGCTCATAATGATGCCAAAAATAATCTCATACGAATCACATACTACGATAAGTATTACATTCTCATGGTCAGGTCCACGGTACGTGTGTCGTACATAAGACAGTAGGACGGATAATTTTTAATACTATTACCTAAACGAGAACTCTGCAAAACCGGGCTGTATGCAAAAAATTATTTGATTCTGTTTGAATTTGCGGCAGTTATCGTTTGCCATAGAAAAAAAATCTACAGACAGACACACAGACACACAGACACACAGACAGACAGACAGACAGACAGACAGACACACAGACACTTTTCGGAAAACGACTTTTTTCATGTTTTGAGTGTAGTAGAATCAGAATCTGCAATAATCTCGAACACGATTTTTTTTGCCATCACCATACTTCCATTCCTTAAGGAATATGGAAGTAACTAGCTGTTTACTACGTTTAGAGAGAATTGTAGAATTATTAGTCCTCATATTAAAGTCACGTGCGCAAGAAAAGGAATTACGTGTTCGTTTCGAGAACGATTATGGATGTCGATATTCAACTAAACACCAGAGCTGGATAAATTACGCAGCAAATGGCTTTCATAGCCTGTTAGTAACCAATCAGCAGATACGCTACAGAGAAAATTAAGGAGTAATGGAGCTTTGCTGATATCGATGTGTCCCCGATGGTGGAACTAATTTACTACTAATTGAGTTCTAGTACTTTGTCGCGTATGTACCCAGATGCAGATGTGCTACGACATTAATTGAATTGCACAGCAGTACACAGCCAGGTGATATTTTATTACGTAGTCGCTAAGTATGGTTTATTAAGTACCCAAAATTAATTCGCATTTGAGGGAAAATTTTAAAAACTATTTTTCTGTGTGTCAAAATAAATTTAAAATAAAATAAATTTTTGTTTAATACATTTTTAGTAAATTGTTAGTCACTAATAAAACATTCCTAGTTAACCTGAAGTCACAAAAACACTCAGTAACGTTGCGTATATTTGTAGAAAAAAGTATGTATGCCAAATACAGTCCACGTCAATTAGAGTTTGTTATCGTAATACGTATGGAAACTGAGTTATTAAGACTGTGATACGAGTACATAAGCACCTATACAGCATATAATGGGTAGTCTAAGTAAGAATACAAGAACTGAAAATTAACACTCCTAACTTATCGTAACAAGTGTCCTCTGCCCTATAGGTAACTCCTTTTATCATCAGTTTAAAATAAACACTTGTAAGTAAAATTCCTCTAAGTCTGCACTACATGAAACAAAACAACGGTCCAGAAATATAGAGCATATTGCTCAAATTATCTCAGAAAATCCAACTGAGAATTGATCTCAGAAATAATCAAATTTTTCTTGAACACATTTTTCTTTTTTTAGTGGAACTAAACACAACAGAGTAGGCCTAAATAGCCAAAACCAAAATTGAAATTTTTAATGATACAAGTGTGTGGTATCTCACTCGTACTTTACAATTATTCGATGTATAACGTATATTAATGATATAGCTATTTGTAATATGTATGTGATGAATCTCTGTTAGTGTATTAATAAATTATCTTACACTATTGGAGACCCTTCAAGAGTTGGTGACCACGTGGCCAACTTGCGATCTGGCAAGTGAACTTTGGAGATAACCCACTCGGAGCATTGTGAAGTTGTAAAAATAGAAAGCTTTAATCAGGAAACTATAAAAACTAATAAACTAACTACAATCAAACATATTACTATCTGTGATTAAACGTTAGGCCTACACTAATTTTACAGCCTGAATAACTATAAAATAATAATAAAGTATGACAAGTTACCTTAATACATTATGATTCATGTAAGTATTCTAACTAGCAACCGCTTCCTCTGTTGTAAACGACAAATGGTTTTACTTCCATATTCCTTAAGGAATGGAAGTATGGTGATGGCAAAAAAAATCGTGTTCGAGATTATTGCAGATTCTGATTCTACTACACTCAAAACATGAAAAAAAGTCGTTTTCTGAAAAGTGTCTGTGTGTCTGTCTGTCTATCTATGTGTCTGTCTGTCTGTAGTTTTTTTTTCTATGGCAAACGATAACTGCCGCAAATTCAAACAGAATCAAATAATTTTTTGCATACAGCCCTGATTTGCAGAGTACTCGCGACCTATTGTTTTTGGTGAAGATCGGTTGAGGGAAAGGGGTAGTTTACCTGCAACGGTTTTTTTTTAGCAAGGGTAATTTTGTTTGTTTGGCAAACGATAACAGCCGCAAATTCAAACAGAATCAAATAATGTTTCGCATACAGCCCTGAATTGTAGAGTTCTCAAGATCTGCTGATTTTGGTGAAGATCGGTTAAGGGAAAGGGGTAGTTTACCTGTAACGTTTTATGTTTTAACAAGGGTATTTCCTATGGCAAACGATAACAGCCGCAAATTCAAACAGAATCAAAAGATTATTTGCATACAGCCCTAAATTGTAGAGTTCTCAAGACCTATAGTTTTTGGTGAAGTTCGGTTGAGGGAAAGGGGTAGTTTACCTGCAACGTTTTTTTAACAAGGGTATTTTCTATGGCAAACGATAACAGCCGCAAATTCAAACAGAATCAAATAATGTTTTGCATACAGCCCTGATTTGTAGAGTACTCAAGACCTATTGTTTTTGGTGAAGATCGGTAAGGGAAAGGGGTAGTTTACCTGTAACGTTTTATGTTTTAACAAGGGTATTTCCTATGGCAAACGATAACAGCCGCAAATTCAAACAGAATCAAAAGATTATTTGCATACAGCCCTAAATTGTAGAGTTCTCAAGACCTATTGTTTTTGGTGAAGATCGGTTGAGGGAAAGGGGTAGTTTACCTGCAACGTTTTTTTAACAAGGGTATTTTCTATGGCAAACGATAACAGCCGCAAATTCAAACAGAATCAAATAATGTTTTGCATACAGCCCTGATTTGTAGAGTACTCAAGACCTATTGTTTTTGGTGAAGATCGGTTAAGGAGAAGGGGTAGTTTACCTGCAACGTTTTTTTATCAAGCGTATTTTCTATGGCAAACGATAACAGCCGCAAATGCAAACAGTATCAAATAATGTTTTGCATACGTCCCTGAATTGTAGAGGTCTCAATGACTTTCGATTTTGGTGAAGATCGGTTAAGGGGAAGGGGTAGTTTACCTGCAACCTTTTACGTTTTAACAAGAGTAAAGTACTTGAAAATTTATTTAAACTTTTTGAAACAATGGTAATTGTTAAAAATAAAATAATTTTGTTGCCAGGCAATAAAATTATAATTTTTTCATTTTAATGTAATATAATATTTTTCATTTAATACAGCAATAAAAAGGCAGGTAAGACACAGCCTGGCTGTTTGGCTGAAAATGATTTTAAATATAAATCTTAGAATATGGAAGTCATGTATGGTTCTCCATACCGATATTTTACATTAGTAGGAACAAATAATATTTTGCTTCTGTATCAAAAGGACTTTTTAATTTCCATTACCTAGTTCTGTTTACGAAGACCTCCAATGGTATTTGCTATCAGTTTTATAAATTCTGTAATTAATCGTTCTTAAAAAGAACACACAAAATCTAGAGCTTTAATAACATTAAATTCGAATATTTTGGATAGTGGAATACTTTATATATCGTAAGATAACATAGTTATAAAAATATACATGGTCAAATAACACTGTTCAACAGCAAAAATGTTTCCTGCTTGAAAGTAGCAATTTTGTATTTCATTTAGGTTATAAAAAACTAATTTAACCTTTAAAATGGTTAGTTATCTCTTATTTTCAAGATCTAACAGTTTAAGTATAGTTAGGAGAATTTTGTTTAAAACTGAGAAATTTCATTTTTTTATGGTTGGCAAAGCTGTCTGAGACCACTTTTATTGTCGTTTGAGGTTAGTTCTTGTCTAACTTCATTTTAAGGTTAGTGAGTGTTAGTGATATTTTGTTTCCTTCCTTATACTGTGTCTAGAAACTGTGAAAATGCCTCTCAAGTGCGTTAATATTGCTGACAACTTTTGCTATGTATGTGGTGATGTGACATTTTCTGCTCAGAAACGGCCTATAACACAGCTACTAAAACAGCCTACTTTCATTACTTTGAAGTCAAGGTAGGGGATCAAGACAAGTTATGGGCGCCTTACTTTTGTTGCTATACACGTTCAGTGACCCTTCGTAATTGGTTAACTGGAAAGAGACGTTCAATGAACATTGGTGTACCGGTGATATGGCAAGAACCAACAAACCATGTAAATGACTGTTATTTCTGCATGACATCGCCTTTACAGGATGGTATTTTAAAGAAAAAAAGTGGATTGTAGAATATCCGAACTTTCCATCAGCTATTCGTCCCGTCCCACATGGTGGTAGTCTTCCGGTGCCTAACCCTTCACGAGACTATCAACTACTGTCAGATGACGGTGAGGGATTTAAATATCTTAGAGGAAAGTTTCCTCAACTAAGTGATGCCAAAGTCAAAGAAGACATCTCTGTTGGCCCTCAAATCAGAAAGCTGATGAAAAATGAAAAGTTCAAAAATGCACTTAACACCAATGAGTAAGCGGCTTGGGAAACATTGAAAAAAGTAGTTAAGAGGTTTTTAGGCAAGAAAAGAGCTGAAAACTATGTTTAAAATATAAATGAGCTTTTGGAAAAAATATCATAAGTTAGGATGGAATATGTCTTTAAAAATTCATTTCCTCCACTCGCATTTGGATTTCTTCCCTGACAATTGCGGACACGTAAGTGACGAACATGGTGAAAGATTTCACCAAGGGATCACCGCCAGGAGAAGAGGTATCAGGGCAAATGGGACGTGTCCATTCTTGCAGATTACGGCTGAACATAAGCAAGGGATGTTTCAGATCAAAAGCATAAGCGGTAAACTAAAAGGAAGCGTTCGGAAACGTAAAAACAATCAAGAAAAACGGTAATAATAAACCATTTTAATAACAATATTAATTTTTAAAGAATCCATTTTCTTTTCTTTAGACTATGTAAACATTTATAAACATTTTTTATGAACTCTGGAGATTGTAATTTCCAGAAACGGAAACGTGCGTGCGTGCGTGCGTGCGTGTGTGTGTGTGTGTGTGTGTGTGTGTGTGCGTGCGTGCGTGCGTGCGTGCGTGTGCGTGCGTGTGTGTGTGTGTGTGTGTGTGTGTGTGTGTGTGTGTGTGTGTGTGTGTGTGTGTGTGTGTGTGTGTGTGTGTGTGTGTGTGTGTGTGTGTGTGTGTGTGTGTGTGTGTGTGTGTGTGTGTGTGTGTGTGTGTGTGTGTGTGTGTGTGTGTGTGTGTGTGTGTGTGTGTGTGTAGTCAAAATCAATATACTGGAAAATTTTAAATACGTAGAAGGTCAGGAAAGAGATCTTCCATACAGTGTTCGTATAATTTTCGAAAATCCTTTCTTGAATACTTCAGTGTAATACTTAAATAGTACTTAATAATTTTCATCTACAATGTGAAATATTATGTAAGATATTTTCAAAAACGTTAAAAATTAAGGAAGTGCTACTTTCGATTTTTTAAATAATATAAGACCACACAAAACTAATCACCTATATCAAAATTATTTGAGTTAGTAAGCAACACAAATCGATAATTTATTACCACTCATTCTATAAGAATAGAGAGTATACATAAAGGTAATGTGTCAGTGTGTGTCTGTGTCTGTGTGTGTTGGGGGGGGGGAGTGAACCATATCTACTTATGACAATTCGATTTGATGGTAAATACTTTTGTATTATTTTCATAGTGGCACTTTTCATATTACAGTTTGTATGATTTTTAAGGACGTAACCTCTTTCTTTCTCTCTTTAGCAAAACAAAACAGAAAAATTAAGTGTAAATATTATTGTTTATTGCTATAATTGAGAGGAAGGTGGGGGGAGGGGTGTAATGGTTACTCATTAATCAAAGCTCGAGCAGACAATGTTTTGTTATAACGAGAGTGAGGCTCATCGTGGTGCTTTGTGCTTTGCCGCAGTTCATAGTCACGTAGAAGTCATTCATACTGTGGTTAACTCTTTGTCGTACAGACTACCATCAATAATTACCCGAGACTGTGAACGTTGTAAGCGTTCTGTAATGAAGAGAAATTATCAACACTAATGTGGTCAGATACTTCATTCCGATACTTCACGCTTCAGACTATCAAAAGAAAAATGTATACAGGACTGCCAATTGTACTTTGTTTTCTCTTATGCGATACGAAATAATAGGATAGGTGAGTTATGCACGTGATCAGTACAAAATCTGCCAGTCGATTCGCAGCAAACGTTTTGAGTTTTAAAGATTATTTAGCCGAAATATTACCACCTCTTCAGATTTGGCCACTGCCTGTTAAATGCATTAGAATCTGTAAATTTGAAACTTTAATATTTTAAAGAATAAATTACAATAAATTATACTCATTTAACAATTCAATTTTGCAATTTACTTTTAAGACAATTTAATTACTCGAATTCTTCACAGTAGAGTTACGTAGAGAGAGATGCTCTGTGAAGACGGAACAGGCAAAGCGCCTATTCCGTGAGGTAAAAAAGAAGAAAAGAAGATTTTTAAGACAATAGAATTAAACCGCAGCAACTGAAAATCCCATTAACTCTGATTATTGTTATTTTTCGCAATACATTTAAACTGATTTCAAACCATTTATAAAAAAATTAATTATGTCATCCTGTACGCAATATGTAACAAAGTGTATATATAGAGAGAAACGATTACAATGGGTTAAGAAATTAAAAGTTATTATGAAGACAAGGACAAGATAACATTTTTCCTGCAACCCTTTTACAGTAATCAGTCACTTAAAATTGAATCGTATATTTTAAACGATAAATATAATTTAGTGGTTAAGTCAAACTTTTGCTAAACTTGTGTTTCTACCACTAATACTCACTTACACTAAACTTCCATGAGCGCTTCCAAGCCTCTAGGCTCATCTTCAGATGGAAACAACCTGAAGATGGATCTCCATCTGAAGATGAGCCGAGAGGCTTGAAGGCGCTCATGGAAGTGTAAGTGAGTATTAGTGGTAGCAACACAAGTTTAGCAAAAGGAATCTATAAGTTTTCGTATATAACGTCGTGTTTTACACACTACGCTGACCCATCAATCTACGTCGTGTTTTACTTCAATCTGACCCTTTGTAAAAAATTGGACGTTATCTAATCCATCGTATGCGAACCGTTACGTAAACATGATGATCTGGTAAACAAGTAATACATAATGTTACTCTTATCATTAGGCCTTCTATTCCTATCCCGTGGACTGAGCCATTTACTTATGCGGTCGCTGTTCACAATCCCAAAATTGCTTGAACATTCACATCGCTTCTTTCATCTTCCAGTCAATATAACACGAGATTTTAAAAATTCATAGTTTATTATTTTCTGTTTAAAAAGAATATGTGCTCTAAAATTGTAGTATATACTACTGGCATTTGATTAGAATAATTATGAAGATGATTCAGCTATGAAAATTAATATTTTAACTGCTCCTTGACGACCAGGGCTACCTAACATAGCAATTCTTGTGTAGATAATGTTTCAGTTCTTTGTTTTTACCAGTCTTTTTATATGCAAAAATTGGTTCAAAATTCTGAGTACAAATATTAGTGGCATTGGCTACCCATGGTTTCTGAATTGACATTGGAACAGTAGTCTCTCAACCTTAAGTTAGATATTGTTTTGATAAACATTTCTTTAACTATTTTGATAGGCCAAGTACATTATTCACCTGTCCCATCAATTTAGCTATTCATCAGATCTAATGCTGTAGACAGTACCACGATTGTTACTTTACAGAACATACCTAAATGTTTCCAAATATGGAATGTTAAATTCAAATGTTAACGAATATATCCGAAATTTTTCTGATAAAGTCTGAGACCGTAAACCATATTTCATTAAGTGATCTAAAATAATTACAAATATAGAGTAAAATTATTTTATTTACAGTTTTATTTTTTTGTTAAGTTACAACCGATTAAGCTATCTTTGTTTTGTTTGAATGGTTACTAAACGTTTCGTTTGCTGGCGTTCTTCTGATTTTAATAGTTGTATGGTTGACACACAATCAAAACAAACATTTATGATTCTTGTTTGTAAATTTATTTTTGTTTTACAACCAGTAGACAACTGATCTGTAAACAATATAAGTTGCTTTAATTAAAAATGCTTCAAAGCCGTAGAGTAGTTAACAAACAAGTAAGGTTTCATTAAAGCTACTTCTCCTTTATGACTGCAATGTCAATCCAATAAGGGGATTTAAAAGTGGTTAATTAACAAAGTTACGCCTTTTCCAAAGACGTAGCCTACATATTTAGTATGTTTAATGTGACGATACGTAACGTTTCTTGTAAGAGACATAAACCTAAATTTTACAAATAAACAATTAAATGAAATCAAAAGAAACAAGCGCGTGCACTCTCTGTTTAGTTCTTTGGTAGCCAAAACAAATAGCAGACGGAATACGCTGACCTAGAAGTCATTATCAACTTTACCATACCTACTCCTCCGGCGATAGAATTACCACGAGTCTTTCTCAGAATTTAACAAACTTCCACAGCAACACGTAGACTTTATTAATATAGGCCTAAGTGTTTTCAGAAAGACAAATTGGAATCTTATAGATACCTAAGATAGTAAGATGTTACAAAACACTATTTTTAAGGCACTTAGAATGTTTTGTGAAAAAGTTAAAATCTTTTTTATAATTTTATTTTTAAGGCTTATGTTGTGGAGTAAAGTAGACTGTAAACATAAGCCATATAATGAGGCGTGTCAATCGTAATTTTCCAGTACTTACAGCAAAATGCGTTAATCCAAATAAGTTGAAAGTTACAGATCAATATACACGTATTTGTTTACTTCGTTGAGCTAGTTCACTCTTGCCATGCGGAAACCTGAATGGCCACATCTTTAGATAATTGTATGCTATTTGTTGACTAACACTAGCATTAAGTGTAAGATAGCTATACGTTCATTTTGCGTGTAGGCCTAACACGAATAAATGTCGGCAAGTATCCGGTATACCACGGTTGCCTAGACTCAGGCCTTTGGATTCTCGTTCCCGCCAACAGTGACGTCAGAGTACATAGTTACACATGGTGGTAGTGTATGCATAGTTGTTAACATTAAATGTTGGAAGTTTTCACGTAATTCTTGTGGTGTGGTGGTTATAACAATTGTTTCAAAGAAATAGTGTCATTTTCTTGTAATTTTCCTGTTAGTGTAACGTTAAATTTGGTTTTTGTGGTCAGTTTAATTTTATAAGTTTCTATTTAAGGTTATGTATGCCGTTTTGCTGTACTGTGCCTAATTGTAAAGGAAATTATAGGAATTGGCCAAAGTTACAGTTTTTAGTTTTCCTAAAGATCCAGAACTTCTGCAGAAGTGGATAAAGGGAATCAAACGTGATTTTGTGCCTACATTACATAGCCCGGTATGTAATTAAGTTTACATTATTTACGTTTGAATACAATTAAAAGCGTAGGCAACAATGAATACTTGTTTCTATTATTATTCTATTTTGAAATTGTAACGAAACAGAACGCTGTAAGAATAATTATAAATGATAATAATGAAACCCTATTCAGGGATGGAACCAACACAATGATCAACAACTAATAAACAGAAACCATCAAATTTTGAAGATAATGAATGAACAAAATTTAACTCAACAACACCAACCATTGACCTGACTATGACTAAAACAATATAACCAGACTTTACCCAGTAGGATATGGCAGTAAGTCAATAAAAATTAACATAAACAAAACTATAACCAAACATTAAATAAATAATCCTATAAAAACAATAAAGAGTACAATCATTCCATAATGTAAAAAGTGTGTGAACTATAGGTATAATAGGTCAATAAAAATCTGTATTATTATAAACTGAAGTGGAAAAATAGGAACAACCTCTTATAGTGCTACAAGTGATAATAAACACATAAAAAGTGGCCAAATGATAGTCACACAAACTACAGTTTAAAAGTGTGCTATTATTTAGATTAAGAAGTGGTCAATCATGATTGACAGTAGTGATGTAGTAATTATCACACAAAAAATTGTTAAACAGTGTGCAATTAGTTAAGGTAGTAAACTATAATTGTTAAAATAAGGAGTATCATTCAGAGTTTTGTTTTATATTATAAGAGTTTCATGTTACCAGCAAATCAATTTAAAATAGTGTAATATCAAGGGGTCATAGTTAACTGTCATAGTTAACCATTATACATTGTTTAATAAGATAACTGGAAAATCCACTAAATACTAAATTTTACAGGACTAAACCAGGACACGTTTAGTACCAAATGATTTGTAATTTTATTCTTATTAACCACATAAAAATTGTATTAACTATTAATGTATAATGCTAAAATAATAAGTTAAAGGCAAATTATAAAATGTAATGTAGGCCTAATTAAGGGGTCTTGGTCATATAACATTAGAACTGTATCTGAGGGGCCAATCAGAATCCCAGAAATTTTGGTCAGTTTCTATGATAAATGAAGAAATGAGACACTTGATTGTTAACCACGATTGAATACGGTTGACGAATGTTCGCAGAAGAATATTATGTAACGAATTTTAAAACCAGGAACCAAACATAGAAGCAATAATGAAATGAACCAAAATCAGAAGATAATGAAATTATTAACAAAAGTCATCTAACCAAATATGAACGACGACCAGTAAGAAAATAAGATAATATCAAGTGATTAACAAGAAGAAGCCTATCTAAACCTAACTAAGAGTCGTAACGTATTCGACAATTATTTTAACCAAACAACTTTAGTAATCCAACATGAACAATCACTAGTAACACCAATAACTCACACCACAATTAATCACTGATGGACGTTTTTATAAAGAAAAGAAAAAACAGTATATAAGAAGTAGTGAATACAAAGTGAACATATTTATTTAAAATACATTGGGAACGATTTCACACACATTCACCGATCACGAGGCGGCCATGTTTATGATGTCATGTCATGACCAGAATGCATTGCACACGTAACGAAACGAAATATTGAAAGCCACTCTATTCAACATTAACAATTATTTATAATATCACATTAGATCATAAGTATTAGGATTATATTGTAACGTACTCTATATTGTTTGTTAATACGCGTAATTAATGGAACGTTTCGTAGCAGCCAAAACAGTTCACACTTTATATATTTAATTCATTTTTACTATTGACCCTGAGATAAAGAATCGATTGTTGCTAGCGTGTATATCGAAACGACAATTTCTATTAACTTGAATTAATTTTGCAAAGATTAAATATTAAGATTACCAAAGTCATATCCATGCGTTTTATTTCTCGAATATAAGGTACAATCAGGATTCGTTCTATACTCACGAAGATTAAGAAGACGTCTGTGAACCGTAAGAACAATAAAAACTACGAAATCAAAATTAACCTCAATGAATAGGGTTAATATGAAGATCGAACGTAGACTTTGAGAAATTGTTTTGTGACAATCCAACCGCTACATTCAAATTAGAAACAGACGAACTGAAGAATTTTCATAAGTCAATTCTAGAATTAATAAATGGAAGGAAGAGTCATTCAGATATTACAATTATATTTGAATAAATCACACAAAACCAGGTGTGACACACACGAACACGCAACATAAATATCAACAGACACAATAGATTAAAATTAGAGCAAAAGTTTTTTTATTAAACAGCAAAGTTTATTACATCATAAAATTTAATCATACACGGTAAACGTTTAAATATAATATTTAAAATTAAAAATTAAGTACATTTTCAAAATATAAAACAAGTTACCTGTATGTTAAATTACATTTACACATTGTAAAGTAGGCTAATTTCAAGATAACTCTACGTAAGTCTAGGGGGCCGTGGGTATACCCACATGGATCCGGTATAACAAAGTATCCATATTCTCTGCTATAAATACCATTCTCCTAAGTGCAGTTGTGTGGTTTTATTTTGCCGTTTTGTGTGCCCGTTCTGTACACAAATTTTAATTAACTTGACTTCAGGAAAATTAATGTCTAATATTGCCTTGATAAGGGGTTGAGTAAAAAAGAGGCATGGAAGTCGGTCGTTTGTCTTTAGTGTTTTTGTGTTGAAAATATTACAAAACTTATCTGGTCAAAAGACAAAATCAGGTATTAAAAATCAGATGCGAAGGAGACATGTTGGAGACGTGTTAAAGTGTGGTTGTAGACTAACGTCGAATGTCGTCATTATGTAACACGACTCCTTACTATCACGACGAAAATTCCTTCAGTCTGGAGGATAAAATATCTATATCGATAAATCAAATATGTAAAAGCCAGTACGATTTCTTTTAAATTCAGGAATAAATTTTATTTTCCCTTATGATAAACAACATTTCTTGTCATATTCTATTATTGGTGTTGTTTTTGTTGTTTTTGATATTGTTATTGTTATTATTTCCTTAAATTCGTAGTGACGGTCAATCAATGAATTTTTCAGTGAAGGGTTAGTGAGGATCGGTAAAAAATAACACACATTTTTAACTTATTTGTGTCGACGTTTCGACAATGTTTATTGTCATCATCAGGACAATTGTTGCTGACGCCAAACGCACAACAGTTGACACGAATAAGTTAAAAATGTGTTATTTTTGACCGATCCTCACTAACCCTTCACTGAAAAACTATTATTTTTATTATTATTATTACTTTTAATTCAATAATAATTAGTATTGGGCACCTGTTAGAGCAGTCTGCGAATATTGTTTGTCGACATTTAGTGTGATATGCTAAATTTGTTGAACTGAAGTAAAAGTCAAACAATTTCCCGTCCGTTTGATTTAAAAAATAAAGATTATTTAATTTTTTTTCGTAACTTAGTAAATTATCTGCCATGAGGACTTAGCTGACGGTGAGATGTTTCTTCTATGACCTAGTTTATCGAGTGCCGTGTACGTGCTGTACCCAATGATTTCCTCGACTTGCTTGTGACCCTCATTTATTATTGTAATCTCGGTTTCCATTCCTTATTGATACACTGAAGGAAGTACAACGTAGAAACTATGAATCAAGGCCGTTGATTACGAATATTAATCTGAACATCAATCAGTAGGAACAAAATTAATTTATCAGGATGTAGCTGAGAAAATGATTATTTGTGTAATAAATAATTACCACGCGTGTGTATGTGTCTGTGAGTTGATATTGTTATGGACATCATGGATGGACGTAACCTTAGAACAGTGCAATAATTCACTAAATATCAGGAAAATGGATAGTCACACGTTTTATTTACAGACTACAAAAATAATCTCATTTATTTAATTAATTTTCCATTGCGTTAGAGGTACCCAATGTGCACTATAAATAACAACAGGTAACAATAGGCATAAAGTCGTAAAATAAGAATATCGCTATCATAACACTTAAAAACTTAACACTTGCACTACTTCCAACACAATTCGCATAACTATGTACTGTCCCACATACAGTAACTGGCCTTTTTGAGTTTTGCTTAAAGTAAACAAGATTATAATAATCGAGATGGGACAGATAAATAATTTGTATATCAAATAATTCTCGCACATCGGTATGCGATGAATCATTAGTGGCTTTGCTTACACATGTTATTTATGATGCGTCGTCATAACACTGTCCTCTCCTTACACCTGATTTTCCCAAACTGACAAATTCTTACAGCGTGCCTTGGTTTCAGTTTTGCTCAAGAAACACCTTTTTACATGTCCTAAACACTTACCTCATTATTTGTCATTTGATTACAGAGTTCTTTCTAGTTTACCTCCCACGTATTGTATAACTTCCTATTTAGCGATCTTCCTATTTACAGTTTTACTACAACTAAGTTAGATTTTATCCAATAATGAGTTCTCCTACTCCCTTCTCTTCCCAAGCATGTGCTGTTTCTCATTGTACATTATTGTTAAGCCAGATCGTTCTCTTCACATTTTCTTTCCCACTTTCAGAGAATTATATTTTAAGTCTAGTAGGCTATAATTATAATGTTAGTTAAACTATAGACGAGTAAGGCCAAGTGTCGTCCCCACTTTCATCGGTCGTCTAATAGTATAAGTAGTAGGTCGACTCGATGTTACCGAAGGTATAAGAACATCAGTTAATTTCAGATTACTCACTACAACAGCGGATCCAGAGGCATCTGTGTCTGATGTTACATATGGGCTTTCTTGAACGATCCTTTAACTAAGAAATTTTCTTTGTTTTCCTTAACTGGATGTTGTCTGGAGACATTATTTCTCCAGTTTATCAGCATCCGCCCTATTATACTAAATATTCATCGCTTCGTTGATGCATGCTTGCATGTACTCTTTACAGACAATTTCTGTAGCTATAAAAATTTAACCTTCCTTCCTTTCTCACTTTTATTGTTGGTCTAATCCTAGCGACCTTGCAGTTCCAATTATTTCGTCTTAAACGGTTGTGAAGTTGTTATATTTTGTTGATGGGCATTTTGTGATTTGTCCCGAAAAAGCTGTTTAGATAGCCTCAAATTTAAGTCCATGTAGCCTACAATACGGTATTCTGATACCGCGTTATTCGTGACATATATATTTCTAAATAAAAAACGGCATTCGAAAGGCCTCTAGCAATTCAAGATAAGCCAACATTGTTAGCAAGACTATGCTTGATTCAAACTCTCGAAGCTTTCCTCGGAATGATGTTGTCGCGTGTGATACATATTGTAGGGGTGCTGGCTCCGTACCGCAATTCGAGAGTTTTGTCAAGTCTTCGTAGACGTTCTGGCTGTTAGATGATATTCCCTATATCAGCTCTGCTGTGGGTCCTTTAGGAGCAAAAATAATTAAATATAGCTACTCGCTTTTCCTCTGCCTATTAGTTTTGCAGCAGCTTCAAATTATCAAAAGTAATCGCCTAATACAATAAGCCTTTTCATCAAATGCTGAAGCCTCAGCGTTATCTGGCCCTACGAGTAATTTTTGTAATTATTTTTTAATTATCTCGTATTTTAGTAATGCCTTTTGTCATTTTCTCTTGCGTTGTGAATGTTGAACCGATTTCATTATTGATAGTGTATGTTCAACAAGTTTTATTCATATACTTTTTTAATAGTTCGCCTTTTGTTAACATTGCCACCTGAGCATCGTAATTGATTTTTTATATTTGACATATAATTTTTGAAATTTGTAAAACCCTCTTTCATAGTCCAAACGGAAATGTGTAACACATGAGCGCATGTCATTTACGGCGCGCCACCATAACGATATACAATATAATATAGTATACTACACTAATTATTGAATTATTGCAATACTTTTTATTAGACTTTGGTATTAAAAATTATCAAACACAAACAACTTATAATTGGCTACTTGTTAATTAAAAAAAATATTCATTACTTATGACAATTACACACCAATAATACACAAATGTTTTGCATTAGTTCAGGCGTTTATTATAATCTATCATACTCCGAATGAACTTTCCGTTATCTATCAAAAGACTAGACTTACTACGAGTGCAATTTGTAAAGCTGCGCAGCCTACACCGAGAAGAATTCTCTGAAAAACACTCATCACTTTAATTGCGAGTATTTAGTCTTTTTAACTGTCAGAAATGTTTGCATCTTGCCTTTAATAGTTGAGCGAAAGGTAAACAGAACCATGAAAAATGTTTGTCTCTGGGTTATTCCCCTAGACTTTACTTTTTGTACGATTTTTTTGCCTAAATGGTCGTTTAAATAAATGTTACTAGTAAGTATATTTAATACTAAACAAAATATATTTTTAAAAACTACCACGCCAAACTAGTGGTAAGGCAGGTTGTCGTAACCTCCCCCTCTCCTTCGGTTAATCTTAGGGCTCTACCGACTCAACGGGCGCCGAACAGGAGTGAACAGGCGAGCGAGCCCGATGTTAGTAGGGTTCAACATTGTACGTAATGGACATCACCGACTGGCGTGAGAGGTCCGACACAGCTATTTGCCAGCGAATACTCACTCTGGTTCCTGTTCGCAAGGCACTACTAGGAGTAAGGGAACCGTTATACCTTTTCACTCTTTATACCGTTCGCGTTGGCGATACCCACTTTTCCCAACCATTAGTGCCAATGCCACCAAAGAAAGTAGTACCCCTCCGCTCGAAAGCACTACCCATATCTGGGTAGCGTCTTGGACCCATGGGAGGACACCCGCAATCGGCGGTGACAACCAACTATGAGTCTCCCCGGCCCCCGGCCACGCCCAGGGGTCGCTACTCAGTCAGACCTTCGCCCGTGCGCCTTCACGGCTGCGTGAGTTTGGTAGTGCATATTTGTCAGATAATTTGTAACCAAAATAATAAAGTTCAAGTTGAAAGTTCAATGGGATTTTGTAAATTTTATAAAAACAAATTATTCAAAATAAACAACAGTTACTGGTTTCTATAGACTATAGAAACGATAATTCATGTTCCTCTGGCAAACCCAAGTTGAGTAGTCGAAGTCGATGTCTCCTACGCTTACTGTAAATTTTCTCTATTCAAAAAAAGTTGTGTGTGTATTATTTTTCATATAGCAGGCTGCATATGCATTGTTTTACGATTCTATTTTTTAGCAAATATCAGCGGGCTTTTCCTCTTAGATGTCAAGTTCAACTAATTTCCTTGAGACACATTACTGCCTAGATGATGTGCATGTTTTCTGTGTTTCTGCGGCAAAGAAAGCATAGAAGTAAACTTAGATTACTAATAATAGTCGCTTCAGAAGCACACTTCTATAATACACGTTACGTCATGTGCGTACATTATGTGCATTAGGGTACAATATATAATATTAATGTATAATTACGAGGTAGAAAAAAGAAACTTACTGTCAAATTTCAAAAGTCCATAAAGACCACTGCGCCACACTGACATTAATATGGATTTTATACTAAATGTAACGACTGTAGTGCTGTGTCTGTCGCTGATGCTATGCTTGTGTGACAAAAGTTACATACATCTGGGATTAAATTACGCGCACTGATTTTCAGCAGTCATATTTAATGTAGTTGACTGTGACGCTTTAAAACTCGAATAGTTCTGTTGACAGATTTATAAATGCCAAATCCATGTGGAGTTAACCGGTAAATGCTGTACTTAAATAATTTAATCTGATACACTTTATGATGTAAATTATTAATGACGTAGGCCTACTGTCATATAAAACAGCGAGAATAAATGTTTAAAATAACGTTACTTTTTCAGATAGACATATTTTATTTCACTGAACACAGGAATATTTAATGAAGTTTTTTTTTTTTAACTGCTGATGTCGTCAAAACAAACTTTGGCTCCCTGCGCTGCTTAGTGTAGTAGGCCTACTATATTCTCTCAGCTTCCTTTTAGGAAGTCAAAATTCTCATTTGGTTGACACGAGATTTTGTTATGTCGAAATGCTTAACACTCGTGTATAAAACGTACTTTAAACTATTTACGGCGTTACACGAAAGTATTATGCTTAAAAGTAATATTCATAAATTACAAAAAAAAACGCCATAACTCAGTTATTTCTGGCTATGGCTATTATTTAATTTTCGTGCTTCTGTGGTAATTTAAGAATTGTGTTTTCTGTCTCAGTTATATCTACTTAGTGTTATATCTAATTAGTAACAAACTTATACTTTATATTATTTAATTTTTATATTATATTAAGGTAATTAACAATTTATTGAGAACAAAACTAGGAAACAAATGCACGTACGCATATAGAGACAACGATTTCGTGTTTTTTGACAATGCGATCAACTTTAGTAACACAATCTTCTTTTATAGTTAGAAACATTACAGGATGGCCTCTACCTCTAGTCTCTACCTCATCACTGGGATGAATTGGCGGACACCGTGGCAATTTTTTCCGAACTGAAGATGTCTTCCGGTAGTGGTGCCGTAACGTATGTCCACACAAACAATAGACCACGCCTTAACAGCCCGGCAAATAGTGTTTCCAACTGTGCTGATGGCGGCCGTGAAAGCCTTAGGAATTCTATAAAATCTCCATATGTTTCTAGGAAGCAAACGTGTTTACACTACATTATTGGCAACCATGTTCCTAATTACATTATTGGCTGATATTACATAATGAAGATCACAGGTCTTCCTAGATTTTTACGACAGTCGAGCGAACAACACGCCTTGCAAGTAAACACACTTTTGGCAGTCTTGAGCCTAATTTTTATCTGTTACCCAACTTTTTCTATGCTTTACGTGTAGCACAATACACAAACTCAAACACATACTCATACAAACGTTTGTCCAGAGATCACTATCAAAGGTCCTTTTGTGTGCGACTATATGAATTATTTCCTGTTGATTCATCGTCACTATAAATGTAATATACATTTATTGTCACCAAGAAGGAGCAGTGTACATTTAGTAGACGATTTATTATTATGGGCTTCATTACATTCCCCCAGAATCTGCAAACAAGTTCAGAGTCTAGAGATAACTGTGAGAAAAAATATGAGCATAGAGTGTCTTACTAGCGTAGAATACTAACATAGATTATAGTCGACGTGAAAACAAACTGGTGTGTTTTAAACGACATCGTACATACCGGCGGAGCAGATCTCTCATTCCATACCGTACAAAATCATCTCTGATCCTCTGTCCAAAGCAAACAGGTTTGTTCTCTCACACCGTACATAAATAGTTCCTGTGATTGCTTAGCTTGAACATTTCCTTACTGCAACCGCGCACTTTTCTACAAACATACTGCTCTCCGACAGACAATAAACAGTTCGGTTGTTCCGTGTTCCTTTATACTCTTTATTCATTATATTTTGTAGTTTAAAATTGAGTTATATTTTAGGCTGAAAATTTCCCTAAAATAAAGATGAAACACCATAAGAATTATCATAACACATAGCCTACATCATAAGAAAAAATGGATGCACACCTTAGATGTTACGACAAGCATTTATCCTGTTGTAATTAGGTCGGCATGAACGTTATCGCATCCCTTTGGTTTGAATGTTAGATTTGGTGTATCTAACCACATTCGTAATTATTTTTGATTCCTTTTATTTCGTTGAAACTTGTCCCAGTGAAACTCCCTTTTCACTTCATTTCATAAACTCTCTAAATGACCGTTTTCTCTGATTGATTGAATGAGAACAAAGATTTTGTTAAATTCATTTGAAGTTACATATAATTTTGTGGCTACAGATATATATCCGACATCTATCGTGGGACAATACAAATATTGTTTCAATACATATATTTGCAAGCTGAAAGAAGACCTAATAATGAAAACAACTTCGTGGTAGTTTAGAAGAAAGCATATACAACATCTCGACAGTATTTCTCTGACCGACATCGTTCACTATTCTTTCGGATCAGACAGTATTTGATCTTCGATTTACATACATTTACCGTGTGCGATGTGACTACTCCATTGTAGCATTCCGCGCTATGCACATAGAAGGCAGACTACCAATTAGGGAGTGGTGGTAAGAGAGAGACTATTAGATAAGCGAATGCAAAACTATGTTAGGGTTTTCAGTCTGACAAATGATTAAATTTCAGAGGAGTATCATATGGTACCATAACTTAATCTACATGTTGATCGTCATCATTATCGTCGTTGCCACCGTCATTATCATTATCCGTTACCTAATAATTTCCACTAGTTTTAAAGACTAGGCTCACTAAACTTCAAGACCAACCACTGGTTTTTGACATACATACTGTTACATATTATCACTGGTTTGAAGAAAACAATACTTACGTTTCTACAGCTCAGAAATAAAATCAACACAAACAAAAATCTATTTAACATAAATACACGTTAATGTAGAGAAACTTTAAAATCCACTAATCTTAATTGACACGTACGTAAAAGATAAGCATTTTGTTAACGGATCAATATAGAATCATTTGAGTAAGTTTATAATATAAAAGACACATAAAAAAGTCATTAACTTTTTATTTACTATTATTACTTTTACAGGGCTATAAATACAAGGTCACGCTGCTTTGGTGAAGCCTATACAAATTTTATTCGTATACACAATTATTTTTATGTTCTAATTCTGATAGTTCCTATCCGTATTGGATGCTCGATATCATACAGACTATTTTAACTTTCTGTACTGCTGCACGCAATAAGTCAGTTGTGTTCATGCCAAACCAGGTCCTTAAATTTCTCAGCCATGAGATTCTCGGTCGCCCAACTCCTCTCTTTCCAAGTACTTTTCCCTGTAGTATGGACTGCAATAAGTAAAATCTCTGTTCATTTCTCATGAAATGTCCCAGATACTGCAGCTTTATTATCTTCACTGTTTTAATAACTTCCCTATCGTTCCGTATGGTCCCATTGGCCATTGACTATTGCAACGTTACAAGTATTATTATACACAATTACACAAATACATTACTATGTACTCAACTCAACTATAAAGTGTATTACACCGGCCAGGTCGCAGGATTTTTTTCTCTCTCGTTGCTTCAAGTATATGTGGTTGCACAATAATTAAATAATTTTTAAAGAGGAGTGAGATGTTGTTGACATGAAATAATCATTTAAAATCGTTTCAAAATAATCATTCTATGATTTATCAATTAATAGAAAAATATTCAAATATGAAAATTTAAAATATTAGACAAATAAATATTCACTTTTATAAGCTTTACAAATATACTGTAACCTGCTATGCTATTCATAACATACAACATAAATAAACACCCATATAATCTTACTAAACAAACATGTTAAACAAGTTATTTAAATTCTTTTTATTTTTGTGTGTCTAAAATTAACTTAAATTTTAAATAATAATACCAACTCATTTACAAACAAATTACTATTAAAACTCAAGAATGAATTTATTGTTGCTATAAACAAAATAAAAATGATATTACATTTACTTCTAATCTATTATTAAAAATACAACAAAGATTTGTATTTCTTTTCTAAATTTTGTTGTTAATTTAAATTCTCTTATTTCTAATATTTAACTTACTAACTTTAATTATTTAATGCTTATAATTCAGTTCTTTTTAAGAGCTCTTTTCACAATAAAAATAATATAATTGTTTTGTTGTCACCTGCGTATATCTGCCGTTACCGTTGTGTGTGTGTGTCCAGAATACTGAGAGTATGATGATGATGATTCTGATGCTGTGTTCGTTGTCTCTAAGGGTTGTTGTTGGTGATGCTCCAGAATTCCTCCTTACGTCTTGGTGTGAGTGTGGTACAGTGTGTGTGTCCAGGTCGATCTGCAAACGGGCAGCGTGACGTCGTGTGTAGATTTCTTGAGTCTGAGTGTCTGATCGCCCAAAGTTGCCAGTGGTATTTATATTGGAGGCGATTTGACAGGTTGAAGACTGTTTTCGACATGTCAGATATTGTCCGTACATGCAAAGCGTCCTTTTTATTACACTCATTTTTTGGTTAATTATCGCGAACTCATGAACATACTCGTCACATGAGCGATATCATTGCGTAATTTTTTTCTGGTCACTCACATATACCACACATATTAATTACTATTCAATTACACTAGTAATTAATAATAATTAGTTAGCATCTTTAATACTGCAAATTTTGCAAATAATTTTTATATCACCATATTCATCAAAAATTCCTTTATGTAATGGTGTCTTTATAATTGGGGTAAGTCTTTGTTTACGGGATTTAAACGTATAATTAGTTTATTTTAATCCTGTTAAAACCTGATTAATTGGCAACCAACAATTCTTACGCGTCTCCGCTTTTTGTCGTTCGATGCAGGTCGGAACTGGCTTAACACTCACATAGACACAAACGCTGTATTTTACGCTAACAAAGCAGATGTCACTTTTGACTGGCTCCAGCCGGTCCGTTTCCACACAAAACTGTCTAAAACTGTTCGTCTTATTCTTTTTACACCAATTACAAAACAAAACATATCGCCCTGGGCAAATATGCAAATATATGTATTGTTGCACTATAGTACCAAGATACAGTATGTAAATTGGCTTACACGTTCAAATGTAATATTTGGTTTATAGTAAGGGTGGAGTTTGAGAACTTGTTCTTAGATACAATCATTAGCGTCATTTTATTAACATTGATATCTAGACCATATCTACGGCTGCTTTCTCTCACTTTATTCATTAGTTGTTACAGCCCCTCTAAGCTATCTGTGAGTATGACGGTATCATCCGCATAACGTATGTTATTTATTCTATCACCGTTCAGAGAGATTCCTACATCACATTCATTTAAAGCTTCTCTAAAAATAACTTCAGAGTAGATGTTGAATAAAAGCGGAGATAGTATACATCCTTGTCTTACTCCACGCAGAATCTGTATCTCTTCAGTCTTCTCTTTATCTACTCTAACCACTGCAGATTGGTTCCAATACAGTGTAGCTATTATCCTTAGGTCTTTTCCATCTAATCCAATATTTTTCAGGATATCCATTATTTTCCTGTTGTGGATGTTGGACTCGGTTAAAGGTCTTCTTTTAATCGATGGAACATGCAAAAACATCACAGTTTACGCCTCTACATCGTTGGAATAGCACCTGAATACTGAACACTGAATACTGAATACCTACAGCATCTCTGAAACTAAATTGTGTGGCTGATACTTGTTCTTTACACATTTTGTAAATTCTCTTGTGGATGATCTTGAGGAAGAGTTTGAGAAGATCTTGAGGAAGGATTTGAGAAGGTGACTCATTAAGCTAATAGTTCTATGTTCATCACATTGTTTTGCTCCTGGTTTTTTGGGTAATGTAATGAATTCAGATTTAAGCCAATCAAGTGGGATGCTTCCTGTGTCATATGTATGGTTGAATACCGCAGTCCACCGTTTTATACCGTCGTCATCAAGAAGTTTAAGAAACTCTATCTGCACATTATCGGGACCGGGGGCTTTACCATCTTTCATTGTATTTATTATTGATTTTACTTCATCTGTGATTATTTCTGGTCCGGTGGCATTGTCAAACACAGGGGGTTCTGGTCTGATATCATAAAATTGTTGTTTTATATAATTTGTCCATGTGTTTTTCATTTCTACTAGATCGATAATAATTTCACCATATTGTTAACTAGTTTGTTCACTTTTTACTGTTTTCCCTAGTAATTTCTTTATCCTAGAACGATGTTATTTATCGTTCTGTATTCATTTTCTTGGTTTTTAACTTTTCTCCTTTCTTCCATCAGTTGGAGTATTTCATCCGTCATCCAAGATTTCTTTTTGGTTTTATTCGGCTTTATGAATTCTTCTTTGACGCTCTAAATTTTATTAATAGATTGCTAGATTTGTTCCTTATAATCCAATGTATTTGACAGTGATTAACATTTCTCGTTAATAGCAGTTTTAACTTGACTTTTTATTTGTCGGTCTTTTAGTTTACGGATGTCATGATGTATAATATTCTTGTTTATTGTTTTCTTTTTCATTCTAACTTTAAGTGTTGCAACCAGATGTTTGTGATCCGACTGAAAATCAACTACCAGGTATGTTTTCACCGAACTACAGCTATTTCGATATTTTCTGTTTACTAAGATGTAGTCAATCTGATTTATAATTATTATTTTAATATGCATCCCTAGGTCATTTCCAGGTGTATAGTCTTCTTGGTGGGAATACCATGCATTTGTCACCACAAACTCCCGTTCCTCAACAAACCTGCTAAGCAACTTCCTTCGCTCGTTTCTTACTTCTATTCCGTGTGGGCCTATCAGGTTTCCTGACCATCCTTGTCCTACTTTTGCATTAAAGTCTCCCATTGTTATTATTAGACTTTATTTTGTTAATCTCTTATTATATGTTATCACTTCCTGATCACTGTGGTCTGTTGTTGGTGCGTATACTTGTAATATATTAATGTTTCCGGGATTTGCATTTATCTGTAACAACAGCATCCTTTCAGATAGTGGTACGAAATTTGTTACACATTTAGCAACTGATCTATTTACTACCACACCAATTCCATTTTTTTATTCTTCTTTATTTGATCCCGAGTAGTAAACCCTACGTTCATCAATGCCAGAATAGTTTGAACCTGGCCATTGCATTTCGCTTATTCCCAAGATTGTGATAGTCATTCTTCCCATTTCTTGGATGGCATGATGTATTTTCCCGGCTTCAACCATTGTTTTTACACTCCAAGTGCATATTTTTACGACTGTGTTTATATTTTATTTTCTTTTTACTTCATAACTGTTCAAAACTGTCCCCCCGGAGATCCGATTGGGAACTTGAAGCTCCAGATGATTTTGCCTTGAACATAGCCATGATGGTATTACTAGAGATATCTAAACGATCTTTAATGTAATGGTTTCTCGTTGCCTTCTACATTCCTATGTTGCTTTCTGTTATGTTATATTAACATTTTTATGTTAACTAACTGTATTTACAAAACAAAATCCTGAAAAGTGTTTAGCAAATTGTAATCAGATATTCTCTTCATCTTACTTTCTTTCGTTTTCTTGATATGTTGTTTCTGAAACGAAGAGAAAGTTTCGATAAAATAATAGTTATAAATTATGCCTCTAAAAAGTTTTCCATTCTTAGAGACTTTTCTCTCTCGCTACTTTTGCCATGAAGTCCTTATTGGGGATTTACTCTTTATTGTTATCCGTTATATTTCGAATTTTATTTCTAATGTCGCCTATCTTTAGAGAATAGAGGCATTTTTACTAGTACAATAAGGAAAGAGAAGGGAGCTAAAAAATCACCCCGGTTGTAGGAGTTAACAGGAATATGATAGTTCTCTAAAAAGTGTATTCTTTTAATATTTTATCTATCCGCTTGCCATGAAAAAAAAGAATATTTTAGAAAAGTCACAAAGTTTTAATAACATTTTACCGTAGTAACGGTAAGAGTATAGATAAAGCAGTATGGTAAGGAGGTTTGGAAAATACAACAGTAGGCCTAATGGCATTTTTTAAAGGCGTTTGAGGTGTTTTTCTCCCGAACAATAATGAGGACTACAGACTATTGTACATTTTTATTAGTGTTTTATTTATGATGTAAATACTTACGTGTTAACAGTTACGTAAACCAGTATCACTCAGCTCTACGTATGAAAATAACATGGCGTTAATTACCAAAGAGAGCTTTACTTTGACTTTAATTGGAAGTGTGTTTATATTATTTAATAAATAAATGTGTAAACAATCGATATAAAATATCAGATAACCAAGCAATACGAAACATTTTTATTACAGGAAAAGTAATTGTCTAAAATAATAATCGTGAATGTAAACCTGCAAATCATTGTACTCTTAAAAAATACTTGATGTTAAAAGTAATATAAAATTTATACTATATATAATTTATCATTTTCTATGTAAGTAACACGATGTTTCTTGCAGTAATTATATAATTTGTATATAAAATAATATGTGTCTGATTACATATATAGATATGTGTGTGTGTGTGTGTGTGTGTGTGTGTGTGTGTGTGTGTGTGTGTGTGTGTGTGTGTGTGTGTGTGTGTGTGTGTGTGTGTGTGTGTGTGTGTGTGTTATTACACAAACGCGCGCGCGCGCCAGGGTAAAAGGTGTTCTCACTATAGAGATTCGAATTGTTTCCATAAGTACAAGAACAAAGTTCGTATCACACACAAGTCCGGAAACGTTTTATTCTCCGTCTGGCAGCCATTTTGAACTTTTTAAATAAAATTACTTTATTTCTCAAGACTGAGGTAGGTACCTTAATAAAATTTGACACATATGTTTACATTAATGGAATTTAATGAATTAAGAAATATTCCTAATTTCATAATTAGAACTACGGTTCCTTCAGTATAAAACAACTCATTTAAAGTTATTACTGTTTTTTTACATTACCTCACTAATAGTAGTTTAAACATTAATGTAAACATGTGTACAAAATTTCATTAAGATATCTCTGTTGCCTCTTTATGTATCATCATCATCATCATCATCATCACTACTCCAAGGACTAGGGCTTAGACCTGTTCCGGAACCCATCTCCTCCTCAGTCTACCGACATCTCTCTTCCCAGTAGGCTGATAACCCAAGGCAGCAACAGGTAGACGGATATCAGGCATGCGATTCAAGTGTTTACACCATCTCCTCCTGTGGTCTTCAATTTTCTGGTGCAATGATACAATGTTTAAATCGCGTCTTATATACTCGTTCCTACTTCGGTCCAAGAGAGAACAACCTTGTGTCCATCTTAGAAATTTCTTTCGGCTGCTTGAATCCTCTGCACGTCCCTTTCACCAAGAGTCCATGTCTCACTAGTATACAGGAATGTGGGGAGAGCCACAGTTTTATAAAATTTCATTTGGGTATCCTTCCGTGTTTTATTTTTCAGGTGCCTATGAGTCGTTCCACAGATGCTCTAAATTTTGTTAGCTTAGCCTACTACCCCAATTTATATCAGTTCCATATGAGACATTGCAACCCAAGTAATTAAAATAACTAACCTGATCCAAAATCTGATTATTCACGACTATCTTAGTTCTTATAGGATACATACCCTGAAATGCCATCGTTTTAGATTTTGTGGCAGAGATATGTAGCCCATAGTCTTGTATAATTCTGTTGAACGTAAATATTGCCCGCTGTAACTAGTCTTCTGTTTTCTGTATCATTACTTTGTCATCTGCATAAAGGAATGCATTCACATGAATATTTTGTTGAAGTGATATTCCCAAGTCAACTTTAGCTGTCCATTGCCGAAATATGCATCCATATAGATATTCAAAAGAGTAGGTAAAATAGGGCACCATTGTCTGACACCTTTATTTGTAGGAATATCTTCTAATAATTTACCATTCAAATTCACGACAATCGCTGCTTTGCAATATAAGCTCCTAACAACTTTAATTAATTGCGAAGGGAAACCCCTTCGTTTCATTACACTTCAGAGTAGCGAACGTTTGACATTATCAAAAGGTTTCGACACATCTATGAACGCTAGATGGGTCGCCAGGTTATATTACCTTTCCTTTTCAGTTATTAATTTAAGTGTTAAGATAGCATCTGTGCATGATCTCCCCTTACTGAAGCCATTTTGTTGTTCTGATATTAAAGCGTCAGCTATTGGTTTCAGTCTCCCATTTATTATTCTAGCAACAGGTCGTAAAGTGTTGCAAGTTTTTTGAACAAGAATTGTTCTGTTCCGAATCATTTTTGCACAGGAAAGTTATTATCTGTTGGAAAATCATAATTAGAGATGTCCAAAGAACCGAACAGATTACAATAAATTCAGTTTCAAAAATAAGACTCTGACATACAAAGTAATAAGTCGCTCCTCGGAATTGATAACAAATTAAGGCTGATTGGTCCAGCCGTTTGGTCTGCCAATCGCGACGTACGCTAATTGTAAAATTCCTGTTGAGTTACTGTAGTAAATATTATAATTTTGTGCCATTCTGCGAAAGTGCAAGACATTCCGCTTAAGGTATATAGACACTTCAAGCTTACTGGAGAAGTTAAATCATACATACTAGTTAGCAGTACAGTATCGGATTGCGGTGAAAGTGTATGTAACCATGGCCGTGAGAAGTATCTTCACATCCTACAGCGACCCTGAAGTCGGACGGAGTGAATTAACCCACGCACTCATCCAGACAGGATCAACCCGTCATCTGGAGGATCTGCAGTCGACACTAAAAGGAAGAGAACTTATATTATTTATGTAGAATCTTTAAAACAATGTTAAAAAGAAAGACACTTTTATATCTTTAAAGACTTTATAGTTTAAAGTACACATATTACATTTCTTATATATTGTAACGTTACATAATCCCTGCCCAAATATGATAACATAATCACCGGAGTTAAAACCAGTAATCACCCATTTTTAATAGTCAGAAATGGGGATTAGGTATCAAGCTATGAGAACCTTTGTACTCTAAAAACACTGTAAACAATAATCCTAAAAGTGCAGTGTACAAAGTGGAACATAGTGTAATCGGTGAAAAGTGTCAAACATTTAAAAAGAGGATCTCACAAATTTGTGCTGGAGATGAAAAAAGATCAGTATTGTAGCAATAGACTATGTTACTATTGACAAGCTTTGTATTTTTTGTATTTGTTGTAATTTTATATTGTGTAGGCCACAATGGTCTTATGACCAGGAGTTATATTTTTGTTTAATATAATTATTTTGTTTAGATGTAAAATAATCCAGGGTTATATATAAAATAATAGCCAAATAATACTATGTTAGCAAGATGGCATGTAAAAAATAGTGTAGAGTAAGGGTACCTTAAATGAATTATAAATCATAAACAAACCAAAATAAAAGGAATTAAAATATAAAATACCAATAGACAAGTTTAAGTAAAGATATAAAGAAAAACCGTAAATAAATTAAATTTGATTATATATAAAATTTGTAAAGGATTATTTTTTCTAAAAAGAAGAAATGAAATTATAATAATTATTATTAGAGTACATACTAAAAGGTATCTAGATTAGCCAATAAAAAACCATAAAAATTCTTGGTTACTAGGAGTAACTAACTAACAAAAATGAAATTAATTTTTCAGATATATTGAAAGTGAGCAGTTGAAAAGTGTAATGTCTTGTAGAAATTAAAAAAAATTATAAATACTATTCGGAAATAATCAGTGCAAAATTAATAAACTTGATGAGTGATATCCACTACCTCCTAGACATCCTTGGAACAGAATAATTCACGCCCGAAAATTGATGGAAATTGTAAAATCAGTTATCCATTTTCAAGCCTAGCCTACAGAAATTCAACATTGTTGGTGAGATCGTTTCCTATTAAAATTTAACTAAATTACACCTCAACTATAAACTTAGAACACTATAAACAGCATAATCTCTTTAAATACTTCTGGAAAAGAGGTGAACATAAACTTTATTTTTGTATTAACCAAAATACAGCAAAACGTGGTCTTGTTAATAACTTTCCGGCAGCCATGATGTTTTAGTGTTCGTTTTTCGTCAGTGAAGAAAAGTAGCCTGCGCTCTAGCGGTCAAAAAATCAACTACATGATACCAATTATACTAATTTTAAAATAATTTATGTAAAGCTTGATACCGACCCATATACATTTCTGACTTCCTCAAAGTTCAAAGAACCTTCAGTAACCCTGGGAAATTAATTACATAATTCTTTCTCGTTATTAAAACTGAAAAAAAATAAAAATATTTGTTATGTGCTATATGTTTGTAAAAATAAGATCGAATAACTCTGTGATTTATGAAGTAATCGATTATTAATTCATGTTTTGGGAGACTATAAATGTTAAATAAATTCAAGGAATGCCTTGTGTTTAAATAAATAAAATGTGTATTATTTCCAGTAGATGGTAGTTGTTTACAGATAATAAGAAGATCGAGAAGAGAAAGGAAATCAGTCCGGACATCAAGAAATTAATACGTACCATTTGAAGTCATTTAACCTCAAATGGGTTCGTAAAAGTAGAAATCAGCTGATGCAACGAGCGGAAAAATTTGAAATACTTAATCGTATACTAAGAGTGTAATTCTCTTTGCCTTTCTTTACTCTCTCTCCTAACTACTGTCAAACAACGGTATTGGTTTAATATAATCAAAATTTAAGAAAATCACAAAATAACTTTGCATAATCACACACAATCGAATTTGAAGGCATATAACACAAAGATAACAAATTCTGTAACTCTTAATTAAGCTAGATTTTTATTAAGTAATCAATAGACGTACTTAAAGCTAGACGAGAGACGTTACAAGATGACGTACAAACGTGGGACTTAAGTAGGAAAGCTTATCGAAGAGTATCAAATAGATTTTCATTAAATATTACCGAGACGAAAGCAAGAGAGATTATTACTCGTAGGAAACTAGACTACTAGACGAGAGACGTTACAATATTTATATTTGTATATAAATGACATAAACATTCAATTTTTTAAGTTATTCATTTAGGTACTACTAAACTAAAGCTACTAGCAACATACGTCACAGCCGTCTGCTTTATTGTCCCTTTTAAGTGAATTTGTAATTTATTGAATAACCAACGAAAGAAGTAACAAATCCTGATTTAGAATTAGTATGCCAAGTGCACAGACAACGAATACGTGCCAACTTTACATTAACTAACACAAATGTGTTTGAACAAGATTTACACCTTTTATTGGTATTACCGTACGTGCTTTCCATGCAAGGAATGGATATTGATTCTGAAACCAGTGCGCTTGCAATGGTGTGATGGCAGACTATATTCAGCTAAGTTTAAAATTTGGTATAATTTTTTATTTATACATGTAACTACTTTTATTTGAAATACAATTTTTATTGTTAGGAACTGATTTTAGTTTAAATTTTGTATTTTATGAATTACGATCTAGAATACATATTTTGGATATTGTTAAACACCATATTAAAAACATACTTTTTATACAGACACCCTTCAAAAAAAACCAATAACAACGTCACTTTTGGTTTTAAAGATGCTGTCATCATGTTTGTTTATGATAGTTTTAGTTAGTTAAAGACTATAATCTGTGACTGAAAGGAAGAGAATCGGGGCAAAAGGAGTGCGCATGATTTATTCGTATTTTACTGACGTAACCAACATTAATTGGCTGTTAATAAATCCATAACAGCCAATCTATCTATATCAGTCAAGCGTTTGATAGGGGCTCAAATAATATTTGTTAACATATTATTTGTGGCAAATTTAAAGTCTCCAGGTTCGAAAAGCGAAAAGACAACAAGTCACCGTTTATACTAATTGTGATAATCGTAGGTTCGATTTAGATTGTACTGTGGCCTGCATCAGATATAGAATATGGGTCATCTCTTCCGCGGCAAACTCCTTTCGGACGTTCTCTGGGCCCCTACAATAGCTTGATTAAAATTACAATTAATACGAATTTAAAATTATATTTTACAATGTGTAACCAATTTTTAATCACAAATCATTAAATTAGTTTGTGGATTATAAGAACAATATTTCTATATTTTATGGTATTTCATTTCTCTTTTTTAAAGCACTACATATTACATTTTTAACTAAAAATCATAGCATGGAGAGTCCTTAAGAAAAACGTCTTGATGAAAAATAATGCTTTTACTGTGCAGTAAACACTGGTTACAAGTATGACTTATAATGAAAGCAGTAGGTCGTGGTTACCCTAAAGAATCTACAAAATTTCATTCTCTTGCTTCGTAACACCGAAATGTGTTTCTCTACGACGAATACCCTGCCTGCGAACACGTACCATTCTAACTCAGATCATCGTTACACAAAAAAAAAACACTTTAATGTTAGATATTTTCTATGTTATACTAATTTATAAGTTAAAAATTAGGAAATAACAATATTTTTTGTCATGTTCGCATATATTTTTTGTGTTCACGTACGTTTGTAAATAAAATTAAGAGGAAAAGGAAACTTTTAACAATGATATACTGACATTTTTTAATTTAAAAACACCGGTTAAATTAATCGTTAATAAAATTTAAAGGTAATTGAAAATATTTAATTCATTTTACCTGTTATCTATTCAAGTATTTAAAAATAAATAAAAAATGTCACACGCTATTCGTAAATAAAGATGTAAAAGCAGCCAATTTGCTGTACAGGTGTTTGTACGCTGTCTGTTGTTTATTACGCTGACTAAAGTTATGTATTGTGTCTCAGATGGTGAAATCCCAGTGCTACAGTTTGTGCATGTATTGCAATAACCAGCATGAACGGTAACCGCAAACTGTAACACTTATCAGATTAACTCACAGTCAAACAGTTATTACCACAACAATCCCTATAACAAAAGTGTTATGACTTCAACGGGACGTTATGTCTACGACTGGAACATAAAATATACTGTTATATGACAAACATAATATTGTGTAAGACAATAAACCGTTTATCGTTCTTATATCTTGTTTTAAAATTAAAGAGCAATGCTTTTTTAAACAAATTGTGTAATTCGTGCTTTAATCTGGATTGGCTGCAAATTTACCTTCGGCTGTCAAGTTTGTTCTCTCTCTATGGTGGCCGATATAGCGTAGAGGATATTTTATCAATCTCACACAATACATGTATTTTGTTATCTGGATCTGTTTACTTAATAATGATTTGAGTGTTTTATGTGGTAAGTGTAATAGCGCTTGACGGCACAACTACGTAATGAACTCTAGATTCACATTGTAAATGATTATTCGGTATTAACTTTCTTATCAATGAACGTTATGTCACTTGTGCATTAATATTAAAATACTCTAATTGATTTTTTGGTCTATAGTATACTCAATTTAACATTTCGTTTCTTATTTTTTGCTTATTTCATATTCCGAATTTTATTTAGTTTTGATATTCTAATATTTACCTCACAATTAATTTATGCAATTATTTTGGAAATATTGTATAATATTGTAAAAGTCCGGTTTACGGGGTTGAGTTTTAATAAAATCCCGTTTGATTGTGGTTTAAGTAATTTAAAAAGTTTATGTTTAATAGCTTTTTATTTATTTGATTTATCCAATTAAATTCAATTGGTTAATTGAATTCAATGTAAATAAATCCGGTGAATCTCTTGAAGTTGTTTAACAAGGTATTTAGAATGTTGATAGTTAGTTCAATGTATTTTCTTCTGTCGACTAGGCAAATCGGTGACGTGTATTCCTCACTGAAAGTACATATATTTTGGTAAGAATTTATCACTTACTTGTAGTGAGTCTGGCTGATTTCGCAGTGTAGATGCAACAATCTAATCTTTAGACTGACTTACCGTACTTCAAATTTCCGCTGTTTGTCGTGACATCCAATAAGCGACGTTCACCTATCCTGTAAATTCTAGTCTAATGAAATAAACTAA
The DNA here is from genome assembly GCA_034769895.1 of Magicicada septendecula. Classification (NCBI taxonomy): domain Eukaryota; kingdom Metazoa; phylum Arthropoda; class Insecta; order Hemiptera; family Cicadidae; genus Magicicada; species Magicicada septendecula. The sequence continues at coordinate 242,852,594 of CM068368.1, forward strand.
CTGACTCTGATTTATCGTATAAAATTTAGTATTTATTTCTTGTTAACACTTCTTTAATGATTTAATATCATTAACCATTTTCGGTTAAAATTTAATTAACATTGGTAATTCATTTGTATAAAAAATTATTATCTCAGGGTGGTAGAACTGACCTACAACGTCAGTCTATTGTTAATATATTTTTTGTTTCAATAATTTAATTCAGGTGTAGGTTCTTTTTGCCTGCAGAATACTAAATAATTAACTAGAAACCTTACTCTACCATTATTAGGTAGTTGGAGATTGATTCAATCACCTCTTAATACATAAAATACAAAATTATAACCATGCCTACTTTGGCATTTTAGGTTAACTGATTTACTAGTCATTTGACTATAAAGATTAATTGACTTATAAGACGTTTATAACCGTTTAGAGAACTTTTTTAAATATCTAATATATGAACATAATAAAATAATAATTCGAAACAGTGTTGTTTAAAGAAACATCTGAATCGACATACTGGATTCCGTAAAAGGTAATCGTTTAGTCGTCAGTATTTATATAGCTTAGTACCACTAGTTGTACTCATAATAGAAAGAAATATTTTAAATAGTAGTGGACTCTTCTAATTAAGAAACATAAATAATGTTGCATTCTTGTTAACTTTCGTTACTTAATTCAGTCAGTCGACAAACCTCAATCGTTTATTAATGCTCGTTAGTTTAATCTCGGTTCACTGTACGTGTACGTTAAGTTCAATCAGGTGTGTGGTTATAGCACACTCAGTGATTATACGTATTAAATAATTACTGTTTTCAAAGTTCTGATCTCTGAATTATTTAAATTAATTGAGAATTATGTTTATAACTGTTGACTAAGTGATATTAATTAGGTGCGATGACCTACATACTTTATCTTATACACATTGCAATAATGTTGTTCGATTATATCGTCATTTTTTCAATTCTTAACTAATTTTAGAAACATCACTGTACTCCCTTTTTAAATCCCGGAATTGCTAGGGATTATACACTTAGCAATCCTTATTAACGCACTGTTTATTCTTCAAATATCTTCAATAGTAGTGTAATTATGGTTGCACAAATTTAGGTTATGTTGCTTTGTTGACATTGATGACGTGCAAAAACTAGGTTAACAGCCGTTTTCTTCCGGTGTCGAGCCGCCGTCTGCACACATGAAAGGTTGATTGAAAAGTGTCTCGAATCGACGCATGATGCTGCCGTTCCGTTCGTTGTAAATTTGGCTAATTTTTCTGATTTGATTGGTTGACAATCTTTATTTTAACGCACATAACCCCTTCGCGAAATTATTTAATTGTTGTAATAGGCGTGGGGTAGCTGGGTTCGAGAGTGCGAATGACGCTAGATATTTTTCCCAAACTAACTCAAATACTTTATAATTGATATAACTTTCTTATTACTGTATAGATTTTGAATCTAAGCGTATCACTATATGGCGAACATTTGGCTCTTAATTTTGAGTCCATCGTTATATGTTTTCGTCCATTATTAAGAGAGTTAATGTTTGAGATTTTCACTTTACACTATTTACTATTAATTTCACATATTCTTGTATTAAAACTATCTAATGGCAATCATGTCTCTTTGAGAGCATGTCTTCCAAGTCCTTCAACACTTCTCACTTATTGGTTACTTATAATTATGGATAAAATACAATTCTTATTCTAAATTGGTTTAGGCTAAGAGTCTGCTATTTACATTAACAAATTATTTACAATAAATAGTATTTGGGTAATTTCTATATTGCCCCAATTGTATACACAGAATTGTTACAACTACTGGTTGTCTTTGTTCATTGGAATATATTGTTATTCTTTGTTATTTTACTCTATAAGGTACCCTCTGTATAACACTATGAAGTGTACCTTTACTTTAATGCTTGTTTAATAATGCAGTGTCCCTTCAGTCCACTATCTAGTTTAGAATAGTTCATTATAATTAGTACATTAATTATCAATCTGGTATTTTAATACACTTGTTTGTTCTCTTGTATTGAGAACTAGATAATAGTAGTTACATCTAGTGTCACATGACAGATGTGCTTATTTATGCTTATTATATCTTATGTTATTGTTTATTAATCTCTTACACTATTGTAATAGTGATATTATATCTTATTTTCCATATAGGTATTCTCCTTTTATTCCTGTCTAGCTTTACAATATGGTTTTATCTATGTTTTACTTTTTGATTCTCATTTTGACTGTTTTTGTTCACTTTGTTTACTTCCATTCTTATATAAAGACTACTCTTGGTATCTGATTTTGGTATTGGTAGAAATCTTTTTACCTCTACTTGATTTACTGTACAAAATATTTCAGTGTAGACACGTTTTATTTGTTATTAAATATGAGACAATGTGGAAAGTACCTGTATCTAGGTTATGTGTTTCCCACCTTGGTGTTAACAATGGGTGTATTGAGTTGATACAAATTTACATTTTCTAACCTTGTTTTTACAAGTATTATGTTAATAATGACTACTGGTAAGTCATTAATTAGTTCTTTTTCCTATCTTACATGATTCTCCTAGTACTTAACTAACAATAATTACAGTTATGAGACAATTTTCATTCTCTTTTATATTACATTGATGCTGTGCATAATATTGCAATACGCTGTTATTTACAGCTTCTTATGGTATTCATATTATTGTGACTTTCACTCTGTTGGTTACTATTTGATGCCTTACTCATTTACAATATTATTGGTTATATATGGGTCATCTAATTTAGTCAGTTATTCTTTTATTCATAATTTGTGAGTCTCTCAGTTAGTATTTATACGGGTAAGATGTTAATTTATCTTGGACGGCTCTTGGAATTTATCTTATGCCATGGTTGTTATGTGTCTTTCTCGTAGTATGTTTCTTCCTTGTTTTATTGGCTACTTACTGACCGAATCTATTGGGTTATTGGTTCCTGTTGTATAATCACTGTTTAACGTATCTTCTTTCTTCTTATCCATTATTATTATGTTATTACCATTACATTTTATTAACTCCTGCGTTGTGAGTTTATTCTTCTTTATTGGTTGTTCATGTAGTTTCTCTTGACATTTTCAAAGTAAATACTTGATGTGTCTTGTTACCTCAATTTATCATGACATGTGTTTATATTTTGTTACTGAAAATATTAGGAGCATATGTCTTGTTACAATATATATTTACGACGGCAATTTAAAAAAGTTACATATGAGATGAGTATTGCCAGAAATATTTATAAAATATTGTTAAGATACAGTAGGCTTAATTATTAGCTATTTTTTTCTTAGGCCTACTTAAAAATTTCGGAGAGTGGAATTAGCTTTAATTATTTTGTCCATTTCTCTTTGAGGTGTAAAAGTTACATTCCTATTATATTCTTGTCTTCTCACACATACGTTTTTTTTAAATATTTAACGTTACCTAAGCCAGTTTTGCTTATTGCTAGGTGGAATACTTAGGTAACAAAGCTCGTGATGAGCGAAAGGTAGCTTAGTCAAAGGTAAAGCTGTTAAAAAAAACAACAACTGAACATTAGTGTTCCCTATCAGGAAAGTGTATTCATATTATTAGTGAGCATTATACTAAGATCTGAATTTGGCTCTGAATTAGTATTTAGTTGTTTTATTAACTGAAATGTTGGACATTTGTCTCTAATATAGTTCAGATTAAGGCTGATAAATAGACCGGGTATGCAGTTCATTTGCAGACCTTTGAGACGTATATTTTATAAAATAATTTAGGACCCGAGAGACGACACTATCGCCAACACAAGCAATACGTTACAATTCTACTTAATAGCAGTTCAGATTTGAATGTTTAAAATTAGATATGATTTTTTAAATTTTATTTTAATAACACACATTAATACAATTGTTTCTAAATTATATTGAAAATAGACGTTCCTTAAAGTGTAACTGTTACGGAATTAGTAGGCGTTTATAACAGAACTTAATAACTACCATCAGGTTAAATATGAACGAAACGAGCAGACAATAACTAAAAACCTCTTGACAGGGAAACCTTTTATTACATCTACCTCACTTACAGCAGTTTGACAAAGTGGATGCTTGCAGTAAGATACCATCCGTGATCTTTAAACATTCTCTGAACTGAAGACCAAAATATGTCCGCAATTCCTCACACAAACACACACACACGCCACACGCACACACAAATATATAGTTATTTGTATTGCTGTACAGTTACTCACTACTGTTAAACCAAATATGGCGTTCAAAAATTAAAACATTTTTAATGTACATAAGCTTCCATTCTAAGGGCAGACAGTAGTAATATTGTCTAATCTCAAAAAAAGAAACAATTTCTTATAATCTAAAGCTAAAATTAGTTAAAAATACATTTATTAATTAGTTAATGTATTAATAGTTGAAATTACTGTCACAAGGCTTGACGTGGTAGCAACTAAGGTGACCGACTTTATCAAACATGTAAAATTAGAGTTTTTTCAATAAAACTGATCTATATAATTATATAATTGTGGTTTTCAATAGAGTGTGATCACTAGAAGCGTTTTACTTAAAATATTATTTTGTTTACATAATTGAGCGATGTACTTAGTTTAACGTTTTAATTAAATTTCTGTCATTCATACTATGCAATATATAGTAAGTGCTGTGTTTTTTTTTAATTTTGCTTCTCATGCAATCCAATTCGGTTTTAAATTGGATTCCTTTTAGTATTTATCTGGTTTGCAGTCATTTTTTTTCTTTATGAATTCTTACTTAATTTGTAATAATTAACATTGTTGTCTAATTATGCAACATTGATCTTAGTTTGTTTTTAGATCATTAATGTAATTTTAAATTTCATTTTGACTTTTAATATTATTTAAATTTTCTTTTCTGACACACTTCAGTCTTAACACACGTTCCTTAAAAATAAATTTACCAGAATAGAATACTTATAAAAATGTTAAACCTAATATTATTGAAAACAATCTTTCTTATCATTATAGCCTACTTACATCTTTTATACACTAAAACTCTTTGTTTTTTTAATTTTTGTGTATCACTTAGGATGTATGCATATTACATCACTTATGTAAACCTCTTTTAAGGCAATTTACATTCTTTACGTTATTTGACAATTATTAATTGCTTTTACAATTTATTACATACTTACACACATATATGTGAATGAGGTATATTGTGACAACTGGATTACACTGTGTTACACTACTTTCTGTTCCTTAACATTTTTTTCATGTTTAAAGCCGTGATATACTTATTTTAAGAATTCACAACATTACATAAATAATTCAGGTTATTTCATTATGGTATCTTCATACAAGCTTTCTATTACAAAACATTTACAAACATTATCCTAAAGTTACAAGCACAAATTCAGTACAGTTTACAGTTTCCCGCTCAAAACATACAGAATTTAGAAATTTTACTTGATTTATCAGTTCTTAAGTCCTGTTGTATATTACACACTCTCACACACCCGCGCGTGTTTTACCAAAAAGGAATTGGCGGCATTATGTGACAATGAACTGCATTATTTACAAAAAAGGAAAAAACAGAGACATTAATTTCAAAATACAGTAAATAATTAAATAATGCAAATTGACAATTAGGTAAGGTAAATTCTATAAATAACTAATGTGATAAATTTTGGAAATTGAATAAGTTAGGCCTATATGGAAGATTATTTCACCGAAAAACTGCTATGTATTTCTATGTCCTACTCCGTTTATTTTAAATTATTTAGTTTGTTATTGCTGCCAGTCATCTGTTTAATAGTATAATAGTAAATCTAATATTTTAGTAGTCATTTATGACGATTATTCTGTGTACATGCACACTACACACACTCACACACATTTCTTAATAATCAATTCGAAAATTGTGCGTAGCATCTTCAACTAAAAAGTTCCACCGATGATAGGAAATTTTCAGTTGCCCAAGTGAAAAATTGTTTACACTTTCTTGAGAATATAAACTTGAGCTAAAGTTAATAACTGTGTAATCTGTACTTTGGTCAACGACAAAGTAATTTCTCTTGAAGAAACTGTGGGCTATCAGTGACAGTCCGAAACCAAACCTATATAAAAACCATCACATGAATCGTTGGAATGTTTTCAATTCTTCTTGCAATAAAGATGTTCATGGCGGTTGTATGCATACGGGACAAATAAGTTGTACAAACTGTTGTTCCAGCTGATTTAGTGAAATGTACATTACTACAACCCATACACACTGTCGTTTTTAACGTGATACATTCAAGCGTACAAATTTTAGCCGAAAATTTGTCTGTGACACTCTGTCAATGCTTAATAGAACCCCAGGATAGTTTTTGTTGCCTAGCACTGGAAGGCTAAAAGATAATTATAACACAGTGCAGGTTTAGGTATAAATACATATGTTCACACTGATCACTTTCACTTTAGACGTATGTATTGATGAGAGTTCTACGTAATCTTATTAGAGACCTTAAATTATAATAATGTAAAAATGTATCCTTAACGCTAGCACTTATCCGTACATATTACAATGTATAATGTTTAATATATTTAATACGAATAATTACAGAAAATTAATACTGTCTAATTTTGCAATTTTTGAGGAAAGCATAACAGGAAATCCAATAATATCTATAAATAACTGAATCAAACATATATGTATCTGAACTTTTCGTTAAAAAAAGCTCAGTTCTGGGAACACTGTACGGGACGAACACGTGGAACCAGTGTTTCAGACCATCATACTTACAGATACTCCAATCATTTCACTTCATAAATTGTACTTTGTACTGTCTTTGTTCTTTGAATTCTAGCCCAGTATATACAGAGGCGATGCAGTCTCACACAACCCTAAACATACGCATTTGTTTAGCCATGCTATTAATTGTATATGCATTGAGTAAGTAAATGAAAAGGAAATACTGTAGAAGAAGTACGAGGTAACACGTACTTACGGAACACTGCTTCAGTATTCAGTCGTTGTAAAACTAGATCACTGGTTCAGAAAACGTTCGCTTGTAATAAATTATGTACTACACGTTTGGGTGTTTTGTACGCGTGTTCCATTTAATCGCAAACATTGCATACAAAACGTGAAGTAATCTAATCTACCAATCTGTCAGTTGCAGATTAAATATGATCAACCAAACTACATCCAAAGAGCAAAGCATCTTACCAATATCGGGAAACAGTTGCTTTACCGTATCAGACATGGGCTGGATATGTTATTAACATAATAATACACAACAATTAAGAACTGTTTTGCGTCTAACATCGTTACTATTTTCTGCACATATTGCATTATTTTATGTAGAATAAAAATCATAACGATTGCTGTTAATTCGTCATATCTAATAAACGAGAACGTATTCGATATTCAGGGGCATTTCTCAAGCTATAAAACTGTACTCAAATTATAGAGCCTAATAGCTATGCTAAGGATTATAATCCAGCGAACCCGACAATCATCTATTATAATCTGACGCTCACAACTTATGTGCATCATGGTCAAATTTTCCGTCATGCAAAAAATTTTTAACGTTTTCTAAAAATATTCTGCGGGATATGATAAAAGTTTTACATTATAAGTTTTAAAAGTCAAAATTGTATCTAAAGAGCCTGTATTAATCCGACGCTTTGTAGTTAGTTGCCAAACCGTTAACTGTTTCTTATTGCACAAGGTCTTTCTGTGCTTTAACAGTATCAAACCCAACCTCCTAAAAATCCGAGCCAAGTAAACAAACGCTCGTTAAGTTAATACTTGGTATCAGTTAATACATTCAGTGTCACAAGCCGGAGGCCTCATCTTGAAAATGTTGAGAAAAGAGGAGAGGGAGGAATATCAACCTCGTTAAAAAAACTGGGTCTATTTGGCTCCGGATGGTAGTACCCAGTTACAGGGTCCCGGCCTAGGGTAACAGCTGACAAATTGTCAGTGGTCTCGAAGGCGGAGGAGGAAAGTTCCCAACGGCGGAGAGAAGTAAGAGCTTAGAAGGTGGGTCTCCGAATGAAACCCACGGCAGGTTTAGAGGGTCAAAGTTAGCAGCCCCACCACTAGGCTTTCCTGCAATTGGGTTGGTAGTCCATTAAGAGAGACTCAAGCACCTTCAATCGTCTAAAAAGGAAAAGGATTGGTGTCAAGGCTACTGTAAAACTTAAAAATGCGTAAACTAATACGCCCAACAACGCCTAAAGGAAAGAGATTAAATTTTAAAAATTTACTGCTGCATTTCAAATTTCTTTGTTATAGTGTTCCATCCAAACATAAGTAAAGTATAATACATGTAAAACACATGGTACCATTAATAATTGTGCAGTATTACTGAATACAAATTCTATATGGCAAAGAATTTTAGTGCGCTTTGAGGATCATTCATTCTATATTTACATAAATATAAATTTATTTATCGTTATAGAATATTTATTTATATAAATAATGTTATAAAGTTATCTGAATACATGATGGAATATCGTTTTAATATTATTAAACGTTGTTTATTTTCTTCACTATTCTTTAGGAAGTTTTGTAAAATAAATGTAACGGGTAACACTCGTCTGTATGGGTGTTTGTTTTGTGCGTGCTTGCGTGTGTGTAAGAGAGAGAGAAAGAGGGAGGGATAATAGATCTAATGTGTGGAACGTTTTTTAAACAAATGTTTGGTGCCGACGCATTCTAGTAATTCCCCATATACTACAATATTTGTAAAACACGTTCCTATAACTCTAGTATTACTGTGCCATAATCATTTTATAATAATTTTTGCTTAGAACGTCATCTTTAAAACTGTAAAATTACGAGCCAAATTAAATTTAAACGCCTTTCTCTGATTTTTGGACAACGAGTTAGGCCACAGAATTCACATTAATATTAACTCGAACAAATCCATCCCATCTCATGTAAAATATTACTCTTGTCACCCAAGACGTTATTAGTGTAGTCTCCACTGGTACTCATTCTGTATATGCGTTTGTTCCTGCCCCACAACAAACAGGTGTTATTTGTCAGTCAATACGTAAGGTGGAATTGAGACGAATTTTGTCAGTAACAGATAGAATCAAAAACAGTTGAATAGAATGTGAAGAGAAGAAAATAAACGAATAAAACCGTGTAGCAGTTAATCAGGTTGTGTAGCACCGAACACGTTGTCTACCACGTAGAAGATCGGCTGTAAAGAAGTAAAACAAATAATAGGAAAAATGTAAAGAATGTATTGACCGTAATGTCTTGCTTCTCCTATTGTGTAGTACAAAATCGTTATGGACAGCATTTCACTTTACGTTTTGAGTAGTAAGTAGTGATAGAAAGAACACACTGTTGCCGTTACTTGTAAGGTTAAACAATATTTTGTATTTGTTAAAGATTGTTATCTAATTAAATTAGTAATAATAGCCAGCCATTAAAGGCGTATGGCTGTAAAATGGGAATACTGCTTATTGAAATAGTTTTAATAAGTAACTATTAAAATAAGTTTATAAAACTTCAGCCACGTGTCTGTTATTTTCCTGACTACAAAATTTTAGTCACCTGTAAATAGTTGTAAACTATAAATTGTCACGTGACAATAATAGTTCTGATAATTTCATGTTTTCTATGTTGTACGGCATCTAGAATCCGAACTGTTGTTTCTGTGCTTGGCTGGAGATTAATTTTCTTGTAATTTTGTTTATCACATCACAGTCATTTAAGTAACTTTCCTCACTGAAGAGTTCTAACACTAAACACAGTATAGACATAATTTTACTGTCTTATATATAAATATATATTGTATATATTGTAACAATAACTTACGCTTTCACGTATCTGTATTAAGCCCCACTGTTGGGTTCGTCAATTTGTAACAATAACTACGGGACGTATAATTTATATTAAATTCGTTTGCGGTCGTTATTCACTATTCTCGCCGTTCGCTCTCGCCTCGGAATCCAACACCAGTGACGTAACGCGGAGCTGCCAACTGTCGCTCCGTCCGCTTTGCTGTGCTGTCGTAATTTTTAATTAAAACAGTAATAATAATGCAAAATAAAAACCAAACTGATGTACACTTTCACTCAATCTTTATTCAATTGAAGGATTTTTCAATTACGTTTTCGTTTTTTCTTTATTTTAAATACAAATTGTGACAACTTATGTCGTCTTGTTCATAAGTTGGTAGTAACTAAATGCCTGTACGGGAATCAGCCAAAACAATGATGCTTGTTGTTTTATTTCTATTAAATAAAATAATCTCAGGGCGTATTCGGTCCGTATATTATGGTTAAACAATTAATATACTCTTAAAATCAAAATACAAACTTTACAATAGAAGGATATAAAAAGGTTTTGATGTTTATAGTGCAAACTAGTAGTCGTGTATGTGTTGTTCACAGTTATAGGTTATGAAGAGTTTTAGCTATTTATTAGTTGTCTTTCATGCTTATATGGTATTCAAAAAGGTGTAATTATCAATTAGTGTTATCTTCAAGTGTTCTTTAGTGTTGGTGTATGCTATAGTGTATGTGATTTTTCTTATTTAGTTTTCTAATTGGTTCGTGTACTCATATGTGATTGTTGTGTTAAACAAGGTTATAAAATAATGCAGATTCACCCAAATCCTCTTCTTTTATTCGTTCAGGACGAAAGTGGGGTTCAAATCTTCTTCAATTCCTCTTCCAGGATGTGTACTCTTCCGAATTGGTGTCTGGTTGTTCTTGGGTTCCTATAATGGTCTTCAATAACTGTCCTGATTCGTTTTACTATGTTTGGTTTAGGTTTACTCTGTTTTATATATAATTAGTTAAGACGTTTTAATACGCGTCTGTCTTCAATGATCGTTGTTAAAGAAGTCCCTCTTTTATTTATCTGAATTTTCAGTTGCTAAGGTAAAACTTGAAATCTGGTTGCTTGATTCAGATATACATTTTCATACAAATTCATTGTTTTATTGCATGAACTTGGCCAAAACTTTTAAATTAGTATAAGTCTATATGTTATACTAATTGGGAATTTAAAACTAATAGCATCATTATTTTGATTTTAACATTTGTGACACATAGACACGAAACATGCCTATTTTTGCTTAAGAAATTCTGATGTTACATTTTTGTTATTTGAATTTTCTTAAATAATTTAAAACTGATTATTTCGATTCCATATTTGCTGTGTATACTATTACTTATAAACCTATACATATTACAACATTTGTTTTATAAATTTCTAAATGTATTTCCTAAAATTTACAAAATTCCAAAGTTTTTATAGGCCTAGATCTTGACATATTAATTTTCTATTTTCTGTTATTGTAACACATATTAACTATGCAACTACCATCAAAACCCTATAACTCTATTAGTATTATTATTTAAAATTACAACAATAATTATTACTGGAACATTATAAACAAACATAATTCACCTTTTGTGATTAAACAATCTGTAAATGCCTGGTAACATAAATCCTGCATAAGACATATCATCCACTCATTGCTTAATAAAACTATAAATAACATAAACACATAAATCCTTACTTTTGAACATTTAAATAAAAAGTTTAATCATTTAATAATGATTTTCTATTTTTTCCATTTTCCTTAGGTAGTTCAACCATTGTTGTACTATGTACTTTTACTGTTTTTTCATCTTATATACATTTGATAATTATTATTTGATTTTACAGTATTTATTTCATAACATTAGGTCCACCATTATTCACACTATTAATTGTATGTTTCCTTGTATCTATAATGATTGTGTTCTTGTATTATTCAATTATATTGGTTAGTTAACATTTCGTTATTATATTATTTTACATTCTAATGTATTTGGGCCTATTATCCCTCAATTTTTATTTTCATTATTATTATATTATAAGATACTTTTAACAAAACAATTTGTTTACTGATGGTAATGGTCCATAATGCTGTCCGGCTTTGTAAGTATTATTATTGTAATTATTTGAATTTTATGTCATCATCGGGGCATTTTGCATCACTTTACCTAAACATTAATTTGGGTACGGTCAGTTATAGTCTAAGTCAGTTTAAATTTCTCATCTGTTCATCTTCACTATCATTTTTAAAAGATATGTTTCTTCTTGTTGAGTTTCTTATCCATGATCTTCATTAAATCTGGTACGATATCAAGCTATGCCAAATGTAATGTTACATAGTATATATATATATATATATATATATATACATTTGTAAATGTATATTCTTAACCGTAACCGATTTCATATTTTCAATTCTTCTCAGATGTAATCATTAAATCTGTCTTTTATATAAAATTGTTTTTATATAAATACAATTAAAATTATATTTGCAAATATTACGTCTAAACTTAGCCTATACAACAATATGCTATTCAAATTATTTATGTAATAACTTAAGCCGAGAAATTTGAGACGGGAAACAAATTTGTAAATGAACAAATAATCGAATCCGTTACCGACATGACACGTGCAGTCTTACAAGTACGTTCCGACATAGTAACAATTTTCTGAAAATCATATTCATTGATTCCCTAGTTTCGTTCTTTAAAGTGATCGTCCAATTTGTAAATATTTCAGTTTTGTACCTAACCGCGCGTATAAAAGAATCTGGCTCGGTAGTCGGTACTAACAAGATATTCGTAAAGTTATAGGTATACACAGATATATTTCTAACTTCATGTTCCACCTCTTACAACAACTTACTTTTTTTCACAAAACATCGAATTCTCTACCAATATAATGCATATGTACATATTTACTGTTAAACTCGTTACTGTCTTATAATATTTGTACAGTAGTCCTACTCATTAGCGGAAGAATAGATGATATGTGCACGACCTCATTTCTGACTAATTGTTTTGTGTACCTCATAATAAATGGGGAAGCTACAAATTGGTTAGGGAATTTCAGATAAAAATTTCTACTACATATTATGAAACATTGGTGACCTACGCTCACTTTGTAAATATCTTAATAATAAATGTTTTGTATAAATAGGTATCTTACATCAAAGCCGCTAATAGTCACCAGCAAACAATAGCTTTGATTTAATGCCAAAACGCAATGTTCATAACTATATGTTACGTCATTATAATATTATATTTTATGTAGATGTGTTAAATAACGTTACCTTGTTCATTTTATTATCGAGATTTCCAAGAAGTACTAATTGTTTTTACTCTTAAAGTGGGAGTTGGTAAATAGTTCCCCTTAAATCCAGTAGTCTTTATATAGTATGAAATAGTAAACATCGTTTGTTTCAATAATAACAAATAGCCCCCTAGAAATCCAAACCTACGCCCGAACCTACATCGTGGGCTGAAAAAAACCCAGCTACTTCTTCCGAAAAAACTCGTATGCCCAGCCAACCAGGGAAAAATTAGTTATGAACAGGCTGTAAAATCAACAGCATCACCTGACTCTAATATAAGAGATATCACCTACAGTAAACCACTTTCTCAAGCGACATTTTTCTGAAGTGTATAAAAGGCCAGACGAGCATACAGATAGTGAGGTCACGCAAACGGTGCGAAAGATAGTGTCGACGAGTCTACCAGCAGTCCAGTACTTCGTCTGTGAAGGTCAGCCGTAAACATTGTGGCTGCACCTGCAGCTACCTCAAGTATGGGCAAGACAACAAGGCGATACCGCTCTCCTCTCAAATACACCAGAAAGGACTTCCTAAAACCGAAACTGGGGACAATACGTGTTCCCGATAATCAATAGATGAGATCCGGTTCGGAGTTCAGCTAGATTGCATGTGCCAGTGATCTCACGGGCTTCGGTGACCTAGCAAATCTCGGCAATCTGCAAAAAAGAAAACAATAAAGGATGGCCAAAAGGAAAGCCAAAGAAGTAGCATGGTCCGTAGCGATTGGTTTTTCAACATCCGGCATGGAATAGCAACGGTTGTATTTCGCATTATTGCGAACTGAAAATGATACTGGCCAGCTATATACCGAAATGTGTGTGTGCCTGCAGGAAACATATTTCAGTCTGCAAGAACGTTTTAAGGGTATACAAATCCGTATCTTCCACCATGTTAACATAAGAAACATTTTCTAAAAAAATACTTAACCCCTCTGTTTGAAATTTTTACAGCAGTTTCAGTTCACCTTACCACAATAGCTTAGTTTTTTTAGTTAAAAAAGTGTAGCACAGAAAGAATAAAAAAGTATTTCCCCATTCACTCTTCAAAAAATACTTATTTTTATGACAACTATATTTGTAATGCGTAAATTTACATTTAACATGACAGAAAAAACTTAGTATGTGTATTCACATACTATGAATATTATCTGAAAATTTCACAGTGGTTTGGTTAGAATATGTTCTTTATGCATTGAAAATTTATATTTCATGTTAAAGAGAAGTCATGAGTTGTTCTTTTATCACTTGACAGTTTATGAAAGTAAATACCCACACTGACGGCAGTCGTCAAAATACTGAGGTGACATATATTTTTCAAAAATATAATTTGAATTTTAAAAGGCCTGTAAAGTTTTATAAAAAGTACATTTATAATTTAAAGAAATTTTGGATTGGCCCATAATCGCAAGAAAATACAATTACGAATTTAAAGTGTCAGTACAGCCTGTATAGTTTTGCAAATAGTACATTTATAAATTTCAAGAAAATCTGGATTGGCCCGTCCGCTGACATGTTCCACACAACATCCGAAAAATCCATAAACCATTTCAAAAAAAATATAGAAACCCCCCCCCCCCAAGGCCGGACAGGTTAGAAGAAAGCTAGACAGAGTCAGACCCGACAGAAAGTAACATGTCCGGGAGCTTGCATGGATTTGCACCGACAGGTGACTACCTCAGATTCAGTGATTTTAAGAAAGTAACCCGGCCTGATTGCAGAATAAAAAAACTCCAGCCCTTCTATGAAAAACGAAAATAATAAATGCAAAAGAAACCCCGTGATAAAAATAGAACCAGACCCGCAGGTCCAGCTCATCAGGTACCAACAGCACCCACCTACTTAATTTAAAAAAAAAAACCTCAGTCCCCCACAAACTTTTACAATTATAAAATGTTTGTGATAAGACCATACTCGCTGTTCACTAGGCTTCTGTATTTTTATTTGTACCTGTGATGTATACGTATGTGTTTTGAATTATGTGTAATCGTTTAAAAGGGGTTGTCTGAGATAATGAATATTCCAGGGAATTGTGATATTGAAATTTTAATGACTTTATGATACAGGAAATAACTTATGTAAAAAATCATTGAATTATAATCAAGATGAATTAATAAAGGTTGTTATATTACTTGCTAATAGCGAGTATTAATTGTGAGTCCCGTCTCACTGGACCCAGCACACTTTATGCTTCTTCTAGGCCTTCAGCCTAGTCCTAAATATCTAGTAACCCTTTAAAAAAAATTTTTAAACAAATAAAAAGAGGGGTTATAAATGGTAGCAGAGCGTGGTTCATTTTAGGGTTGAACCCGTGTGTCCTTTGGTGTGACGGGACTTGCAAGCTGGAAACAGTCTGAAAAATAACTTAGACAAATAATATATGTCTATGTCTTGTGTTATGTTATTATGTTAGAGAATAAGGTTATTATTGTGGATGTATGATTTGTCAGCCTGTTTTGAATTTGTAAACTGGGTGCCGCCACGAGGCATGCAGGCATTTTAGTTGAATATTTTGGGGTCGTTTGAGACTTGGAACTACCGGAGGTCTGGGGCGTTGTGATGGGAATGGACTTTATTTTTGATCGATATTAAAATAATAGCGTGTTGGTTTGGCGGGATGCGGTATGGCCGGATCGGAAGTCGGTATCGTCGGGCATACTGACGCATAGTTAATTGTTTACAAATTTTTTTTTGAATGGCAATGTTCGTCTTTAGTGGTTGTTGCATGTATTTGTGAAATGCGATGTTGTGATAGGTGTTCGGTGTTATTGATTTTATGTCTTGTGTTAGTGTCAGAAATTGTTTGTCCTCTTGTGTGGTGGTAACGAGAGCTAGTTCAGGATAGTTGGTCAGGTATTCGCAACGTTAGGGAACCCGGGGTCTACTTCAAGGAAGGACAGTACTCAAGTTTTTCTGATTTATGTGATTATGTTTGCTGTAACGTATTGTGGATTGTGTAATTCTGGCAGAGGTCACTTGCATGGAGGTAAGTTTTCCTGTCTGTGTGGTGACGTTAGTGTTAGATTGTTGGTTGCCGTTTTATGGGCATACTAGATTTTGTCCAGGGGAGTTATAGTCAGAGTATTTTCTAAGTACAGAGGAGGTGAAATGTTAAAAGTATTGACCTAGTAAATTATAAGCAGCTGTATCGTTGTAAACTGTGTGATTTAGGCGAGTTGGACCCTGACCCGGTGATAGTCGGCTGCATGAAGGAATTTAATCGTTTTCTTAAGCTGATAAACCCGTGCTTGTCTCATCTAAATGTTCTATGTTTGATATATCTATTTCACGGTCTACCTGGTTTGTTCATCAGCTGATTTATTATTGACACTGAATTTTGTAGTTATATACCGTGCCGCATTCTCGGTTGATTTCCCTGTGTTTCTTTCCGTTGAGAGAGAGTGTTGTATAGACTGTTCAGTAGAGCAGTAAACCCCCCCTTTCTAGTTATGGTGTGTAGTCGATCGGTTAAATAAGAGAGATGGGATTGATGTTCGCGTGCCCTCGGCGCGGTCTTCTCTGCCTAGTTAATCGGGTCCGTCCGCCCTAGTGTAGGGATGTGGGCCAGTCATGTGTCATGGATTGTGATGCCTTGTTTTGCTGCATATGGCTGGTCGGTCCAAGAGGTGGACAAGAGTAGTAGTATGGTCACTCACAGATCAAGGTCAGTGATACCTTGTTTGGTCTTCGGACGCGTATGTGAGTGGCAGCAGTAGGAGTAAGTGGTGGTTACCAGTGAGGGTGACGTGTAGGGGCGGTCACGTGAGGTTGGCATGGCGGAGAGTATCGCGTGGGGATGATCATTGTTGAGAGTTTTTCAGTCTTGGGAGGGGGGGATAGAAGTTGTCCTGGTTAGGTATCGGTCTTTGGGTCTCAATTTGTGAGTTGGGAGGTCAGAACTCAGAGGGCTAGCCGATTCTTGTCTTTCTTCTTTTCTCCTCCTGTCTCTTGTCGCTGTATGCTGACCCTGATCAAGTCAGCATGCAGTACCCACACACTTGCACGGATACACCCACATGCACACAGGCATACACACTACACTTCTTCTTTCCTCTTCTTTCGTTTTCACCCGGAGCCTCTGTTCTCCTGAGGGCGGTAAGTATACTGAGATTTCCCAGCCGGTCAATGGTCTGTCTTGCTAAGTGCGATGTTCTTGAGATTCTCCGGAGAAGCCTTGTGATTTAAAAGATTGTGGGTACTATGCAGGGTACCCAATTTCAAGTGGTTGGCAACCATGTTGCCTTTTTGGGGTGGGGGTGTGCCGCGGTTCGGAAACCGGGCTTATATATAAAAGAGAATTTATTAAATAAGAGCGAAGTTATTATTTAGCAGCGTTCCGTGTTACCGTATTTTTGCCTCACCGCATGCCGGCGCGATCTGTTGGGGAAAACGGTTAAGTTCGCTAATCAGGCTCGCGAATTGCACGTTTGATTCAGTCGGTGGCCTACTACAGAAGCGAAAACAGCGTCTCTTCCGGCAGCGCAGAGTTTCTATAGATTGTTGTTTTTTCTTCTCTATCATGCTTAAATAAACGCTCATAGACCTCCGGTGAGTAAACTAAGTATATATTACTCATTTTATTGTAAAAAGTTTAAATTTAAATTATTATTGCCGTAGATGTGAACGGATAAATTTCATAAGCATGCCTCGTGTGTGGGTTACTTGAGATATATTCATGGTTATATATTTTAATTTATTTAAACACTGAAACAGCATTATACCTTGTATTTTGTAAATAGTAATTGTCCATGTAAAAAGAGGTGTAAAAAATTAAGTAATTTTGTGGAACTGGGGAACTTTGATGAATTGTCTCTGTGAGCACGTGCCGTTATAAGCTTAATACCTGTCTGAGAATGTTAACTTTTCATACGTAGGTAAGGGTGCATTATAAATTTATATCAATTAATGAGGCATTGAGGCCTTGTGTGTGACCTAATAATTTAAAAATAAAAAGAGAAAATGTTAAAGGTATTTATAATGAACATAGTGGAATTGGTTTGGGGTGGCATGTGTGTGTTATGGTTTAGTGGTCAGCAAATTAATTATTATGAATGCTTAGGGTTCTCGATGTAGTCGGAGACCCGACTCCAGCATGGTGTAATTCCAGCTTCACCATGACCTGAAAACACTTAGGCTCTCGTTCCTTGGCTGCTGGAGGAGAAAGCACTGTACAGCCTGCCACTGTAACCACCTGGACCAAATTAGGTGATATTTAACCTATTCTTACATAATTTGGCCTCTAGAGAGAAGAACTGGTATCGTGCATTGAACATCCACTTAAATTGACTTTTTTACACCATTAAACTGTTTTAATTGGGTGCGTGCCCGGCTGGACAATTTTTCATGTAACTTTGATTTGATAATACACTTAGTCTCGAGAACGATTGTGGGCCCGCTCGCTGGATGTTTCCAGCGAGCATTAATTTTTATGCTTTATTGTAAAATGTATGCTCTATAATCATGGGATATTTCAGTTCCAAAAGTTTTATCATCTATTACTATTACAATCGAAAAGCAGAAAAGTTCACACATACACACAATTATCATTACTTATGGATCATTTATGATTATTTTCTTCGTTTCCATGACTTCAAATGAATCTTTCCGTTATCCGTACAAACCCGTTGTATTCTCTACTCGCCAAGCCCTAATCCCCAGTATATAAGTACGGTACACTAGTTTCCCGTTGAACGCTAGCCAGTGTAACTGCAAGTGTTTCCTGAGAAATGTTACAGAAATTTTCATTGCTTTTTTTTGAAGGCTATTAAAGTAGATTAGTGTTGTAACCCCTCTTTTTTTTTTTTTTTTTTTTTTTTTTATGGGCTACTAGATATTTAGAACTAGGCTGAAGGCCTAGAAGAAGCATAAAGTGTGCTGGGTCCAGTGAGACGGGACTCACAATTAATACTCGCTATTAACAAGTAATATAACAACCTTTATAATTCATCTAGATTATAATTCAAAGATATAACATAAGTTATTTCCTGTATCATAAATTCATTAAAATTTCAATATCACAATTCCCTGGAATTTTCATTATTTCAGACAACCCCTTTTAAACGATTACACATAATTCAAAACACATACGTATACATCAGAGGTACAAATAAAAATACAGAAGCCTAGTGAACAGCGAGTATGGTCTTATCACAAACATTTTATAATTGTAAAAGTTTGTGGGGGACTGAGGTTTTTTTTTAATTAAGTAAAATTGTAATTTTTTAATGAATTTATGATACAGGAAATAACTTATGTAAAAAATCATTGAATTATAATCAAGATGAATTAATAAAGGTTGTTATATTACTTGTTAATAGCGAGTATTAATTGTGAGTCCCGTCTCACTGGACCCAGCACACTTTATGCTTCTTCTAGGCCTTCAGCCTAGTTCTAAATATCTAGTAGCCCTTAAAAAAAAAAAAAAGAGGGGTTACAACACTAATCTACTTTATAATAAACATACTTTAATAGTCTTCAAAAAAAAGCAATGAAAATTTCTGTAACATTTCTCAGGAAACACTTGCAGTTACACTGGCTAGCGTTCAACGGGAAACTAGTGTACCGTACTTATATACTGGGGATTAGGGCTTGGCGAGTAGAGAATACAACGGGTTTGTATGGATAACGGAAAGATTCATTTGAAGTCATGGAAACGAAGAAAATAATCATAAATGATCCATAAGTAATGATAATTGTGTGTATGTGTGAACTTTTCTGCTTTTTGATTGTAATAGTAATAGATGATAAAACTTTTGGAACTGAAATATCCCATAATGGAAATGACATATTTTACGATGAGGAACAGTTACTTCTCGATAATTTGTTATAAAATGACAAACTTTGATAATTTTGTTGCTCAGTAATGAAACAATTATTATTTTATCAATTACCACTTTTTCTTGAAATCTAAATCTCATTTTTACTCAAATACTTTGAGCTCAAAATTTCCGACGTATCATAAAATCTTTTCCTACTGACTACTAGACAAAATATAATTGCTGATGAGCATGTTGTGTTTTCAAGTTATTCTTCAGTGTTGAGACAGACATTCTGTTAAAAGCTAATTTCTAATTTACTATGTTTCTTCTCCTTTAAACCTACCATACAAGCGGACAAATACATTAGCATGGTAACCGTATTATTGATATTTCTCACACTCTTCTAAAATTTAACGACTAACTTTTATTTAAGGAGAAACGAATTGAATACGTTTTGCACGGTAAGGCAGTTTATTTAACTCAAGCTATCATTGGAGACGTAATTATGTGTTTTACGTTGGTAACGGATTAATTATTCCGTGATGTTAGTTACACTGCTTGATTTATAAAACTTGTTATATGTATAATAAAATTGTTCGACAAAGTATAACTTTCTTTTTTATCAATATATCTTATTTTGAAGAAGATTATTTTCCTTACGGAAAGTATATTGCCTACAAAACTAATAAAAGTAAGATTTTATAAAGATGTTCTACAAGATTAAATTTCATGTTATTCCATAATAGTTGTATTTAAACATTCTTTAACTGTTGATTACAATGGTTAAAATATAAAAAAAAATAGTTTTAAATATTATAATGTAAACAATTATATTTTTCAACGTCTTGTAAAGTTTTGTAAATAAAGGTACTAAAAATGAAATTTTATTGTCTTTTAAGTTACAAAGTGCACTATAAAATTGCTTCTGTATGTTAAATTTAGTTAGCATATACCACTATTAAGATAAAATTTTGAGGTTTTGACAACCTATATGTAAAATAATTTTTATTCACATTACCTAAAAATAAATTAAAGTTGAAAATTGGATGTAGTTTAGTGATTATTTAAGGGAGGTCTGTTTGTGTGACAGAAATAAATAATTGTAATTTCAAATCTCAAATATGGCTAAAGACTTTTTTTTTTTTAATAAATAAGTTTATGTACATTGTATTTCCTTAAACAACTTGACATTTCTTATACGCACAGGAATTAAGTTTGAAGAAATCTTATACGTTTGCGTACTAGTGTATGAGCGAAAATATGTGTGTGTGCGCGCGCGCGTTGCAGAGCGAGAGAAACCAGCTTCTAGAATAACTTTTGAAATGTTTGACATATTGATTTCAAGTTAGGTATATGTATTTTATTGGAAGGGGGCCCAATTTAGATTGCATTGAGATTGACAGTACCTATAAGATGTGGCAAAGTTGTAGAATGCTTTTCTCAACTTTTTGAGTTTCCACGTTATTTATAAAGCATAAAAATATTAAAAAAGTGGAATAAAATAAAAATATTTTTGTATAAAATAGTAGGATATGGTGATTTGGATCTGTCGATGGTGTAAATAAAAAGGAGGTTTGCAAGTTCCTGAAATTTTGTGATCAAAAAACTAATTTTTTTTGAGTTAAAATTCCAATCATAGTTTAATTTATTTGATTAATTACATGTGTTGTAGATTTGTTTAAATTTTATTATTTATCAAATTTAATTAACATTAATATTAATGAAACTTATCTTATCTTTAATCTTATTCAAAGATAAGATTCACTAATAATAATGTGAATTACATTTTGATAAATAATCTAATATGAATGTTTAGATACCAATATACCATATGATCTATTTTTAGATCATATACAAATACGATCTAAAACAACCCATTTTAGGCAAAATTAAGATCAGCTTGGTTTCCTAAAGAATACGAAGGAGAATTGTGCTCAGAAGTGTTTCAGGTGTCTCGCATACAGAGGCGCAGCTAGCAGCTTTGGAGTCTCCCATAGGAGTAAGCTATAATACAAGTGCAGAAGCACTGAGTAGGAGGTGAAGACTTGCATTACTCTTAAACGGGGGGTGCTTTGCATAGAGCTAGGTGTGAGTGAAAAAGATCTGGATCATATTTGCTGTTCAGGATAGTGTAAGGTTCTTCAAGATATCTTGGAAAAAACCAAGAAGGCCCTCAAATTTCCCGTGTGCTATAGAGCAACATAAATAACAGTAATATTGCCAATGCTCTTCTTTATCAGTGGGCACATCTACCGACATCATGGCCGAGATGAACAAGGGGTTGCCGTCCCCCCCCCGTACTTTTGCAAAAGCTAAAATCAGGAATGATTTTTTACTCAAAACAGTTATCAGTATTTTTACTCATATTATTGGTTGAATAATATTAACTTAAATTCATTGCTACTGATGGTCCAGTTTAAGGCTCAATGATTTATTTTCTATATATAATTATATCGATATAATAGGTTACCGGGAGAAAAGATGAAGACGGCTAGAGCGCTGGTGTTGTAAATCATCTAGAACAGTAAAAATTCAATGGAATGAGCTCATCAACTAGGAATTTAGTTTTCAAGCACTAAAGGAAAATCTGTGTTTATGGATATCGATGATAATTTAGTCGAGGATCCAACTGGTAACATTTGCAAGATCAAACCACTGCGTCCCTAAATATAGCTTTGTCGGTGGTCATAAATAAAGAAAATTTTAAACATATATAAATTAGTAATTAAAACAATGACTAAACT
This sequence comes from Magicicada septendecula, assembly GCA_034769895.1. Classification (NCBI taxonomy): domain Eukaryota; kingdom Metazoa; phylum Arthropoda; class Insecta; order Hemiptera; family Cicadidae; genus Magicicada; species Magicicada septendecula. The sequence continues at coordinate 242,875,201 of CM068368.1, forward strand.
AACAGAACAAGGATATGGCGGAGCTAATGTTCTACTTATTGTGTTTGAGAATGGAGTTCTATATTTTGGTTTGATCATGGGAAGAGACATAATAAAACTTTTGTTAATTTTAAATATGTGCTTCCAGGGAAATAACGTAACTGTGGTAGGACGTTATAAATCACTTGAACACATCATTGATGGATTGAATGCACTGAGGAAGAATGACAAATTTTATTTGTATTTAAAGAATGGAATGATAAGATTTCGTTGCTTGGTTTGGAAGAGTTGAAAGTTAAGAGAAAGGAAAGTACCAAAAAGAATTGGCGGAACAACTGAACAACTGACCTAATGTATATTATCAGTCAGGTAGAGAATACTACAAAGAGAGTATTTTAAAGTTACAGACACAACTGTACCAGGGCTTAAAATTCGAATTCTCAATCAGCCTGGTGTGAAGAAACAAGTTTTGCTAGAAAAATTCTTTCGCAAAAAGAAGGATGAGAAGCATCAGCACACTATTCCTCTTCTCTAGTTTCCGAATTTTGTAAATTGATTTTGGTGGAGATACCGAGATGACCACCGGTTGCTCCAGGTCCTTCCGAGACGATTTGCCAGTTGGGAATTTTTAAACTTAAATTCCTTACGTGCTAAAATACACATTTCTACGTGTAACTCTGCATATTTTATATATTCTGTTATTACCCTTCTATGATTCATTATGAGCAGATGTATAGCCTACTCAAACATATGCAATAAAATTATCAACTGCATATTTACCCTGTCTGGTAATTTAAAAACCTTTTTTTAAAATGTATCGTTTTCTATGTACCAAAACCATAAATAAGATACCGCTATATTTAGCAGGAAAATAACCAGAGTGCCTACGTAAATCTTGATACTCGCCAATCTGTTCCAGACGCGGCAGAATTGAGTAACGCTCTAGATAATTCGAGATGTTCCTTACACACGTTTTTCCACTATTCTAGCGGCATCCAGACCCGCTGTGTCAAGGCACCCAAGGTTATATACTGGATTTCGAAGCGACGCTAGGTCGGAATCAAACTGTTTCCATTTTTTCGTGTTGCAACCGCTTGCATCTGTGCACAAAATCCCCATCTAACTCTTCTTCTTCGGTCAGTACTGACCGATGTGGCTACAGCGTTGCCTACACTTTTTCGACCACCAAGTGTAGGCTGGAACGTTTCCAATCTAAAACCTAAAGTAACAGTGCTACGACTTAAAGCTTTCTTCACCGCCACTCAGCAAGAAATCGCGTTGGCGGCAATATTTCTTATATTAGGCACCTATCGATGAACCAGCACAGTTATCTTCTGGCGGCCATTGAGCTCGACCCAGTTGCTGAAATGTAGGCACGTGTGCAAAGATGCCCCGCTTCAACTATACAATGCAATGGGCGAGTTTGATTATCTTATTAATTAGTGTGACACTGTAATAAGGTGACAGGTGTAAAATGCGTGTTGGACACATTTAACTTGAATTATTGTATAAGAGCGTCTTTGTCGATTTATGACCGTTGTTTGTTTCTATGTACAGCTTATATTTAGTGACATCACTGGTCAGTTAGTTTTTCAGTTACTCAGTTATTCTGTTTTCACTATACAACACGACCTTATGTGTGACCGTCATTTCAGTAATTTATACAAAATTAAACTAAACAAATTTTCTCACATATAATATTCGGATCTGCCGCAATAATTCTATACGATATGAGGCGTGTGAATTCCCGTGCATCTTGCCTCTAAGTGATTTTACAAGAATTGTTTACATCCAATTAGCATTCAATGGCCCAATTAATACGTTTATTCACCACCGACTGTATTGTTATTGATAAAATTTGCCAAGTGTCGTAGCATGGAATTTCCAAATGACTTCACTTCATCGTTCAACTTTCATGTGAAATGAATTTTTACCTATCTGTTCACGTAGGGAAAAGGTACTGTATTTTGTAGCCCTATTATCCTCTTCTTTCTAACTTTAAGGATCTTAAGCAATACCTTTACAACATGAAACGTTTCAATTTTAAGACAGATATTCTAAAGGTACATATAATCACCATACAGGTAAATACCCACATAAGATGTATTTAAAATAAAGAACTAACACTGAAGAGAAGAAAGGATGAAAGTGGTATAAAGAAAATTGTATTTTAATATGATTATCCGGCCAACTAAATAAAAGTAATAATAAAACCAACAGTTGAAAGTAGAACAACAGACCTAGAGAGCAAAACTTATAAAATTACGGTAGAATACGATTTAACTCCAATGACCCAATAGATGGTAAGTGAGAGGATACAAACACCAAATACTACAATCCCAACAAGGACCCAAGAACACCAATTATTATAATCCCACATGGACTAAGAAGACAGAAGAAGAGGATAGAAGAAAATGAAGAAAGAAGAACCAGTAGTGCCAGAACAATAAGTGTATAAGTCAAGAAAAGTGTTTACAAAGGAGTACCTTAAAACATAGTGAAACACATAACAAACTATGACTAGTGACTTGACACTGACCTGTAAATATAAAAAGATGCTCAATAATAATGAAAGAAGAGAAAGACATAATGATTTTATAAAACCTAACTAATAGTAGGGTAATAGAGTCAAAATAAACTCAATGCATAATACTCCAAGTGACATGCTAAGTATACCAGCATTAATAGCAGTTTATTCTATAAATAAACAAGATAAGAATGAGTAAGATAATAAATAATGATCAGATAAGACTAATGTGCAAATACCTGTGGGTGAAACTTGATAACTATAGCAAAATATAGAAATAACAGTAAATCTGCATGAATGCATTGTTGTCAACATACAGGGATTCCAACTAACCTTATATATGGTACAGAACCATGTGCAAATACTAATAAGTGGTAGTAAAAGCCTGAAGTTTAGTAAATAAATGACCATAATGAGAAAAGACATTATAGAGGTAATCCCAATACTAAATGTAATTAGATTAAGAGTGTTGTTATTGCATATAGTGTAAATACATGGGACTGACAGAGACAGCAAAAGTGTGCACACACAAAACACCACAGAAACCACTTTAATTTAATTAACCAGGAAAAACCTATTGTATAGAAAGATCAAATAACTCCTGTTACTACTATTACTGGGTAATACTAATGATATAAGATGACAAGCAAGTCAGAATAAATATAAATTCATGCAAGTGTCTGATCACATTAACTGGAAGAAGTAAAAACACTTCAATCAAGGTAAAACCTGTATATTATGAAAATTCCAACATAAAACAACAATCAGTATTATTCAATAACGATAACTGTCAAGTATGAGGCATTAAAACACAAAATTATATTAATTATTTGCAATTTTTGAGAAGGACCTATATCTAGGCCAATGACCTACTTAGCTAAAAACATTCACAATAAGAAATATATACAGTGTACACAAAATCTGAGGTGTACAAAACATATAAAAGACACGTCATAAGATTTTTATTTAACAAAATAAATAATCAGAGTGGGCGAATGGTAGGAATAAATATGTAATTAAAACAATCCCAAACGTAGGCCATAAGAGCTTAAACTTAAAACTGACAAATCATTGTATTAAGACAAAAATAACAATTATAATTGTAATGTAAGTACATCTAAGGTTAAAGATGATCAATCTACATCATATACAAACCGAATAATGACAAATAAATGATTATTGTAAATAAAATAAGTAAAAATAATAACGAAAAACTGTAGATTCGTTTAAATAACACACAGACATGCCTTGTAAGGACTTAAAATAATCAGTAATGTAAATGCAAGTGCATGGTCTGGTCATATCTTTTGTAAATAGTAGTATAAGATTGTTAAATTAGTTTTAAGAAATCATGTGTAAATTGTGAAAAAAGAGACGCCTTAGCGATATACTCTCAATACCAAAAAACGGGGAGTAAGCTCACTCATTAGAATGGATTACGTAATTTTTGGGCCAATAAGAATCGAATAAATCATTGGGGAGTGTGTACGATTTACAGATCATCCCAAGCCGCGCCATGTATGAAGGAATTATTATTGTTGTAACTCTGATAGACTGCGCGTCGCCAGCCAGAAGACAGAATAAGTACGTTGAACCCGCGATATCACCTGTGCGGGTATAAACAAACCAGTAGGGTTATGTAAGATAACCTTTTTTATCAGTGCGCATTATTTGTAATACCAGAAGAATTAACCTAATAATAATTATATACATTTGAGTATACAGTGTATAATCCAGTATAATCTCGCGAAGTGAATTTATGAATTTTAATCGAAAAAGTGAATTGCAAGGGAGTATGGTGTTTGACATTTTTGGTTAATGACATGAACGATGATGACTAATATCGTCATGATTAATTGTGCATATTATCACAATAAACAACAGAGGCAAGAACATCGAGATAATTAATTTATTCTTTTTTTTTAATTTTAATGATGATAATTAAAACTTGTTTACCTAATATATAAACGTTTGTTATGAAAACATATACGCTTTCTAATGTTGCTAATTAACTAATAACAAGTAACAACAAGGGATTTCGAACCTTGTATACAAATTTTAATGATGAATAATCATATTTAATTTCCTGTTAAATATTTTGGTTCTGTAATTCAAGAACAATTATCATATGTAATGATATCAAGGTAAATCTAATCTATTTAAATGTCCTAGTCATAACAGGACTGAAGTTCACATTTTTTAATATGATTAGTAAGAATTATGGTATTAATGGACATAGTCCAAATTGTTAAAATACATATAATAAATTTTAGTTATATGGGATTGAACTACCCATGCCGAATTAAGTGCATATATAAATTGAATATACTTTAACCATTATATGCTTCATGTTTACCACACTTTTCAGGTGGAATGAATGTTGATAATATCCAAATATTTTATTATTTTTTGTTCAACCATAACCATGTTTAGTTTATAGATTGCAACCTTTGTTTGTATCTGTTTTCTTGTATTTTGCAGACTACAAGAACCCATAACCTGTTAATGTTAATTAAGGACTAAATGATGTTGATTTAATTTTAATTATAACCAAATTCCCTGAGATTGAGATAATGAGATTGCTCATTGCAAATCCAAGAATTTAATGTAAATGCTAGGCCATCAGCCGATTATTCAAAATAATTGTGGATACTATAAAACAAAATCTAATTGTGAATAAACCATTCTTTTATTTGTTTACAAAAAACTTAGTTGACGAGCATCATTTATCAGAAATAATAAAACTATTCAGGTACTCATTTAATAAATTACCGGTGACATTACAGTTGAAAGTGACTGACTCCAAAGTAAGTAACATCAGTTGTCTTCAACACCTGCAAGACTATCTGACAAGGTACTTGGTAAGTGAAGTGCGGAATATTCGTCAACGGAGATTAAAAATAAACAGAATCTAAACAAATAATATTTTAACGGAAATTCAGAATAAACAAGTAGATAAAATAAATAATAAAATTTTATTTAACAATAAATAGAAAAGTGTGAAATGACAGAAGAAAGGATACGTTACAATATTAATCTGCTCACTTACTTACTTTATTCTTTCAATTGCCTGGAGTCTTTTCATATGCTGGTTGGTGTATTTGAATGTTTGGTAATCGTGGCACGTACATGGACTGGCGTGTATTTTTTTCGCAGATCTATTCCCATCTTTATGTTTAACACATTATATTTCTAAGTTGCGTAACTTATGCTTTAGTTACTTCGGTACTTCCTACTTAACTGCTACTACCTTAACATCCATACTTTCGTTGAACACATATTGGTATTTATGTAATGGTTTGTATAATGTCAGTATCTATGTGTTTTGAGGACTTTATTATCATTATTATTATTAATATTATTATTATTTTTATTTACTTAAGAAGTACAGTCTTGTTGGCGACGCTGGATATTAAGAATGCTTTGCAATTCTGCCAGCTGTAGCGACATGCTTAGGGCTGTGGAACAATTCTTCCGGATCCCACAGTATCTCCTGCGGATAGTAAAATGCTATCTGAGTGACAGGAAAGTTATTTATGATACGACAGACGGATCTCGTAGGAATAAAATCACCGCCGGGGCTACCCAGGGCTCAATTATGGGCCCTGACCTTTGGAACATATCCTACGACGGAATTCTACGGATGGAAACGCCGCCAGACACTTTCCTGGTAGGTTGCGCAGACGGTATCGCGGCAATGATTGTAGCACGAAACGCCGAGGATGCACAAAAAAGCCTGAATCAGGTAATGAGGCGGGTGGGCTCCTGGCTTGAAGAACACGGCATGGATCTAACCACCGATAAGACCGAAATAGTACTGCTCACCCACTATCATACCGCTGCAAGTATGACCTGAGACAGTATTTAAAAAAACGGTGTGAAATACCTAGGTGTGAGACTAGACTCAAAGCTTTCCTATTGGAAGCAACTGAAGTATGCAGCTGATAAGGCGGCTAACGTTACAACGAAGCTCAGCAGACTTATGGCCAACGTAGGAAGGCCTACTGCAAGCAAGAGACGATGTTGGTGGTCACAGAATCCATCCTTCTTTACGGTTGCGAAATCTGGGCCGATGCACTAAAGACGGAGAAGTTCAGAAAACGTATGGCATTGATACAGAGAAGAGTAGCCCTCAGAGTAGCATCATCTTAACGGATAGTGCCAGTGTCAGTAGTCCTGGTGATAGAGGGAGTGATCCCCATATACCTGTTGGCTCTAGACCGGAAGCATTTATTCGAAAGAAGAGAGGAAATTGGAAGCGATACTCCAAAGCATAAAGCCAGGGAACTCACTCTCCGGCGCTGGCAAGATGTTGGGATAGAGAGGATAGAGGAAGATGGACTGCAAGGCTCATACCAAACTTGAAGTAATGGATCGACCGCCAACATCGTCAGGTCAACTACCATCTGACCCAGTTTCTCAATGGCCACGGTAATTTTAATGGCTACCTCCATAGAATGGGAAAGGTGCAAAGCTCAGCATGGCAACACGGAGACTCTTCCCATGAAGATGACTCGCACACGTTTTTCAAGTGCTGGAGATTCGCAAGACAGAGCTCTGTCTATTTCGTACTGGAAATGGAGCTCGGGGAGTTCAGGCACGAGGGCGTAGTAGTACTTATGCTTTGTGGTAAGGCGAAATGGGACCGCATCAATGCATTTATTCAGTGGGTCCTACTAGAAAAATAATACAGGCCCAACTTACATCTAACGGCCAGTAGAAGTTAAGGAACAAATAGAAGTAGCCCGATGAGGGCGCAATAGGCTCCATCCTGAAGTAATACGCTAAGTGGTTCCAGGATGGATAGGATGCCTGAATTGGAGGTTGGTTTTTTTAGTGGGTGAGATTCACACACACACACCAGAGGAAGCACGGCCTCGTCTTACGGTGTATTGTAAATGTTTCCCCTTTATAAAAACAAAAAATATAACAAAAATTATTTTTGTTGTTGTTGTTGTTGTTATTATTATTATTATTATTATATGTTTATAAGTTGATTTTCATTACCTGTTCAAACAGATTAATTTTAGTTTTCATAAGGCTTACGTTGGTCAATCCCGATAATGAGAGCATAGATCAAATCATGTACAATTACCACCGGAATCTCTCATTTACATTTGTCATAGCTTATCCTTATTTATATCTCTTTCCATCTTTTTGATTTCCTGCGTGGTCTATGTACGCTTATTATTCACAGGTAACACGGATGAATTTTTTATGTTTATTATTAAATTTTTCACTAACAGCAGATAATTTAGCGACAGTGATTATTACCATTTCAGCATATACACCGTTATGTTTACTTACCATCGGAGAAAATTTTGTTTTATACAATATAATGTTCGCTTGACTATTAATAATATTTGTTATTTAATAATGTCTCCCATATCAACTGAGCACACTCCACTTACACAACTAAAGTTACATACATGATTTTCTTTCTTGAATTTCGCCTAGATTCCTTACCCAGTTATTTGTATTTTGATTTACTGTTTCTTTCCTCCTTGAGTGTACCTACAGATGGTTGTATACTTGTTAAAGTTGTTACGGTTGTTATGCACAGACGTATTGGCACTGGGTTGAGACCCAAATAACTCTGACCGTACTCACCATGTTCTCACACTGCGATTATAACAGCAAACCCTCTAGCCTACGGCTACCTCTTGTGATTCTGTCTAAGTGATAGGCAAACTTGTTTAGTTTCGCTAAGTGTGGGTAGGTGTTTCGCCCTGGCCAGTTTTTGTATAGCGTACTGTTCCTTCAGCGTGTACTTTCAAAGATCCAGCCCAATATATGCCTTCCGCTTAGTACCTACATTCGTTTCAGTAGCGGGTCTTGAAGCTACTTACACATTCAGATAGGTCAGTCCCTGGTCCGAGAGAATGATGTACCACTGAACTGCTGATCGTTTGAGACATCTTGTGATCCAATCTAGCCCCTATCTTTTCTTCATCTGTCAGTAGGTTTAACAGATCCTCAATTTTTTTTTGCATTGTCGCAAAAGTTTATGGGATTTTCATTGTAGTAGTTATAAAATTTGATCTGCTGTCTTAGTTTGTCCATATACTGCTATACGTAGGTCACTTTTTTAACATATCTAGTACCATTTGTTTCTATTTAATTACGCGTACATTTGTTCGTGCTCTTGTAATCCCTGGACTATTTCCATACCTTCATTAAATGGTAAAGTGTAGACCTACCATTTGATATCGGTTATATACTGTCTAGTAAATAACAATTTTAACTTAAATTTCTTTCCAAGCATCAAAAACCGAAAGCACTTCCATGTACCGTGTGCTGTGTTATGCTGTTTCCCCGAAGGGTTTTCTACCTTTAATGATCCAACAGAAATGTGCCTTAAGATGGTTGATATAATTGTGCCGAAATGTTCCAAAAGTCCTTCGGGGAACACAGTAAAACGTTACCTGGTACTTAATCAGGAAAGAGGCACAGCATATGCGTGTATGTGTGAGTGTGTGTTGGTAGGTGGGAGGATTACACGCGTAGAATTACATTCCATACATGCGTTTATTCGTGTGTACTTTTTGTAGATGTTGTACAACATTTCCAGAGTCACATGGTGCTTAAGTAGTCCTTTCCATTCTTTTTAGTTTTGCGATTTTTAAAATGATTATTTACGCCTGTAGGACCTTTTTATTTAAGTTGCTATACTACATGTCAGCGTATTACACTGACCAGGCATTTGAGTGTGTAAGAGCCGAGATGCTTTAATGCCGATGCTGATACTGAGGGAGAGCATCGTTTAGTCAACGCGTACTTACAGTTTTACACGAGTATATGATGAATATAATACACGTTTTAAAACGACTGTCACTTTACAGGCTCGTCATATGGAATCACATGACTGACATACACACACATTACCTTTCATTTTAGGGCCGATCGAGTATCAAAGTGGAGCGAATTCTTGCCGTTTCGACGGTACGTCATGATGAATATAATACATGTTTCTCATCGGCAGGAAGAAACGATGACTTCGTTCATTTCAAGCTTATTAAACCAGAATTTTCAGCCAATCTTAAGCTGTCAAGACATTCATTTGTAAACCAAGATGCCAACTGAACAACGGTGTACGTAGGAGAGAGACTGTGTGGAGAAAGCAAACAATCTCAACTCCAGTTTACTACACTTTACAGAGGAACCAAAATGATCCCTTATTTTAGCCGTATAGACAGATCGTCGTCAGGGTCAGCGTTGTTGTAGTCGTCGTCATGGATATTGACTGTTTCATCTAAGGCTGCTTGTAAAAATACTTCACACTTTATGTTGGAATATAAGTCTATAGAACAAAGCATCGATATAATATAATCCTATAATAGAAAGAATTGTTGGAATATAACTTTTCAAACCGAAATTCTTTATATAAGAAATACACTTTGTAGATCAAGAAAATTGTTTAAACAGAAACGCAATTTACTCTAGCCAAGTAATATGTAAATAGTAACAGGTATGAACGACTTGAAAATCTCTCTAGTATGCAGGTGGTACATTAACACAAAAAGTAGATAGGAAACTTTATGTAATTATTCCAAATTATTCTTCGTATTGTTTAAATTAGCAGCCATCCTTACTGTTTCTTTTATGAATTTGCTAACTGCTATAATTTTTTAGCAAATTCATAAAAGAAATAGTATTCAAAATTACTTTACCCATTTGTAACAGACACAGGATTCTTCTTCTTCTTCTTCTTCTTCTTCTTCTTCTTCTTCTTCTTCTTCTTCTTCTTCTTCTTCTTCTTCTTCTTCTTCTTATTATTATTATTATTATTATTATTATTATTATTATTATTATTATTATTATTATTATTATTATTATTAATATACTTTTCTTTCATGGAAAAGAATCACGGTTGATTTGTTCCGGTTCCAAGTCGGTCTCTGCTGCGCTTTTTCGAAACCACCTCACTTCTGGACACTTCCACCTTACAGTTCAGTAGTTGCTTGTGGATGCAACAGTTACCTATTTGGTTGAGCTCTTACCCAATTTAGCAGATATTGGGTAATCATGTCTTACTGTATACCCCCACAATATGCGGTTCTTTCCAAACATCGTGATGAATATACCCATCCACATGGCTAAGAAATTTTATTTCAGCCGCTATAATACGACCGACTTGGCAATTTCACAAGGTCCAATTCTCAGGCCATAAAAAGTGGGTTTTTAATATATGTTATTATTTAACAACAATAATTATTATATTGTTATTATAGGAAGAAACTTATAATTAATATGCTTATATATAATAAAAGAATGTACATTTTCTCATACAACTGTTGTCTAAACTCCTATCTTACGGGAAAACAAAGTTTATTGATTCCGACGTCTGATACTATGAAATTTTGAGGCTTCCCCGAATGTACAGAACCTTCGACAAAAATTTCTCCCAGTGGTAGAAGAGAACTAAGATAAGATAAGTTAGTAGAAATAGATACATTTACTTTTTTAATCTAACATTGACATATTCTAAAGGCTGTATTTTCAGATAATTTAGAGCAGGCTTAAAAACATATTAAAGGATACGTTTTAAAAAGATAAAGCTTATAGCCAGTGTTTGGCAACTGTAACAGAGACCCCGAAACAATGAAGGCGTCATTTGTACAGATTTCAGGAATACAAGATATTCAGTACTAAGATCTATTCAGTATTCAGTATTCAGTGAAAAGATCAGCTGCTACTACAGGACCTCAACAAACTTTTACTTATAAATGATTTAAACGACGCAGTTGGTCATTAAATTTTGAAACAAATTTTAACTTTTTGTATACAATTCAATTGTTATAATTATCTAATTTCTACATATATGATTATAATAGACGCAAATATTTACACTTCGTCATACTTAACTGATGTATTTTGTAAGTAGAAATTAGCAGCAAATAATTCAGCAACTGCTTATTGAAAATATTTATTTCATAACAGTACATGAAGTTCTCCGTGCGTTTTTGTTTTATGTATAAAACAGACAAACAGCGTAGTCAGTCAGGTTGGGTTACGTTAAAGCATTACGATTAAAGCATTACGTTTAACTTCCATTAAATATTTACTTTAAGCTTGAAACTTCGCCGGCTGCTGTAAGCCAGTGCGCATAACTTAATCCAGATTGTCTCAAACTTTTGTCACACAAACACTATCACAGAAGACAGAAAGAGCTTTATAGTTGCAAGGTAAACATAAATCTTTTCATAAAGATATTAGTTATTTCCTTGTTATAATTAAGAGTTAAATTTGGTAGAATTAGTAACTTTTAATTACTATTTATTAACTAATTATGAAAAGAGTGAGTCGCAAGAAAAGAAATTGTAAGACATACTATTTTGAAGAAATGATTTAAGAAATAATTGGAGAAATATTTAAATCTAAATTTCTTTGCACTTTCCGCAGGGATTTATGACACGGGATAAAGAGAATATTGGCGCGGCGTCCTATCGTTAGTGAGCATCGCGTAACATTTTAAAGCAAAATAAATGTTGCTAACATCAGTTAATAATTTTACGCTTGGTAACTAATACACTAATGGACACGGTTAATGCTAATTTTTATTACGTAAAGAAGTTTAGAAATAGATAGAAACTGATTTGTTAAAGCTAATACTTGATAGAATTCACCTTACTTCTTGAATAAACAAGACATCCTACAAAGAAAGTATAACTTACTCATTTGGCTCATCACTACCTTCTTATGAAATACAAGTACTATCACAGTGCTCTTTACAAGTGACAACCTGTCGTATTCAGCTGATTATTTCTCGCTTGTGCTAGTATTACTTAGATTGGCAGCAAGTTTACAGTTTTCCCCAAGGCGTTAAAATCAAACGCGGGGGAGCATCATATAAACGAGTGTATATTCTTATTTTCCATTAACACGCACACTCATACACACAGACACAATACATACATGCGATCGCGACACTGAATAACAATGTAATTTTTAGGACAGTATTGAGATATTTTTTTAAAAATGTTATCTGCTAATAAATTTATTATGATACAGTAATTTAGTACTTTTTATATTGTACAGTGAAAAAACCATTATGTTGTAGCCTTGTATAGTATATAAATACTTGTGCTAGTATGGTTTTAAATGTTCTTACGAATTAGTTATAGATATTGCCACCTAACTAATACTTGAAGATGCATTGAAAGATCAAAAATAATGGCCAGACTACTTCTAATTAATCCAAGCAAACGATAGGCTATAATCTAAAGAATGATGAAACCAGTTAAAAACCTTTAAAACTAGTTTTATGAAATCTGATCTCTTTAGTTGAGCAATGAAACCGTTATTGACTAATCGCCGTAATTTGAAATCAAAAGGAATATATCATAAAGAACGATATGTCAACAGGGGACTGCACTTTTAATAACGACACTTTTTTTCAGCCGACAACCACGCTTCATTGATATCATTGTGAATACCAAACGTTTCGCCAATTCATGACGTGGCATAATTACTGGTAAAATTAAGAACAAAAAGAAAATAATGAGTTTGAGAGGAATGGTATCACTGAGAATGAGACTGGTGGAAAATGGAAGGGGACTGCGTTGCGTAAACAATGCAAATAAAATATTACAGTAAGTGAATCTTGTCAAACGGAGTATCTAGTATTTACATGAACAAAAATAAATAATAATACCTGTGTTCGACGTTGATATTTATAAAAATATCTCATATTAGCAATCATTCAATTTGCTAATATTATTGTTGCACCAATTAAAATTTGTTTTTATATAAAATACGGTTTACGGAATACTTAAAATGTCGTATTTAATATAGCTTGTAGAATGTTTAAAAGATTTACATTTGAATTTCTAAATTCCGAATTTTAATCTTTTAGGACGGAATATTGGGCAGTTCTCTGTCTCTAGAGGTATCAATCAATAGAAAAGAATATAGTAGCATAGCTGAATCTAGCGAAACACTAGAGAGGGCTTTAACAAATGCCGGGGATTGGATAAAACTACTTAAAATCAAGACTGTATAAAACTGGGAAGTTAACTGATTTTTCTTGCCATCTCAATTGTTGTTTTCTTTTGTTGAAAATTTACAATTTATGGAACATTACCTTTGGAATTATTTAGTTGTGTTAATGTTTTTCTCCATTACCTTACATATAATGTTAAAATTTATATGTTGTAGTTTAATTTAATCTCAAAGACGGCAAGGTTTTTTGTTTTAAACTAAACAAGTAAGCCAACATGTTACATACGCATTACATCAACATTAGACTTATAATTTCCTTTCTAAACTTCTGTTTATCTACCTTTTTCGCGTGTAAGGCATACAGCTTTTATTGTAATTTTGTAACTAGAATATTAACTTTCAAACTGAACGGTTGACCACATTGTTTCATTTTGTAGATATAGTCAACTGTATATAGTGACAGTCTCTTATCTCTACATGCCTGCAGTATTGTAAGGTGTTTCATGAAAGTCTACAGTGTAATGTCACTAATGAAATCTACATTAGTACATCATGAATAAAGATGCACAGAAAAGGAAAGACTTTTACTTATCGGATCAGGAAGACGAGAAATGTCGTGAATAAACCTAGAGGTGAAACAATTTTCACTCCATGTTTTCTGTAAAAATGCATGTAAGTAAAGAAGACAGTAAACTGAGAAGAAAAAAGTGCAAAATAGGGAGAAATACATAGGTGTTGCCATTACTTTGTAAATATAAACGTAATACATAAATACACAAATCACCCACACAACACAGGAGTTGGTTTCGATAACGGAAAAATGTGTTGTACTCATGGTAGACTATTGGTTTGCTTGTCAAATTTACGCTTTAGTTAGAAAAGTTATGTTAGACTGGTTTATTGTACAACGCTTAGAATAGCTATGAAGTACGTAACAACAAAAATCTCGTTTTGCAATAAGCGTATACTTAATTACAAAGCCTAATAAACCGACACTACTTTTTAAACGAGTGACTACTGTTACAGTGTTGCAAAAATAAATGATAAATTGTTCTCACGCCAGATTTAATTTTTATTTTTAATACCTAGTTCATATATGTATACTAATGTCGGCTTATAGTAGCCTATGGGATACACAGAAGTATAATTTAAAAAAATTTTAATATTAGCAAATATATCCTTCTGAAATACGGTAACAAAGGTTTAGTAATTCACAAGTTTTTCAGAAGATAATAATATATCTGTCCTTTTTTTGATATTCCTCAATCGATTTTATGATTTATTAACTGTAGATATTATATATTTTAATTAATGATATTTTATTTAAATTCTTTCTTATAAAAGATCAAATCGGTTAAATTATTTAATAACATCTACAAAACAACCTCAGAACATTGCAAAATTGGCTAATAAAACGTTTCTCTAAAACAAAATCTGCACCCTCTACATTTGTAGAAACTAGAAAAACCTGTCCTCTACTGTTGCTAAACAACTAGCTGAATCCTCAGTGGGGAACCTTCTTAAGTGCTTAAGGTTACGAGGACAAAATCTTCTGTTATGGATGAACAGAAAAATCCTTTTCTACAAAAACATTTTAAGACCTGAGTAGACATACACCGTTCCTTTTTGTCCGACCCCATCAACGGCAACATGAAATGATTTCAATCCGATGTCCCGAGGGAATTTTCAATCTTACATGCCATCAAAATTATCAATCACGATTAAGGAATATGTTCAATGAACGATTGAACTACAAGACTGAGTGTTTGAATATTGTGTGAACTAAGTGCCCATACTAACCGATTAGTTACTTTGACAGGTTCATTAGACCTGTCAAATGCTACTAATGAAGTTTTCCGACTTTAGAGCTTTATGTTCACCGACTTACGGAATAGATAGGCAATATAGATTGTTTTGTTTATATACTGTCTAAGTTTTGTTCTTATCAACACTAAGGCAATAACCCACAAACCTAGCTTTGCTCTACATAACCCACAAGCCAAACTTAAAGGACCACTGTATTGTGGCAAATTGTAAAATTAATTAAAAACGAAAAAACAAAATATTTAATAAAGTTGTAGATTTTAATAGTTATTAATTAGATTATATAGAACTAATTATAAATATATTATATATTATATAATTATCACTACTGACTCGGATCAATAATAACTTTTTATTGGTAAAAAATGTTAAACTTTTACCTCATAGCCTTAACCAATTTTCGCTTATTACAAGCATCACCAGAGGCTGCCGCTAGAAACGCTGCCCGTCTTGTTTTTGATGACGGCATCGTCGTTCGAAAGATCCATGTTATGTGTGCGGTGTGACATGTTCAAATAGTATGTGTGATTTAACACACACAACATCGATTTTTCGAAGGACGACGCCGTCAACAAAAACAAGACGGACAGCGCTCCTAGCAGCAGCCTCTGATGAAGCTTGTAATAAGGAAAACTGGTTCAGACTATAAGGTAAAAGTTTATTATTTTTTACCAAATACAAAATTAGTGATTCGAGTTAGTAGTGATATATTTATAATTAGTTAATCAACGGACACGTCATGGACAACAAAATCCAGGTATTATATAAAACGTTTCTGTGGTATATATCCGATAATGCGTAGTGTTAACGGCACACCTTTTACATTTGGAATTAAGCAATTTACATGAATGCTCATTCAAAAAACACATATTACACCTTGTGGAATTGTAACTGTGATTATATCTTTCAGGCCACAGTTGAATATTTGTCTGATCCTTTATAACAACTAAAATTATTTATTGTTCGAACAATACTAATCGAATACTCTTTTTGTTCGCAATACTTAACACCGGAACACGTTAACGGGAAATCCAAGTGACATTCAATTGTGATTACGATGGAAAAGTTTTTAACTAGTTTCACGATTAATCGCAATTTTGTTTTCAACAATAAGACTAATTTTACAAAAACAAAAAAATAGGCAAATAAATGTTATTAGTTAACGTTCAAACAGCAAGAAGTTTGCAGCGTCGAAATCTATAGGTACAGAAAATCTAAATTCAGTTTTTTTATTTCTTCGCTGGCGATACCCGATATTTGCACATTGCATGCTGTTCTATCCTTACCGCAGTGCAGCAGTGATTAGTTCTACCGTCTCTAGTAACGGATCAACGAACAATGTTACAAACAACCGGGGCAGTAAGTTCTAATATAGATTCTGCTTTTGACGGAAAACGTAAGTGAACTATAAAAACAACGATAAATAACCAAAGTATTTATTAGGACTACTCGTTTTTTATTCGTTTTCTTGCATTAGTTAACGTGATATTATTAGTAGTAATTTTTTCATTAATGTGCAAATAAATGCGTTACAGTTATTTGGTATCCAGCTTAGCTTTTCATAGTGTTTCACTAACCTTATAACTGTTTAGGTATTTATATTATCACGTAACTAGACATTAGTAATAACTAATTTACTCCAATTTCCATTGTTAAGTCAGCCGAAACGGATCTATTTATAAACTATTCGAAATTTGCGCAGGTGGCCATGGGTCCTTCACAGATTGAACATTTCGATATCTCTTATTTTGTTAAACAAAAACTGTACTTAAACAAATTTAACGAATTAACATATAACAAAAAAGGTAACATATTCTCACCTTATCTTGAATTATTAGAAATTAAAACTTCTCTAAGCGGTGTTTATTACACAAAGGAAAACAAATAATGCTTTGATATTTGTTACGTTAGTTAAATTTGAACATCAAGGTACGCTTACAACAATAGTGTATACTGTATAGCTCATGTTCAACCAAACTGATATCACCCCCCCCCCCACATTCTGGATAGTAAAATGTACAGGTAGATGCTAGTCAATTTGTGTTAGCTCGTGTTTGACTACTATAGCAACAATAACTAAACAGATGGCTTTATAACCTCAATTAAACTACACCATTTCAATAAACATGGCTCAAAGGCGAGATGAAGTTTGTGCGTTTGTTGTAGAAACGTTTTTTAATAGACCTAGTAATGAATCCTGTACACAAAGACTGTTCAAAAGTCACTTCAACGTTGGGAAACATAGAAAAGTTTCAGATTGCTCAACACTATCGAACTGGGTAAGAACATTTAGAACCACGGCCTCGACACACAAAACAATTGGAGGAAGTGTAAAAACTGCGCACGCCAGAAAATATAGAAAGGTCAAGTGCTGTCACGCGTAGGTCTGCTAGGAAGACTTACGACACACAGATTAACATTAGGTCTTCGCAGAGAACTTTCTTCCAAGATTTCCATTTCCATCGTTACAAAATTCAAGTGGGTCAAAAAGTGTTTGATCGTGATTACACTAAAGTCGTTGATATTTTAATGAAATATTGGACTAAATATAATTAAATCACTACCGACTCGGAACAAAAAGTTTTTTATGGGTAAAAAACGTAAAAGTTTTACCTTATAGCCTGAACCAGTTTTCGCTTATTATAAGCCTCGTCAGAGGCTGCCACTGGGAGCGCTGTCCGTTTTGTTCTTGGCGACGGCGTCGACTTTTGAAGGATCGATGTTGTGTGTTTGGGGTGTAATATGTTCGAATAATACATGCGATTTGAATTCTGTCTGTTCGTTTATGATGTCGTTTTTATCAACGAAATCCAATAAATATTGTAATTTAAAAATCGAGAACAAAACTTTCATGAACACTTGATTATGTCAGATAAAGCACATTTTCACCTTTCCGGGCATGTCAATAAACAAAATATGCGCTACTGGACTAACAGTAATCTTCAAGAACTTTATGCTATTCTTCTTCATATCTAGCGTGTCACTGTTCGGTGTGGAGTTTCCTCCATTTGTGTTTATGGACGGTATTTCATTGAAGATGATAATGGAAAGTCAGTCAATGTGAACTCAGACCGATATGTGCGAATGCTAAACATGTTTTTTTCTTCCTATGTAAAATGATCTAAGGATTGATACTGACTTGGTCTGGTTCCAGCAGAGTGGAGCTACCGCACACACTAAAGACGTCACGTTGAGATCTATGCTCGAAGATCGATTGATCTCAAGATTTGGTGCAATAACCTGGCCATCACGATCTTCAGACCTGCCTGCGTGTGATTTCGTTTTGTAGGACTCTAAAGATTAAGGGTTTTCAGTCATTACGGCGTTATTTAAATCAACTCAGACAACGGTCGTCGAAGAAATTCATGCGATTTCGCAAGCCATGCTGCAGAGAGTCGTGGATAGCTTTTTCAATCGACATGTAGAATGTAAGCGTGTCAATGCGTGTCACTTAAGGGATGTTACTTTCAAACGACGAACATGACTAAGTAAAATGGCATCTTATTACATTTGTATTTATACCATCTTTGACTTTAAAATATTAAACGAGTTCATGTTTTAATAGATTTAAATTGTTGTGTTCTCATTGTCCACCCTATATAGCCTAAATACTTGATTTCGGAGCGGCCTAGGTTTGTGGTAAGTATTGTGGGAAAGTGATCGCTGTGTTAATTAGTGCGGAACTGTAGTAGTTGACAATTGTTGTTATGTGTTGGACGCATTTAACTTGAATGTAAGAGTGCTTTGTTGACTTCTAACCGCTGCTTGTGTCTCATTAAAATTTGTATGTAATGACTTCATTGAAGTCAGTTATTCTGTTCCCACTGTACCCACGACGAACCTGTGTGACCGTTGTAACAGTACGTAATTTTTACTTTTTATTATTGTCTAAATATTAAATCATACAATTCAGAGAATTTTCAAGTTTCGTGAAATAATCACCACTCGAGAATGCTCCAAGACTGACATAATTCATAACAGCTATGACAATAAAGTGACAACATGCAATTTTTTCATTGTAAACTATAAATACATGGTAAGTAACATAAGTAAGTGCTGTGAACAGTGTTTAATCTATTCAAAAATGTTTACAATAATTGAGTCAACATAAAATAAATAATTTAAAAACATTAAGATTGTTTTAGAATTTAGAATGTACTTAAATTAAACAATTCAAATATTTACAGAAAATATTTGTGTAAAGTGTTAATGGAAAGAAATGTTTTGCATATTGATCACTTTTGAACTTTTCGTTATGCCAATGTTAATAAAATGCGTCGATTACTTCGTCATAAAAATATAAATACGAAATTAGTGGATTCCTCCTCCCCTTAGACGTCCATAAACCTACAGAGTTGATCAATTCGATAAGAAAACGTACTAAAAATGTTTGTCAAGTTCCTGGCGTTTATCAAGAACGTTTACCAGTGAGTACCACTATTTTTAGTAGCTAATTACAATACACGACAAACATCAAAACTCTTTAGTGTTATTAAAAGTTGACATATTTGATAATCTACTTTGTGATAAGGCAAAAATTGTAGTAAAATGCTTTTCACAACCATGTAAGGAAAACGTTTAATTTCCTTCAAAAATGTTATTTCATATCAAATTGTGCCGTAACTATTTACGGCAACTTACGAATTTGTCATAATTGAATTTCGGCATAGATGCTTTCATGGGATCGTGGACACTCTCGCCACCTATGAGACGTTACGGTAACATAGGAACTTGTTTGTTGCTCTCGCTACGATATTGGACACTCACGCTATCTGTCAGAGACTTCGGACAACTTGACTTTTCGGTTCCGCTGCGGGGAGCAGTAGTTGTCGTTGAGTAGATAGAAGCGGGTTTGACTCTTGTAGTGGGTCAGCTGTTGGTTCCTGGTCAGCTGTTCACGCCACGAGCTGTCTTATATGTCAGCGGTTGGAAAAGTATTGTTGTTTTTTTAATGCCGGGGTTTTGTATTTAATTATGGAAGGCTAAGAAAAAGTGGGCCAATGGGTCTCTGGGCCTGGCAACTGTGACCGTGTAAAGAGATCAAGATGTTATGTGTGTAAGTAGTTTAAGGAACTCGGAAACCATGTGCTATGGCACAATTGAACAGGTATGCAAAGTGAAAATTATTAAATGTTCCTAGGATGTGCTTTCGCACTGCTTGCGTTTAGGGTCAAGTGTGGACCTGGCTAGTTCTTAACAAAAAAAAAAAAGGAACAACAATTGCTTTAATTCTGGATGTTTTTTTTTTTACTTCGCTGTATACCTGGAATATAATATGCAGGTTTCTGCAGTCATTGCAAATTTTTGAACGCAAGTTTTTTTTTAAAGAAAAGTCTGGTGAACTTTACTAGTTTCTTATGTGACTAGTTTCTTATTCGACAGTAATATCTTATGTGCAAATTTTTTTTTACCTACAAAAGAAAAAGAAAAAAAAGGACTTATTGTTATTAAATGTTATATTTCGAGAACCTCTGGATTTACTCTTTGTACTTATTAATGTTAATATAATTATTTCCAAATAAGGAAATTCTATTTGGTGAAGGTTAAAAGGTACTGTCGAGGCTTGTTGCATGTCAATGGTGATTTTGTATACCATGTAATAGATTTTAAATATTTTACATATTTTATATAATTCTAATAGAATACTTTCAGCCTGGATACTATGAATCATTGTAAGAATAGAAACAAAATTTTATAGAATCAATAAATTTGTTATTTGCGGAATTTTAAATAGTAAATTTTGAATATTTTGAAATTTTAAATTTTGAATACCATGTAATATATTTTAGATATTTTACATATTTTATATATTTATACTAGAATACTTTCACAGCCTTGAGAATATGAAATCTCTCATTGTAAGAAAAACAAAATTTATAGAATCAATAAATTGTTATTTGCTGAATTTTTTTTAAATTGAGGTCGCCTCATTCGTCCAATTCCCTCATGGGTACCCAGCATGTGGCCATTCTTCCACTAGGAGGCCCCTCCTAGTTCAAGTGAACAAGTGAGCCGGTCATCAAGGTGAGTTGTAGATTTTTATATTTTGTTTTAGGTTGTCAAACTTGAAAAATGTGTTAAATTTGGAAAGTTGAAAATTGTGTTGTGACGTCATTGGTGATGAGCGGCTCAAAATGACATTTAAAATAAGTAAAATTTTAAATAAAAAACAGAAAGCTACGACAACTATGATTTTTTTTGTTTTTCTTTTTAGAGTTTTCCAGAAAAAACTCAGAAGTAACATTATATACTCTAAACAGACAATATGTCTGTAACTTTTTGGTACCTTTATTGTTTTATGTTACTAAATTACTTAGATACGACTTTATTGTTACCCCATTTTATCTTAGTTAAATATCAACAAATTCGTGGTTCTTTCTAGATATACAAACTTTAAAAAATCAGTATTTAAGATTTCGTTATAAATCATAGCGGAAAAATATTTTGTTTCCATTAACGTCAAATACACAGAGTTACATCGTTTTCGTAGTAAATCATAATAACTATTACCTAATATGATGTAATGTAATACGGTATACTGTAATATGAGCTGTTACATAATTCATAATTTAGGTGTTATGTAACGATTGGTTAGTACGTAATAATAAATTGGAATGCTGTGAGGGCAGATGAAATCCATGATCTCTCATAACAGTGTTACTGTTCTTAGGTCATAAAACGGTCAGATTTAAAAACCGTCCCGTCTAAACATTTGAATATTATTTATCTAATATAGTGTTCAGTGAGTACAATAAAAAAAATCTATAGGCAATTTGTATTTTTTATATTGTTTGTGAATCCTTGCAAAATGCATTCTGTGTTTAAGTAACACTGATGCTGTAAACAATACAGTAACTAGTATTGTGTATATCATAAGTACATTATAAACAATCTAATTATGCTAAGTTTAAAAATTATGTTTAGACAGATTATCCAACTCCGTAATAAACAAAATCCTTTTACTTTTCTAAAACCTCATTTGCTTTCTGTTACCAATATTTAATTAAATTGTGTTTTTAACTTACGTTTCACGTACACAAGTACATAATGTATAACTATTTTTAATTTGTTTTGTCAGTTTGTTTGTTTGTCAGTTTTGGATTCTTAATCTATTATTAAATTAATGCTGGTTTTAGTTTAAAACCGAAACATTTTTTAATTACTTTTCGGTTAAAGTGCTTATTTTCCTTTAAGGTTCCTTAAAAAAAAATAGAATTTAGCTCTCATTAACTTTAAGTTCAATAAGATTAACGACAATTTATGAAGTATATATCTTAATATAAATAAAAGTCATTGTATCTATGTATTTATGTATCTATGTATGTTTATATCTATGTTTGTATGTATCTATGTATGTATGTATGTTCCACATCTCCTCCTAAACCACTGGACCGATTTCAACCAAACTTGGCACAAATATTTTACGCAACGGGAGAACCAACATAGAATAGGTGTTTTTTCGATATAATCCTTTGGGGGGGGGGGTCCTTTAGGGTCTTAAAAATAAACTATTAGATCTGGTTACCTTGGCAACCCAATAGAATACATTCTGGTTGCCATAGCATCGGTGGAAGCCTCCCGCGTAGGGAACAGCTCGGGAGTCGTCCGACTGGCCTTCCCCGGAGTCCGTCCACAGAACCCGGGGAGTCTTAGGTCGGATCTCCCGAAAAACGGCCGGGCCAGAGTCCCAGCGCCTCGCCCAGCAAGTCGACGGCTTTCCCGGGCTTCGGGGAAACTTCCTTACCCCGGGGAGGTCTCTGACCAAGTCCTAGCGCTGGAGTTCGACCGGCCTGGATGCCGCAAAAAGTAGGCGGTGTCCCGGAATTAGTGGAAGCCTCCCGCGTAGGGAATAGCGCGGGAGTCGTCCGACGGGCCTTCCCCGGATTCCGTCCACGGAATCCGGGTAGTCTTAGGTCGGATTCCGCGAAAGACGGCCGGGCCAGAGTCCACGGTTCTTATAAATAAAGATAATAGGTGCCTATGAGCCTATGAATAAATTATGAACCCAAGCAACGCTGGGTAAATCAGCTAGTTAAAAGAATAAAATTGTGTAGTTAAACTCGTAACAAAGTTACCTGGGATGCCAGATTGGTGTGCGTAACCTGACAGAATAAAATTAAATTACTACTAAAATAGTTCCACTCGTATGGGACCCACCTGTACTAGCAAAGCTGATTACTTCTATTAATAACAATTTTGTTGACTACTCGACTAACAAATCCTGAAAGCCATTTACCCTGTAAGTTCTTTCCTTGAAATACTGAAGTAAACATTTGCTTGTTACTACGATTTTTTCAGCAGAGAAATGGCTTTTCGTTTACTAGCTTCCTGATCGTGAACAGCTTTATAGAGGCTGAAATACGTCACCGGTAGAAAGCATTATTGATATCTCTAGCTTGCATGACAATATTGTATAATTAATGCCAAGTATGTATTATTCTTCTTATACAATTTAAGGATGCATTCTAAAGCGCCTTCCCTGTTATCAGCATCCCTACTCTATTATTACCTGTAAAACTGCAACATAAAAGCAACCGCTGAGGTCAGAAAATGGCCATCCCCAGACCCCGGATTAAGAGTGAGAAAAAGAAGAGTTAGAAATTCTGAAAGAAACGGAGAACTGTTCAGGTAATTTAATGAATATTAAAAGTAATTTTGAAAAAAAAAGTCTATAATTAAAAAGTTAAAAATAGATGTTGGATATAGGACATTAGGGATAGAATACTAGTACACATCGAATGTTTTTAGAATAAGCGTAAATAACAGATATGGATGATTGACCAGGCCATGGGCGGTGGTAGGACTAGATGGAAAGGGTGTTTACCTCCGCTGTCGTTTACATTATATTTATTGAGAGAAAGCGGGAATGGTTAGTTAATTTAATTAATGCCAAAAGCTATGGAAGAAAGGAAGTATGTTATAACAGAGTCGAAAAGTAAAACGAAAGCGGCAGGATTTAAAGCAAGAGGTATAGAAGTGTATACACACAAACACACACACGCGCGCGCGTAGCATGTACTAGAAATAAATTTACAATTACCGACACGAGTGACCTAACCCATCCATGTGAGTTGGGAACCAAAAGATAAGGGCATTTACCTCAGGGCTTGTTTACAAAAATGTGTACGCCTTGTTGTGCAGGTACAAAGGAATTGTATTGTTTTTATATTACATAGCCTGTTTCTAATCTTATGATGAGCTGTGAAACTTGAAGGCGCTAATCGAAAAATTGTTTACGTAGTGGTGTGCAACAGGGTAATTTCAGTTTGTAATTTATTTTCTGAAATATAGTAATTTAATTCGTTTATTTGTAAACTGCAGAGTAATACTGTATTTTGTTTATAATACCAAAGAAGAATGTCGTTTACAGTTCCTTCCCCTGTGTCAAATGTAACTAGTAGTTATTACTAATTAAGCAGACCACAATTAATATCCTCGGATTGATAATGTCTTTACCTAGTATTAAGTAAAAATGTTTCTTAATTGTTTTTATTTGGAAAGGAATTATTATTGTTCTACTGTACACAACTTGTTGTTTTATTATAATATTTTTAAGTTAAAACTCCCCTTATTATAAAAAAGTTAGTTCCTAAAATTAAATTTCATGAGGTCCTGTGTTCAGTAATTACTTTACTTTTTTTCTTTACAGTTATACTTATAATATAGCCTACAAACATTTTAAAATCTAATAATCAAGATCAGAATATCTTATGTTTAAGTAATTTGTTTTTTAACTTGGCAGTTTCACTAAAAGGATACACTCTTAATTTTTACAAATTTTATGATTTTAATTTTCTTAGTTAATTGAAAGAAATAAAGTAATTTATTAATCTTAATTTAATAAAATCATGAAATTAATTTATGATTAAATTTTCCTATGAAAGGTATCATCATTTGTCTTTTCTACAAACCACTTTGTTATAAAACGGAAGTAAATTCGACAAATACAGTAAATAATACCCTATGTTAAGTGTAAGAGTGTAAGATACTTCTTTACACATAACAAAGTGAATAATATTTACAATATACAGGGCATTGCTAGTTACTACACCCTGTTACCTTCATCCGGATTATTGCAGCACTGTACAAATAAATTACTTAGAATGTCTTTAAAAAAATCGATAGAAAAACGTCCCATGGTTTGCAGAAAAGTCGGTAAGACAAGAGACATTAAATTTTTTAAACTTTGCTGAAGCCTATGGATGTTGGAAGAGTGGACATTATGGATATTATCAAACCGTAAGGTGTCGCTGAATGATTTTACGACGACTCGTACAACTTAATGTCTAGAAGTAACTCATCGTAATTCCATATCGTACGTCCATATTTTTCCGTATTATTTATGGATGTCGCATGCATTCGGTCTGAACCCTCTCCGAATGAGTTTTAAGACCAATGGTAGAATAATATGGTTCCATTTATTCCATTGTCGTTTATTAAATTTCAATTCACGAATTTTATGTAAAGCAGTACCTTATTCATACCTTAAAAATTACTTTTTAACTCCTTACTTTATATTTACAAAATTCAAGATTTCTTGTCTTTTTTTTTTAATCACAGGCGGACGTTACCTAAATAGCGCTCGCCCCCTGAAAATTAAAATTTTGCCCCCTCCCAGCTACCAAACTCTTCCTACGATAGGTTGAAAACTGGATCACCAAAGAGCAGTATGACTGATATTCACAAGATACTTGAAAATGTAAATTGACCTTTATGAGGTAACAAAGAGTTACTTACAATTCTTAGTAAAGTAAAAGTAATGTTATTAATATAAACATACCAAACAGTCCAATATTAAATAAAAAAGTAAGAATATTTATTTAAACAAAACGCTCTGTGAACAATACCCAGATGCATCGGTATGCACGGAAGTGGTATACTTAAAAACCTTGAGCAACCGTGTTCAAGGTTTAGTTTAACAATAATATGTTAAACTAAAAATGAAGGATACACCGACACATCAAAATATTAAGTGTACTATAGAAACAAGTGCGCTCCGCTCGATACGAGACCGACGACGTTACGGTAAAATACAAATATAAAGTGGGTAACAACCTTTAGCATTCTTATACAATAATACTCAGAAAATGTTTTAATTGAATGAAACTGGCAGCAGTCCTAGGGCAGTCTTCTACGCCAATATCCTTTTCATCAAGTTAGAACTTCCTCTTTCGGAAATGGAAACGACAATGAATCTGTACCGAGGCGAATTATATTTTACTTCCATATTCCTTAAGGAATGGAAGTATGGTGATGGCAAAAAAAATCGTGTTCGAGATATTATTGCAGATTCTGATTCTACTACACTCAAAACATGAAAAAAAGTCGTTTTCCGAAAAGTGTCTGTGTGTGTGTCTGTCTGTCTGTGTGTCTGTGTGTCTGTGTGTGTGTCTGTAGATTTTTTTTATGGCAAACGATAACTGCCGCAAATTCAAACAGAATTAAATAATGTTTCGTATACAGCCCTGAATTGTAGAGTTCTCAAGACCTATTGTTTTTGGTGAAGATCGGTAAGGGAAAGGGGTAGTTTACCTGTAACGTTTTATGTTTTAACAAGGGTATTTCCTATGGCAAACGATAACAGCCGCAAATTCAAACAGAATCAAAAGATTATTTGCATACAGCCCTAAATTGTAGAGTTCTCAAGACCTATTGTTTTTGGTGAAGATCGGTTGAGGGAAAGGGGTAGTTTACCTGCAACATTTTTTTAACAAGGGTATTTTCTATGGCAAACGATAACAGCCGCAAATTCAAACAGAATCAAATAATGTTTTGCATACAGCCCTGATTTGTAGAGTACTCAAGACCTGTTGTTTTTGGTGAAGATCGGTTAAGGGGAAGGGGTAGTTTACCTGCAACGTTTTTTTATCAAGCGTATTTTCTATGGCAAACGATAACAGCCGCAAATTCAAACAGAATCAAACAATATTTTGCATACGTCCCTGAATTGCAGAGGTCTCAAGGACTTCCGATTTTGGTGAAGATCGGTTAAGGGGAAGGGGTAGTTTACCTGCAACCTTTTACGTTTTAACAAGAGTAAAGTACTTAAAAATTTATTTAAACTTTTTGAAACAATGGTAACTGTTAAAAATAAAATAATTTTGTTGCCAGGCAATAAAATTATAATTTTTTCATTTTAATGTGATATAATATTACTTCCATATTCCTTAAGGAATGGAAGTATGGTGATGGCAAAAAAAATCGTGTTCGAGATTATTGCAGATTCTGATTCTACTACACTCAAAACAAGAAAAAAAGTCGTTTTCCGAAAAGTGTCTGTGTGTGTGTCTGTGTGTGTGTCTGTAGATTTTTTTTCTATGGCAAACGATAACTGCCGCAAATTGAAACAGAATCAAATAATTTTTTGCATACAGCCCTGATTTGTAGAGTACTCACGACCTATTGTTTTTGGTGAAGATCGGTTGAGGGAAAGGGGTAGTTTACCGGCAACGGTTTTTTTTTATCAAGGGAAATTTTTTTTTTTGGCAAACGATAACAGCCGCAAATTCAAACAGAATTAAATAATGCTGCCATAATTTCGTATACTGCCATAAATTGTAGAGTTCTCAAGATCTATGGTTTTTGGTGAAGATCGGTTAAGGAAAAGGGGTAGTTTACCAGCAACGTTTTGTTTTAACAAGGGTATTTTCTATGGCAAACGATAACAGCCGCAAATTCAAACAGAATCAAATAAATTTCTGCATGCTATCGTAGTTTGTAGAGTACTCAAGACCTATTGTTTTTCGTGAACATCGGTTTAGGGGAAGGGGTAGTTTACCTGCAACGTTTTTTATCAAGCGTATTTTCTATGACGAACGGTAACTGCCGCAAATTCAAACAGAATCAAATAATTTTTTGCATACGTCAGTGAATTGTAGAGGACTCAAGGCCTTTTGATTTTGGTGAAGATCGGTTAAGGGGAAGGGGTAGTTTACCTGCAACCTTTTACGTTTTAACAAGAGTAAAGTACTTGAAAATTCATTTAAACTTTTTCAAACAATAGTAATTGTTAAAAATAAAATAATTTTGTTGCCAGGCAATAAAATTATAATTTTTTCATTTTAATGTAAATCTGTACATAGTATAAAGTAATGTCGGTCCGTTTGCTCTCTGTGTTTGAAATCGCTAATCTCAGGAAGTACTGAACGGATTTTATTCAAGTTTTCGCCAATAGATAGAGTGTCTATCGAGGAACATTTATGTGTATAATTAATACATATATGTTGTACATTAGCTTAGCTATCACGGTTTATGTCAAGTAAGTGGTATAGTTTACATCTTATATATAAAAATGAATGTTTCTTTGTTTGTCCCGTATGCGTTCCTATACCATTCATCCGATTGCGATGAAACTTCGGTGAGTTGTTGTGCGCACGTCCGCGAAGGTTTCTTCCACATCTCCTCCTAAACCACTGTACCGATTTCAACCAAACTTGGCACCAATATTTTACGCAACGGGAGAACCAACATAGGATAGGTGTGTTTTCGATGGGGTCCTTTTGGGTCTTCCACATCGCCTCCTAAACCACTGGACCGATTTCAACCAAACTTGGCACAAATATTTTACGCAAAGGGAGAACCAACATAGGACAAGTGTTTTTTTCGATACGATGCTTTGGGGGGTCCTTTGGGGTCTTCCACGTCTCCACCTAAACTATTGGACCGATTTCAACCAAACTTGGCACAAATATTTTACGCAACGGGAGAACCAACATAGGACAGGTGTTTTTTTCGATACGATCCTCTGGGGGGTCCTTTGCGGTCTTAAAAAACTATTAGGTCTGGTTACTATGGCAACCCAATAGAATAGTTTCTGTTCTAAATATATTATCGCATTAAATTGAAGACCACGCGAACGAAGTTGTGGGCAACAGCTATTTATTTTTAAGAAGCCTACTTTAATTAAACTTTATTAATTAAACTAACATTTTCATTACGTACAACGTAAAACTCCGTAGCGAAGCACGGGTATTCTGCTAGTCATGTATAAGAGAAAATATATCGTGCGTGGCAGGCAAGCATATCTCAGTTATGTACTGTTTACGTTTCCATTTTATTATTATCACTACCGCAATAAAAAGGCAGGGAAGACACACACACACACACACAATTCGCGTTATTTCTGGCCTCAGTCATATTTATTTTCTTACATTTGCACGGTTTTTAAATGGAAAGTGCCGAACCCATACCAACATAACGCATGCAAGCCGAAAAAGTGTCCAGCGTGGATAGCGATTTGCTTCCTGTGGATCGCTGGGCAGTGTAACTGCACGTGTTTACAGAGGAACGATTCATAGACAGACTTTTCGTCTTTAGGGAATGAACCCTCTGCAAGATGCTGAGGGTCCATGAGTGACTTCGGAGCGCTCTTTCTTTTCCGCGTGTTTGTTCTGTGAAACGTACACTGTAGATTCGCAGATTTATTCTAAGCAACGCTCAATAGGAAATGTTGAAAATGTTTGTCCACGGTGAACCCTCATACACACTAAACCTGCTCTGATGTTTTAATTACGGACATCATAATTACAAACTTGAGCACTACTTAATGGAGATCGATCATTAACTTATACAAGCCATTAATTTTATGCATATTTTTTATATATATGTGTACAACGTTATCGGCAACAAAGAAGTAGTTTTTGTTAAAATTCCTTCTCGGGATATTTGGCCGTAGTCCAATGTTTTCTACAAAACCAGACGTTTCGGCAATGCCATTGACTTCCATCATCAGTGAAAATCGAGTGCGATAACGTGAGGTGGTATATGTTAGTGACCACAGTACTGTGGTTAAGGCTGAAGCAGTAAGTAGAAAGAAGTAGTTTCTATGGTAATATTTCATTTCGAAAATGATTTTAAAAATAAATCTTAGAATATGGAAGTCATGTATGGTTCTCCATACCGATATTTTTTCATTTAATACAGCAATAAAAGGGCAGGTAAGACATACACACACACACACACAATTAACGTTATTTCTGGCCTCACTCATGTTTATTTTCTTACATTTGCACGCTTTTTAAATGGAAAGTGCCGAAACCCACACCAACATAACGCGTGCAAGCCGAAAAAATGGACATCAATTTGCTTACTGGCGAAGCTAGTAGTTAATGAATGGGTAGGCAAAAATCTTAACTTAAATTTTTTTTAAGGAATCACTAAAAGGACGGTGGTTCAAATCGGACGCTGAGGTAGAGTTTGCTGTAACCGAATGGTTACACAAACAGCCGTAAGAATTTTACTAGCAGGGAATCTACAGGTTAGCGCAACAGTGGAACTCATGTCTTAATGTTATTGGCGACTTCTTTTAAAATCGTTGAATAAAAAATGCTTTACGGCTCTATACGTGTTTCTATTGAACAATCCTTGTATTAGTCATACACAATAATACAACTGATTGAACTTCAAATTTTTAAACTTGATTAGTTTCTATATATATGTTTAATGTTACAAATAATTCAAATAACAATCTTGATCATCTGTTAGTTCAGCGGAATAACAGTGACACTTTTAATAACCGCATAAAATAAACACTTAGAAACAACACAGGCGCTTTAACTTAACTGTTTGGACCACAGAAGTGAGGCATGCCTCAACGCTCTATGTGTACAGCGCGGGACAATCCCCCCTCCCTACACTTCCCTATCACACCACTACATTGCTTACATATGATGTATACAAAAAATGCTGAGGCAAGTTCAGGTTGCCTCATTCGCTTTAAACGAACTATGCCGAATCTCACCTGTCACCATCTAGCGGTCGCTCAATAAAGCACGTTTCGGTTTAATAAATTTGACAGTCGCAGTAACAATGTATAATCTTTACGTTATGTAGTTCATACGTATTTATAATTTTTATTCTAAAGAATTTGTTGGGGTAGGCATTGCCTCAATTGCCTCCATGTAACTTCGCCACTGATATATATGTGTACAACGTTATCGGCAACAAAGAAGTAGTTTTTGTTAAAATTCCTTCCCGGGATATTTGGCCGTAGTCCAATGTTTTCTACAAAACCAGACATTTCGGCAATGCCATCGACTTCCATCATCAGTGAAAATCGAGTGCGATAACGTGAGGTGGTATACGTTAGTGACCACAGTACTGTGGTTAAGGCTGAAGCAGTAAGTAGAAAGAAGTAGTTTCTATGGTAATATTTCATTTCGAAAATGATTTTAAATATAAATCTTAGAATATGGAAGTCATGTATAGTTCTCCATACCGATATTTTGCTATTCATTTTCAATACTTAGAAGGGTCAGTCCAGACAGTCGCTCTTGCAACATCGTACTTCTTAAACATATTTTAATGATGTTTAATTATAAAATGATCTTTGAGCGGTTGCTGTTGTCACAAGCACGGTAATGAATAGTATGTACGTTATAATAATAATAGTATGTAATACTTCTTATATTAAGGGAAGTTAGAGGTTTAAGTTGAACGTTCTTGAACGTTCACATATAGTGTCTTTCCCTAAGCTCGTGATATTTCCTGTAATTTTAATTACATTTTTCATAATTGATATAAATCTCACTATTTGTTGAGGGAAAGACTCAATTAGATCCTTGCTGCATTGGTCTGTAAAGCGTTTTGACAAATGATAATGTTCATCGTCACTAACATTATCCAGTAGGGTGGGACTCAATACATTAAACGTTTCAGTGGCTGCACTAAATGCTTTAAACGTTCTCTTAATTAGGAAACCAAAATCTTCCGTAAATTTCTACATAGAATTTTTTCACCCTCGTTAATCTATCATCTCGGCTAAGTTAATAAACTCTTTTACAAGAATGAGCCTATTTGGTTAAAAATGTGGTTCTACTCCCCATGTTCTTGCAAGTTGCAGAGACATCGTTTTCATTTCAACAAAATTTCTTTAATCTCTTTGACGATTTCATGAAGACTTTATAAGGAAGTTTCTGCGTGCTTTATGTCAGTCTATTTTCACTGGAGATATCTACTAACTGGACTTACAAAAGAAAATATTTTTGAAAAATTATTGTTAAAAATATAAAAAGAAAATTTTGAAGTTTTATTTTAATTTCGGTGTTTGCTTCAGCTCTTTCAGTGGTGTTTTTTTTTTCATTTCAGACTGAGTTCTCTCAGTGTATTAACACATCTTTGTACCTAAAGCAAAGAGTTGTCAACGCTTTGTTTATTTAAGCCCACCTGGTGGGGCATAACCGTTTGAATGTTCAAAAAGGAACGTCCGCATCTGAAGCAACCACCACTTCCTAACACTCGCATTAAAAAATGGAAAGAGACAGACATTCTTCACTGTCCTTTTCAGGAACTCTTTTAACTACATCACTCAATACAATTCTGAGATTATACGCAGTGCGATAGATGTATTTTGCTTTATTTTCCAGTTTCTCGACTTGGAATTAAAAGTCACTGTAAGCACCAGAGGTCACGCGCACACGGCCATAAGCTAGACCTCCGCATTTTTAAAAGTATATATTATTTTTGTTCAACAAATTTTAAAATAAAATCTTTCAACCCAGAAGCAGTATGGTTACGCATAGGAAAAACATCACAATTGATTTATTTACCTTTAGGTCAGTTGGTTTGTCACCTTCGTCTATTATAATTTTCACGTGACAGAAAACAATACTTAACTGATCTACTCGCATATCTGGTGTTGTGTCAAGGATTTTAGAATAAAATGATGCCTCCCTGATATAATTCATAACAGCTTTTTTTTACCTATTCTAAACTATGTTTAATGAGCTAATTTTATATATTATGACTGAGATGTAAAACGAAGGCTTATGTTATATTATAATTATTAAGTAGACATTATAAATGAACAAAAAAAAAGAAAACCTTGTCTCATTTCCTTTAACAACTTAGAATTGTTAGGTGCCCGCTCATACGAGAGTGGTTTGTATGCAAAATATTCCGTACATAGCAAACCAAAAAGTAATTAAATATTTTGTTATCAAAAATTTGTTCTTTAAACAATTCTTCGGTTATAGCAATGGAGATTAAGAAATTTCTTATTTTGTTTCCACTGACAGCAGATATCTGAACTGGAAAGAAGTTTGTTTGTATAATCTAAACAAAATTCAACGAGTCTAACAAAATTATGGTAGTCTCCTTCTTACTCATTTTTAACACCCTCTTCTGGTTAATACTCTTTTCCTCAGTACCAAACATTATGAGATACCAAAATTGCTTTTCCTTTAAAATGTGCTTTCTATACGATATCCGAGAAATTAGGCAAAGAAATCGACAAATTAAGACTATAAACATTACCTGATGCGATACTGGAGACTTAACTGAAAGCCATTCTCTAATATTGTACTAACCCAAGTGTGGCTTACAAAAGATCAGAAATTACTGACGAATCATTTTTATCAATTTCACTGCTACTGACGAAAAGAACATATACGTTTTTACCAAAATATGTACTATTAAATAAATAAAATTGGAAAACATAGAAAAACCAAACTAGAATGTTTCACTTAATAAAAAAATGCAAAACACTCACAGAACTTTTAAACACATCACTAACCCCTTACAATGTAATATAAAGTTACAATGGTAAACTATTCACAACTAGTTTACAATAGCATATTATAAAGTTACTACAGAAAATTACGCAACTATTCACTAACTGCTTACAACAACATGTTATCCCATTGAATTTAGAGCAGAAAAGTACGTTGTTAAATGAAGATATGGTGTTAATAAGTTTCTTCATATTCATGAGGTATTGAAACAATTTATAGCTTTTACAAAAACAATCGTACAAACTAATTAAAGTCTAAAAAATGAAAAAAACTATTGTATTATGGATTCGTATCACGAATAAGGAAGTGACATAAAGAAAATTAATAAACGCTGAAAATATGACGGGGGATGTGCAATTATTCGTCATGCTTACTAATGACCTTAGTGCACCGTGGACTCCTCACCACTGATCCCCAGAGCAACGTTGTACGAATCGCTGTTCAGGTATTTCCCACTGCCAAAATTAACATAATTATCCAAAAATAATAACTAGGAAGTAAGTAAATGTTATTCTTGTTGCACATAACAATGTATAATTAGTGAAATTTAAATAAAATTTTAATCTTCAGGGTATTGAATTTTATACAATATTAGATTTCTATCGAATCTAATAGAAAATTTTCAAGCTTTCTATTACATACATTACTACAGTAACACAAGTATCGTATACTTACTAAACATACTTACTCTGTAAAAATAAAATAGATTATCACAACAAACACAAGTAAGAATTTATAGGACAATCATGAACATAAATTTACATCCACTGTATAAGTTTTCAGAACAGTATTAGATTGTATGCACTATAAAAAATTATTTGTTACCAGCCTTATATTTCAACAACGTCACCTTATTTAATAGCTTAAATTTTTTAAGCTAAATTTTAAACAGGTATACGTAAGAAATTAGTTTTTGATTGATAACGTTATCATATGAGTATATTGGGTTACTATTACGTTTTTAATCAAACAATATGCTCAATAAAAATCAGTTTTTATTTTATTTTATGCACGCATAGATTTTCAACCTCGGGGCATGTAGCACATATAATAAAATAAGAAGACTTACAAAAAGTTAGTACAATGCAATTAATTTTTAAATTTTTTAAATTGCTATAAGAATGTATTAATGTTCAGCTGATTGAATATGTTTTAAATATTGCCGGGTTTAGAATTGTTCCTTTCAATTCGAGTCAACAGGCATTGGCGCCATCTATAAACATTCAATAATTCTGATGTAATGGCCGACATCAATACTGACGCCAAGCTAACAGTGCTTTCCAATAACAGTTTAATCGTGAATGTTTATTTGACGCCGTTTAGTTTTAAGGTGTACTATTTAGAATTCAAGACTATTAAGGACACACAGTATCGTATACTGTTTAAATGTACGATTTTGTTATTCAGTTACACAGACAAAATAATAGTGGCCAAGTGTTGTGTTTACAATTCAGTGAAGGTCGTCTCAAATTTATGTGTTTTACTTAAACTATTACTCTTAAACTGTTACATATTATTCGTAATATTACTTAGATAATTATTTCTTACTAGGCTTTCCTTTGTATGTCGTTAACTATACTTTGCTTGTAACTGTTAATTATATTTTGCTTGTAAATTATTTTATCTCGGCTTTTTCAATATTGTATTCAATACTATATTCTATACAACACAACTGTTTATTTTAATTTTAATTACATAGATTTACAATGATTAATCATTATTTAATATGCCTTTCGCTAATACATGGCGAAAGGTTATCACACGCTTAGAAATGAGTGAGTTGGCGTCGTATCTAGAACATACCATTGTTAGAAAAACCAATATTCTTCTCCTTCCTTTGGCCAAGTTTTATACCATATTGTTTTTTAATTTTTTTTTGTATGTCACACTGCATTTGTATCACTACATTGTTTAAATACACTTATTTTGTATCTAAATGACATTTTGTTGATATTTTACACTCATTTATAATTTATAAAATTTGTTATAGTAGACCTACCTTTCTCGACATAATGCCTGTGATTCCTTGATTAGGTCTATGCATTATTTTATTTCTGTTTCTTACAAACTTCTTCAACATTCTACAAATTATGATTAATTGAGTTTTGCTTATTTTATGTTTGTAAGCCTTGGTCCTTTCAGGGACTGTTGAGCGGAGGTTTGACTTTTGTTTGACTTTATTTTAAATATTGTACATATATTTTTAAGTTAATTATTTATATTTTTTACTACATTGGTTAATATTAGATTATTATTTTTATTTAAAAACATTATCATATTTTCTAATACTAGCCTACAAGTTGACACTGCACCAATCCAATAATTCTGAAATATTTTTTGCTTTTCTATAACGTAAACTTTTAGAATATTTTCATTTTTCTGCTAGGTTAATAAGGTTTAGGTACTGTAAAAATTTACAGCAGTACAATATTTTAACAACGAAAAAACATTTATGTTGTAAAATAGTTGTAAACAGTATGGTTGTGAATCGTTGTAGAAATAAGTGAAGAAAATTTTTGAAATATACTAAAGATTAGAGACGATTTCATGAGCAAATAAGAAGAAATTGTAACTTGTAATGGTAAACTGTTTAAAAATGTTGCAGGCACAATTTTATTTTTAATTGAAGATGAAGTCAGCCAAGTTTGTGTCAATCAATGGTATGAGAAACCATTGACCTTTCTTCTCCTTCTATGAGAATGAAAAATGCAGAACCATTGCACTCTAAAATATTTTATAAACTTCGTCAGACGAAAATACCAATTACTAGGGTTCTTAATTCGGTACGTAAGCTGTTTGATATTAGGGAAACGTTGTAGGGGAAAATGCATGATAAAGGTCAAGTGGCCATATAGCTGAATTGCAGTTTCATACAGCATTTTGAGAAAAGAACAACAGAACGCTCTGACACCGTATTAATGACACAAACCATTCATCAAATTTTTGATTTAGGTTCCAAGGCAATGAAATTGAATATGTTAATAACATTACACTACTACGACGCGCAAAATTAAAGAAAAATAATTAAATTATTTCACTATATACTTATTTATACTTAACACGATTTCTCTGTTTTCTCTCCTCCCCCCCATCTTTCCCTCTTACTTCATCAGAAATCGACTGGTGAAGTGCGGAACTGATTAACGGAAACTGAAGAGCTGGCTATAACGCACAAGCGTTGAAAAATAATCCTACGGTAGTTTAAATGCATTCGTCAAAATAAATCTAAATATTCCGTGATATACAAATAGTTATTAGATTATTTTTATAACAATTATTATTTTATGATTATTATGATTATGATGATGATGATGATTATTATTATTATTATTATTAACAGATTACTATTACAATGTATTATGATTTATTATATATTAACATTAGATTACTAAATATAATTATTTCACTACGACTCGGAACACAAAACGTTTTATGGGTAAAAACGTAAAAGCTTTACCTTACAACCTGAACCGGTTTCCACTTTTTAAAAACCTTCTTCAGAGGTTGTAAGATATTTTAAAAAGTAAAAACCGGTTCAGGTTGTAAGGTAAAGCTTTTACGTTTTTACCCATAAAAAGTTTTGTGTTCCGAGTCGTAGTGAAATAATTATATTTAGTTAAGAAACGGACACGTCATGGACAACGAAATCCAAGCATTAGATTAAATTATAAATATAAAATTTATATATTTTTAATTTTTATTCAATCAATGTGAAAATATTTTTGGCATACTAAAACATCCAAACTATAGTAAACGAGTATTAGATTTTGATACAACATGTGTGTATGTGTGTGGTGATGGAAAAGGTTATCCCTGGTTAAGATAGATGAAATCCCCTAAATCACGAATTTTCAAATAAACCCGATAATATTGTTAGCTGGACTAAAAAAATAAGGTACCCACAGTGCGTATCTGGATACCCCCATTTCCACCCCCTGGAGAGCAAAAAAATGGGTTTTCGGTTCTTATTTTTTTTAAGAGGTTTTATTATGGGACTTTGAAAAATTCTTAATGTACCGAGTATAAAATAAAGACCTTTTCTGGTGAATTTTTTCAAAGTCATTAAGGTCTCTAAATAATTCCTAAAACATAAAAAATTTAATTTTTTTGAATGAGTTTTGAGAAAACAAAATTTTTTCTGCCATTTTATAGAGACCATTAAACAATACCTTCATCACATTTTTCAAATTTTTTCATTTTTTGCAACACCTTTAAAAATTGATTTTTTTAATTTTCTCGATATTTAGCTAGAATGCACCATATATACGAGGATTGTTCAATAGTAACACGCTTAGAGGCTCTAAAGCAAACGACCAAGCAGATCTTGAATCGTCTGTGTTACATGGGATCCAGCATTATCATGCAGAAGAATGACACAATTTGTGAGATTCCCGGGACGTTTATTCTTGATGCTGATCGGTAAGCGTTTTAAGCCGTCTGCATATCGCTCAGCGTTGATGTTGACACCAGGTTCTTTAAAATCTAAGAGCAGCACACCCTGATAATAAAAAAATACGGTCATCATTACTTTTCCTGCCGAAGGTTGTGACCGACATTTTTTCGCATTCGGAGATGGTGCATGCTTCCACTGCATATTCTGCCGTTTGGATTCACCGATACTTATCACCGGCAATAATTTGGTCTAGAAAGGCATTACCTTGTTTTTGATAACGCATCAAATGCTGTAACGATAAGGCCGAACGCAAATTTTTCTGCTTGTCAGTAAGCAGAATCCACTGAGCAGCAACTTTGTAATAGACAAGACTCTGAATGATGGAATGAACAGTTCTTACGCTGATGCTCGACATTTGAGAAAGTTCTGTAACTTTGATGCGCCTATTTGCGCGTAAAGCAGTTTCCAGCTGTCTCACATTTTCATCTGATACTGCAACACGTGCTGGTCCGGGACTGGCCAAATCTTTAGTGGATTCTCTTCAGTGTCGAAATTTATTGCACCATTCAGCCACTGCCGTATGAAAATAACCATAGTCACCATATACAGCTTTCATTCTCATATAACTTTCCATTGGCTGACGCCTCTTAGCGGCCAAAAACTGAATAACGGCAAGCAGATTATCTTTGGACGGATTTTCTATCGTAGATGCCATTTTTCAACCCAGTCACAACGCTGGGAATAGAGCAAACTGCTAATATTTTTGACAGACGCGTCACTAGTATTTAAACAGACAATATAAACAAATGAATTCTTTGTCATGGCGACGAAGTCACAGCTGCGCAGATCAAACGTGTTTCTACTGAACAATCCTCTTAGCAAAAGTCTTAACAGACTATTTAAAGCTTATAAAAAGGCGTATATATTTTTTTTTTGTATCTCAAAATCTGACTGAAATATGAATTTAAAAGTTAGTTTTACGATTTCGTTTGCAATTTTTTCATTAAGATATCATTTTGTTGTAATTTTTTATGGTATATATCGCATATAGCTTAAAATATCAAAAGACAGTGTTTGTAGTTCTTAAATCAAGATGCGCTACTTCTACCACGTGATTGCGAAACGACCTTACATCCAAAGCCAGTAAAGAGAAAGGGAAGAAGTCGCGCCACCATAATTTTCAAACATCTTGATGATGAGAAACATGTAAAAAATAGTTAAGTACCGTTTCGTTTAAATAACTAATACGTTATGTTTTATACAGAGTATCGGTGAATAACCAGTTTAGTACGTATTTAAGATGTAATGAGTTCTAAAGTAATAAATATACCTCATCATGCTTTTACGTGTATTTGTTACTATTGAAATTCCAACTACGCGTTCTAAACGAGGTGGCACTACGGAAACAAACCAGACCGACAGTTTGTTTACGAATAAGGCCCTTTTTATGCATCTGATTTATACCGCACGATAACCTACGATAAAAACTCTTACGTCATGTAGAACAACAGAAACAAATGGGCCGTTTTATCCACCGTCATACGATATATTTATCACAAACAGAATTATCACTGTTGCACACCACTATAGAAAAATTATTCCGATTAGCGCTTTCAAGCTTCTCAGCTCATCATGAGATCAGAGGTTAATACCGATCTGACGATGAGCTGAGAAGCTTGAAAGCGCTAATCGGAATTATTTTTCTATAGTGGTGTGCATCAGTGAAAATTCTGTTCGTGATTTTAACCATTAACACAACTTTCTTCATTAAACTTGTGATAAATTTATCGTTCCGAACTCAAAAACATATAGTGGTGTCCTAGGAAACGCATCCGATAAAAAGCCGTACGAGTTGTACATGGACCGCAGTGGTTCCGTTTGTGCACTCGCGCGAGTTTTTATCGTATGACTTTCAGACATCAGTGATGTCAACCTTCCTGCCTAGCCTCGACGAGGCCAGTTGTGCCAAGTAATCAGTGGTATTCACGTCGTGGTGTGATTTTATTAATTTGTTTTGTAAATATGGAAGGCATTAATACTGAAAGGCTCATTGTCGTAATCCAAAACAAGAGATCACTATGGGATCCCGTTTCCACAGATTATAAAAACGGACCGATAAGTGACATACAACACGCACGGATCGATTTCCAGTACTAATGATAGCAACACTGATAGCAAAACCATATTTAACTATTTTTTTACATGTTTTTCATCTTCAAGATGTTTGAAAATTGTGGTGCCGCGACTTCTTCCTTTCCTCTTTACTGGCTGTGGCTTTAAGGTCTTTTCCCAGTCCCCAGGTAGAAATAGCGCAACTTGATTTAAGAACTACAAACACTGTCTTTTTATATTTTAAGCTATATGCGATGTATACCAGGAAAAATGAAAACTAAATGTATATTAATAAAAATATCGGTATGAAGAACCATACATGACTTTCATGTTCTCAGATTTATATTTTAAATTATTTACTTGAATTCGGTTCGATAATATCTAAAAAAATATCCCCACCGTGAAATTATTTTTACTATTTATAGATATTTTTGTTATTATGGGGTAGTCGTTTAATATAATGTTATTTTCGAGTCACTTTACCTATAAAAATTAGGTACTTTATTCTTATAAAGGAACTGAACTACGCAGATAATCATCCCTCACCACCATTAATGTTATTTACACTTTCATAGAGTAATAGTTTTATCATATGTAATTGCTAAGATATATTATCCTTCAAAATTAAATATTCATATTTTACTTGATATGAGCAAAATAATTTTCAAAAAATCACCCTCTCCCCCTTCAACTATACTCTCTATTTATAGATATTGTAACATCCCAAAATGTTCCATAACAATAATGAACACCAGAAGGGTGAATAATACCAAAAGAACTATAAATGAGTAACCAGAAAGAATGTAACAATATAAATAATAGACCAATAAAGAAGTAAAGAAGAGAAGGATTCCTAGTAAACAGTGATGAATCCACTACATGTACTAAATGACACTACAACTTAAATAAACTGAATGACAAAGACAATATAACAAGACAATTTTCCCCCAAATAAACTGTCAAGTGAGCCCAATAAAAACATTTGATAAATAAAATCAAACAGTATAAACAAAATAACCACTGAATTGAATAATATTGTACTATATATTATGAATAAATAACAGCATAGTAGCTGATGTAAGTAGAACAATGGTATAAAAAAGACAAATACAATGTACTATGCTAGAGGTAGCCACAAACCTGTAAAAGATAAAATGAAAACCAAATATGTGTTATTATAAATTCAGAATAACTATAAGTGTAAGCACTATAGGTGTTTAGATAACTTCATAAGTGAGTAAAATGTGTACAAAAGATAATAATAGTCAGGGAACAAACATTGTAATATAATGATAACAGATCCTGAATGACCAATTTAAATCAATAAAATGAGAGTTAAATAGAAACCCTACTAAACATAATATAGTAGAATCATGACTATAATGAATAGAATGTAAAGTACCACCACATGGGTGATATTATACAAATGAGACACGAGAAGGACATGTTAAAATATAAGTAGTAAATTATGAAAGTTTATGTTAGTAAATCAACATAATTAGACAAATAATTAATATTGTTCAGCTGAATGGAGCAATTATATATAATAAGGTATTCGTTTTAATCAATTAATCATGTTCAAAGTAGAAAGTAGGAATAATTAATCAAATATTAGAAAAATGTTAATAGTCGGATTTGCCATTGTTAGCAGACGACGCTTGTAAACAATGTTCTAGTAAGTTTAAATTAATGAAATGTTAATGAAACCTGTAACTAAACTGGCATCAAGCCATGTCAAATTAAAGATAAATAAATAAGCTGTAAAATGATAGTAATAGAATTCGAAATGGAATTGTAATAGCCGAGACATTAACGTTAGCATCATAAAATTGGTGAATTACGATTGAATACGAAGAACACTGACAACATTCAAATTAGACGCCAAAATACAGATATGTAATGCCTATTAATAGAATTACGTCATAATGACATAATTTCGCACCAATCACGAACGATGTTAGTAAGGCTTGAGGCGCTCTATACGGACTGATGGGAAAACTATATAAGCAAGAATCGTTGTAAACACGAGGCATTTTGTCAATTTCACTCAACCAGCAACAACAAATCCAGAACAAATAATCATCATAATTTTGTAAACCAACGATAGACAAGAAGTGTAATTCAATCTGTGCAACGAAAACAGTAGTGAACTTTAACCAGTAGTGCGTGTGTAGGAACGAGGTTAACAATCAACATAACCAAAAGGCAGTAGCTTATTCAAGAAGCCAATTAATTCGTTCCAGTGCGAATATTAGTGAAGTGAAAAACGATCATATAATCAGATCGTTAAAGTGATAATAAATTAATCATTACGATTAATCAACAGGTAGTACAGTGCTCATAATTATTTGTTTACATTTTAGCCAATAACAGTATAACATAATACACGATTGTACTGACGCAAAAACAATAAGACTATAAGTAACTAACACTGTATCAAAGTTATTTAGAGGAACAGATTCCGACTTAAGATTGCATATGTTAATGTTTATATAACTAAATTCAATTTTAGCCAGAATAAACAAATTTCCGTTTATTAACTTTCGATTATTAAAGGTGTCTAACCTAACCATATGATATCATAATAGTATTTTGAAATAAAGTGGCGTTCTATTCTGTAGCTTCAACGAAGCCACCCTTTAGATAAATAAATATAATAAATAATTTATCAATCATAATTAGAGTTTTCATTGTTAACTAAACTGAGCTAGACAAGGTAAAGAAATCGGACGATTTGTGATCCGTTAATTGTTATCTAATGAATGTATTTAAATGAAATTTTTCAAGAACGAATAATAAATACCAGTATTGTACAGCAACAACATTTGTCAATAATTATTTCAACTAATAATTGGTAATCAGTATTACTAATCACTGAGGTGCATTTGATAGTAAACAAACAAGCAGAAGT
Source organism: Magicicada septendecula (assembly GCA_034769895.1). Lineage (NCBI taxonomy): Eukaryota > Metazoa > Arthropoda > Insecta > Hemiptera > Cicadidae > Magicicada > Magicicada septendecula. The sequence goes on from CM068368.1 coordinate 242,918,397, forward strand.
TTGATGCATGATCTCAATCGAACTATTTGATCATTTATTTAGTAATTAAATACCAGAATTAACTATCAATTCATTCAGAAGAATTCTTTTTATGGGACATTTCTATCGAAAACCCATATGGCGCCCAATTAAAAATTAAAAGTGTTTATAAAAGCTTTTACCGCATTAATAGACTGCTCAATCAAAAGCTTGACAGTTTATTAACCACCTGTGAACAACTGAACGTCCAGTATTTCATCACAGGTACGTGAAAGTGTAATTTATGTGTAATAACCTTGTCAAGACAATATACTGACTTACACAGACGACACTTTTAAACTAGGAGAGTGAACTAACATCAAGAGATCTACGACATTGTGTACATTCATCAACGGATCTACAATTAAATATTTACTCATAAAAATCTAAACATATTTACTAAACAACTTCAAGAGTAAGTGAACCGATTTATTTATATTGGATTCAATAATAGATTGAATTGGGTTGAATAAATCACTAAACCGAAACACCAATAATAACAAACGTCATTAATAACTAATAATTACTACAATCGAGACATTACTAAAAGATAGGACAGGATCTAGTCTCTTTATAATATGTCATTTACCATTTTGTAGTAGATTAATATGACTTTATTTTCGGGGAACTTATTTATCAAAATTAAGTATGATAAACTTTATTCTTGTTAAAACTCAAAACAATGCAGGTAAATTACCCCCCTTTAACCGAACAACCTCAGTTTTAATTTTTGATATTTACACTTTTATTGACCAATAGTTTCATTATATGTTCATTTACCTTGTACCTTATCTGTCAAAATGAAGTAGTTCATTCGACATCAGAAAGGCAATTTTCAAAAATTACCCCGTCCCCCTTCAACTATCATTTTCAATTGTAATTATTTCACCTACCTTTTTATAGTAGATTACTTATGATCATCTTTTCAGGGTACTTTATTTATCAAAATTAAGTACGTTACTCTTGTTAAAACGTAAAACATTGCAGGTAAACTACCCCTCCCCCTTAACCGATTTTCATCAAAATCAACAGAGCTTGAGCCATCTACAATTCGGGCAAATATGCAAAACATTATTTGAGCCTGTTTATATTTGCGGTAGTTATTTTTCGCCATAGAAAAAATTTCGACATACAGACTCGCGCGCGCGCTCACACACACACACACACACACATTTCGGAAAATGGCTTCTCTTCGTGTTTTGAGGGTAGTATAATCAGTAATCAGAATCAGCCCACATCTCGAACATGATTTGTTTCGCAATCAAAATCCTTCCATTTCCTTACGGAACATGGAAGTAAAACTTACAAACGAAATCGTAAAAACAGATTAAAAAAAAAAAAAAAATACGAGTCTTTTTATAAGCTTTTTATAGTCTGTTAAGATTTTTGTTATACATGGTGCATTCTACCTAAAAACGCAAAAAATCGTGAAAATTAAAAAAAAAAGATTTTACACAAAATGAAACATTCTGAAGAAATTCACGTAAGTATTGTTTAATCTATAACATATAAAGCCCCAGAGGCCACTCACTGCCTCACTGACTGACTGACATAAATTCTAACCCATAAGGAAGCCTCGGAGCGAAAAAACACAAGAGACCTTTCTTTATTCTCCATCCGTAGTAACTTGGGGAAAAATTATAAAACCAAAGCTTTGTGCAACCGGAAGCCCGAAAAAACGAATTTCGTCGGACCGATTTTCATACCGGATATAAGGAAGCCTCGGAGTGAAAAAACGCAAGAGACTTTTTTTATTCCCCGTCCGAAGTAACTTGGGGAAAAATTATAAAACCAAAGCTTTGTGCAATCTGAAGCCCGAAAAAACGAATTTCGTCGGACCGATTTTCATACCGGATATAAGGAAGCCTCGGAGTGAAAAAACGCAAAAGACTTTTTTTATTCCCCGTGCGAAGTAACTTGGGGAAAAATTATAAAACCAAAGCTTTGTGCAACCAGAAGCTCGAAAAAACGAATTTCGTCTGACCGATTTTCATACCGGATATAAGAGGAGAGCCTATCTCGAGAACGGTTAGCGCTATCCAGCTGGGAGTAATTTTAATCCAGTCGGCTCGCCTGACTAAATGTAAACCGATTATCGGTTGTATCTATCTATTCTATTCTATCTATAACATATAAAGCCCCAGAGGTCACTCACTGACTCACTCACTGACTGACATAAATTCTAACCCATAAGGAAGCCTCGGAGCGAAAAAACATAAGAGACCTTTCTTATTCTCCGTCCGAAGTAACTTGGGGAAAAATTATAAAACCAAAGCTTTGTGCAACCAGAAGCTCGAAAAAATGAATTTCGTCTGACCGATTTTCATACCGGATATAAGAGGGGAGCCTATCTCGAGAACTGTTAGCGCTATCGAGCTGGGAGTAATTTTAATCCAGTCGGCTCGCCTGACTAAATGTAAACAGATTATCGGTTGTATCTATCTATTCTATTCTATCTATAACATATAAAGCCCCAGAGGTCACTCACTGACTCACTCACTGACTGACATAAATTCTAACCCATAAGGAAACCTCGGAGCGAAAAAATATAAGAGACCTTTTTTATTCTCCGTCCGAAGTAACTTGTGGAAAAATTATAAAACCAAAGCTTTGTGCAACCAGAAGCCCGAAAAAACGAATTTCGTCTGACCGATTTTCGTACCGGATATAAGGAAGCCTCGGAGCGAAAAAATACAAGAGACCTTTTTTATTCCTCGTCCGATGTAACTTGGGGAAAAATTATAAAACCAAAGCTTTGTGCAACCGGAAGCCCGAAAAAACGAATTTTATCTGACCGATTTTCATACCGGATATAAGAGGGGAGCCTATCTCGAGAAAGGTTAGCGCTATCGAGCAGGGAGTAATTTTAATCCAGTCGGCTCGCCTGACTAAATGTAAACCGATTATCGGTTGTTTGAAATTTACGAATGACTTTATTGTTTCTTGTTTGTTTTATGGCCCAGTGGGGACTGGTATTAGTTTCTTATTTTGAGCAGTTGTTTTCTGCAAGAAACGTACCATTTACCATGTATTTAAATGTAGAAATACAAAATGAAAGGTATTGCGCAATATTGCGCAATCGATGAGTCATCCTGTTACGTCAGAATGTTACGGAATCGATATGACGTCAGCATTGACGTAAATGCGCAATGCTAGAATCTTCGGTGTAATGCGCATTATATTCCCTCTCTTTCGATGAAGCGGCTATGGCGCATAAAAAACTAATCGAAATGTTGGACCGGTCTCCCACAGACCTGATGCAAAAGGATGAGTTGTTTGGCGGTAAAATAATAATTTTCTCGGGAGATTTCAGGCAAATTCCTCCGGTAGTAGAAAACGCTAAGACAAATGCCGATATCGTTCGTGCGTCAATTCGCGGATCTTATATCTGGAAAAAAGTTAAGTCGTTCACGCTTACAACGGCCCATAGGTTAACGGGTGAAGGATATTATGAAAAATTTTTAATGAAGATAGGTTCCGACTGCACCGAAAAACGCGAGCTCGGCGAAGGGCGTAATTTGGAAAAACTCGTAGCACTACCACAGCTATCCTACGTGACTAAGCTTCGCGAATTGATCGACTTTGTTTTCACCAAAGAAATTTTACAGAAGCCTGATGAATGTGCAAAAGGGGTTGTAATATGCACTCTGAATAATAATGTCAAAGAAATTAACGGTATAGTATTACAGGCGCTCGACGGGGAAATTCAAAATTTATACAGTTTCGAAAGTGTAGCCGAGGAGGACGGAGCGGGAATAGATGTTGATGAGTCCCTATTACATCAGGCTCAAGGGAAAGGAATTCCAGAACACATTCTCAGGCTTAAGGTAGGATCGGTTTGCATGGTGACGCGAAATTTAAATTTTGATCTCGGCTTAGTCAACGGCACAAAAGTAATTATCGTCGCAATTACTCGTCGACTTATCACATGCCGAAGAATAGGCTCCGACGAGCTTTTTGGCATCCCAAGAATAACTTTTAAATTTCCGATCTTCCCAAATAGTCCCATCGAAATGTACAGGCGGCAGTTTCCCCTCCAACTTTGTTACGCGATAACGATCCACAAAAGTCAAGGGCAAACCATAGATTTCGTGGGATTAGATTTACGGTCCGACCCTTTTACCCACGGGCAACTTTATGTCGCGCTTAGCCGGGTAAGATCTCCGAAAAATATTCACTTACTTGTTCCTCCCGACCGGGTTATAGATGGCGTTCCTCACACAAGAAACATAGTGTATAAAGAAATATTATAAATAATGTATTCTCGGTAATAAGCTTTCCACCCTGTAAATATGTAATATAATAATGTTTAAGTTGTGTAATATTGAAGTTTGCATGTTAAAATAAGTGATTGTAAATATTCAGATATTGTAAATAAATAAAAGGCATTACCGAGAATACATTGTCTCGGATAGGTTCGTACGGAGGCCGTTGTAAATATGTACATAGCTCCCCCGACGTTCGTCGGATCGGGGCGTCCACCAAGGGGTCTGGGGGTGAAGCCCCCAGTGAGCGGCGAAGCCGCGAGTGGTATCTATATAATGGCAGAAAATTTTTTTTGTTTTTTCAAAACTCATAAAAAAATCAAATTTTTATGTTTTGGAAATTTTTTTAGAGTTCTAATGACCTTAAAAAAATTCACGAGAAAAGGTCTTAATGCCCGGTACATTAAAGAATTTTTTCAAAGTCCCATAATAAAAACCTTTTTAAAAAAATAAAAACCGAAAATCCCACTTTCTTGCCCTCCAGGGGTGAGGTAAGTGTATATAAATACACGTGTATAAGTTTTTATATATGAATTTATACATTTCTAATTAATATGCTTGTTCAGTATTTATTCCCAATACCCAAACTATACAGCTCAGATCAGCAATACAAGTCGCCAGGTCTACCACACCGGTTGCATGCAAAGCTACGTTGAGTGCCCATATCAGCTGAAGCAACACATAAAATCATTCAGGGGAAATATGAAGGTGCATTCTGTCATTTGTTGTACAGACGCTATATTTTGAAATGAGGTTGACATGGTTAAGTGGTTATTGACAAATTTAAAAAAAAGTGCATTATAATTTTACTTCGTTCTACCAATTTAAAAATTACATTATTTGATAAGCAAAGCCTACGGTTGAAACGGACCCGAAATAAATGAAAACTATTTCCAGAACAGCCTGTGACTATTGCACAAATTCTAGCAAGGCACAGATCAGTTTGAACGTTTATGATCACAATTTGACGCAGATGTAATCTGTGCAATGCTGAGAACGTATTCACATTGGAGTGATGCTGATAAATATAACATAGTTTAATGCTTAGTTCCTACAATAACCTGTACGTTCTCTAAAATCTACACTGTCTTTATGAGCAAGTGAGAAGATAAATCAACGCCTTGTTTCCAGTCTGTTATGTTTCATTAAATAAGGAGTAGTTTATATTTTTCAATTTCTGACTTTGTTCAATATACTATATCGTATGTTAATACTTCGGAATTGTACGTCTACTGAGCAAAGTAGGCGCCTTAGCGAGCAGTGTTGTTGTATAGCGTACACTAGTTGGCGGTGACCTTGACCGAAATATTTGTGTGGCAGGTTCCGGATCAGCTACGTACTTTTTCTGTCTCCTTCTGAAGTCTCGTGGGTTTAGCCAAGACAAATTTTTTATTCTTTACTTTCTTAACTATCGAAGTGAACACTTCGTGGACTGGCGGCTGGGATATGCATTTAGTATCTGCTTCTATTATGCAAGTTTAATTTAAAAGCGTCTCAGGTGAGCAGCTGAATTTATTCTGGCGTTAATTTATTTAATACTGGGGTTAGTCTAATTAACTAATATGTGTATGTGTGTTGTTTGCCGAGTTTGTGTGTGTGCTTCACACGTCAATTCATGTGTTTGCGAGTACTAAAATCTTGCACTTGAATACTGGGGCTTAAATGTAAAAGAAAAATAATATTTTTTTAGAAAGCTGAAATTTAAATTGAATGTGCGAAACAATGGTTAAAGGATTCATGGTGAATATTTAATTTTGGGAAGCGTAAAGAATGTAAAGAGGCTAATTTTCAAAGTTAACTAGTTAACGATTTCTATACAAATGTCACAGAGTGGTGAATATGTATCGAGGCGTGAGTGACCGTGAGGAAGTGCTTTTCCAAACAGCCTATACATATAAAATGTGTTCTAGGGTTCTCGACCCGTCGAGAGATTGGGGTGACGACGATGATGACCGCCCATCTGTCATCATCAGCGGAGAGCAACCCGTCTAGTCTCCTCCACGCCGCCAGCCCACGTACCGCATCCAGCACAATGATTAATCCCGTCTAGAAAGGACCATCCACTCGACATTACCGGCATAACTCAGGACCGAAACTCATCCTACAGTCTGGAAACTCAGGTGGGATCTCTCCATTATTACTTACTTCAGACACCTTCCACAGTTGTTCAGTTCTAAACAGCAAAACCTGTGAACAATCTTATGAATTGTAGACTTAAATCTGTGAACTTGTAAGTTTTGGTAAGAACATGCACCATGCAGGTGTAAAACTGTTTGTGACTGTGTAATAGGAGATCTTATTCTGATATGCCCCATTAATTTACTTTATGAAAATTTTCTAATATTAAAATTATTATGTAAAGGGAGATATACACGCATATATATACGCAAAACTGAGTTTTCATAATTAATGACCGAACCTCGAAATCATTAACAGTATAATAATACGGTCGATAATTAACATTCCTATATATATATATATATATATATATATATATATATATATATATAATCACGTTTATCCATCATTAGCTAAACATGCAAGTTCTGACCAGAGAAGTTCATCTTTTTGAGACCCCATATATAAAATTTACGAGTAAGCTTAGACATTTTATTCTTACATATTCGTAATCAGCATAAAAAACCGTAAAAATATATATCCGTTTCAAGATAGTTTGTTGAAAAAAGTTGAATAATAATTACCCTGTTAACTTTATCGTTACAAACCACTCACACGTTTAAAAAAATGCATTACTATTTTATCACGGATATCGGTTTAGCTTTTAGTGATGAAAAATATGCACAGTGTTGCCACAAAATGTATATAAAGTCACGAAGGTCACAACGTTGCCAAGTCTACTGAACGTAAGCAATTCCTGCAGCTGCTGTGTCTCGGCTGTGTATTCCAGTCGCCTACGTTTAATTCCTGTATACGATCTTAGTTATTTTTAATTTCAGTACCGTAGTAAAAATAATCTTTGAAAGACGTAATCAACTATTTTTCAACGCTGTTATTAAAAAGTGGGTTAATCATTCAATGACAGAAAACATATAAGGTATAAAATGTTGTGATCACTTTATTCACACGTTCTTTTCTTGACACGTAAATAACTATATACTAAATAAAGATATAATAAGTATATCTTCATTGTACATTAGTATAATATGTAGTTAAAAAGTACAGTACAACCTGTCACATCTTGATCTGTGATATCCGGAACCTCCCATATCCGGACGTATCTCCAAACTAATTTTTGCAATTTGGTTAGCGAATGGTTAGGGATGTAAAGATACTACTCTTGATGTTTTGGCTGATCACCCCTTTTTCTTCACTACACTTACGTCATTCTGCGATATGGTTCACTATTTTTGAATATTTAAGTTTTTACAATTGAAATACTTTATTTGGGGCAACTGAATCTGGGGCAGCGGCGTTAGGTCGACTCACTTTGGCTTCATGGTTTCCAAAAAACGTGTGCATTGTATGAAGCAGCCGAATCACAAACTTTTTCAAAAACTGATGTAGGCGTACTGTAAGTAAAACTTTTTAACCAATTTTACTTTTTGTATTTTAAAGAGTACAGTGTACAAATGCAAATGCTAAACCAATAGAAACGTCTAAAAAAACACGATCTTCTTCTGTGTATCTTCTGTAATTGTTAATTATATTAATTGAGATTTTGGCTACTTATAGAGATTTAATTACTGAACACAATGCAGTTTTCAGAATTGCTGTATATTTATTGGTTTTGAAGTTATCGCAGGTTGAACTGCAAAAATGGATTGAATAAAAATTACTCATGCGGCCGCGTGTTTGACCACGAAGTTAGAGCGAGATAGTTGCTTATTATATCCTTTCTGTCTAGCGTACGGCGCAGCGCACAGTGTCCCTTTCAATGCAGTATATTTAATGTATCTTTTAAATGTCAATAAATTTCAATGTAGATAATGTAGAATGTAGAAAATGTAGATAAAGAAAATGATTATGATATTGATTATAATTATAATAATTGGAAGCTTGTTTCAAATATATTATACTACATAGAAATGTTTATACACGCACTCATGCGCGCACGCTTGTGCACGTACGCGCACCCACCCACGCAGGCATATTATATATATATATAAAATTTGTGATGTTTTCAATTTGTTTCTTCTGCAAGTAGTATAATTTCGTATATTCTTTTTAACACCTGACGCACGTTTCACTGAAAAATATCAGTATCATCTGAGGTTTCTAAGTAAATTAATAACAATCGAAATAATTCTATTAATATTAACGAATAATAAAAAATTCCGACTTAATTTTACATCTTGTGCCATATTGTCAATGTTATATGTGGACAGACTTGCTTACTTTTCTATTAAATGTAGAAATAGATTTTACCATTATTTTTTGCCGCAAACCATTTAATCTTGTTGTTTAATCCTTTTTCTATATGAATAGCTCATTACAATTATTGTTAATATTTCGTGTAAACAGCAGAGAGATGCTAAGTAGGACATTGTCTCAGGTAAGATTGCATGGTAAATCAAGACTCGCGCGTATTTCTTCCACCAGTCGGACGTCACGCGGCAAAAACAGCTGATCGCTAGGTTAGCGCGGGAAGCCGGAATGGCCCCCCCTGTGTTGTGTCTATTCAGCGCTAACACCACAAGATTTCTCATTCCCGTCAACATGAGTACCTACTCAAGGTCAAATAACATTCTTAATGTTGTAATGACAGACGTGTACGTTTACAAAACACTGTTTTGGCTGACACATATATACACATCTACGTCTGAACTCGCAACCTCTTATTTATCAGCTGGCCGGTTTTACGTTTCCACCAAACGTGTTCCAGAAAATCATATTAAAATAATATGAATATTTTATAGTAAAAACATAATAAAAATAATAATAATATACAATTTAAAAAGTTAATACACTACCTCTTGCTTATCCTAAGTTTTGTGCCGTATCACTTTTCCAAGGATTCATAAAATTGTTATCTCGAATGATACATGGATCTTGTAGAGCTCGTAATCCTAATGTTCCTTGCATGATTGATGGAATATGTACACATAATAACCGAGCAACATTTTACGTTAAACTATTGAAAATAACAATTTTTTTCCAAAGTACCGGAGACGAGATGACGGAATTGTTGAACTAAAAGGAATACCGTATATCATTTGATAATCGTGATTCGTTCAATACAATCGCTTCCTAATTCTACAGTACAATGCTCACATCAATATTGAAAACCGATAAATACATGTATAAATAGGCTTACCATACGTCCCGGTTTGACGACCTGATCCCGGGGTCCCGGCCAGTTTGTCAATTGTCCCGGTTTGAAAATTGACGAGAGTAGTTTCCGTCCGGGCGAAGACGTTGTGCAAGCTAAGCTCCCGATTTTTGGTTAAATCAATAGAAAAGAGAGTTTGAAAGATTAAAAGTAATTTTTCATGAATGGAAAATTCAAAAGCTGCAGTAGTCACTTTGCACGAGTATACACATTCAAATGACTTAGGGAGCACAAAAATCCTAATGTGTGCTACACTTGCTTTCCTTCGAAAAGATGTAGAATGTGGCTGGTAGTATATCCATGGTCAAGTTCCAGAGGAAGAGAAACTCGATTAATTCTTTAATTGTTTCGTAGAACAATAGCTAGACAATGATTAGTGCCACAGGAGTTACGGAACTGCTACTTCCGACGTCATACAATGAATAATACCGTACAAGCACGCATCAGAAACTAAACAGCCACGTTGGAAGACCACATCCAAGAATAAAAAACATTATCAAATGTTTATAATCTGAGGCAGAGAAATGTATTCAGAGCACGATGTAACGATGGAGTGAAATTTTTAAGCTATGAAAAGGACGAAAAAGTATACTGAATTGGATAAACTAAAAGATATGAAAAAGATTCTGAAGTTGGGATGTTTCTCAAGATCACGTCGTCCGTTCTACAAGTTGACTAATAAAAATAAATAAAAAATAACCTTCCTTTTTAATTTAGAGAGAGAGAGAGAGAGAGAGAGAGAGAGAGAGAGAGAGAGAGAGAGAGAGAGAGAGAGAGAGAGTGAGGGAGCGGCTATGCAAGTGTGTGTGTGTGTGAGTTTTATAAAAATTGTAACTTGGTAAACGTAGTTGGTAACAAAAAATACATTTAACGAATTATAAAAACATAAACACAATACAGGGTGGATGTACATACATCGTTGTTTGTGTGTTCGCAAGTGGGAGGTACTCTCACGTATCAAAAATTAATTACGTGTCTTATCTACTTGAGTGTTCGCAAGTGAAACGAGTTGCAAGTGCCACTGTTCGTAAGTGGGAGCACACCATCGTCGGCCGGATACGAAAAGCAGATTAATTTACCTGGTTTCTTCGAGACAAAAGCATCAACATGAATCAAAAAATTTAACTTGCAACCATTATTTTAGTAAAACGTAGATGATTGTGGGTATCATAGCTTAGGCTTTTAGAGCATAGGCTTGTACATTTATCTAGGATTTACATTATGTAGCTGATGATAGAAGTTCAAATGCGAGTTCCTGGTCCCTAAAAACATGGGTATCTCAGCTGGGAGAGTGAACTCCAAGACAAAATACTGATCCTTCTAATGTGTGCGTGTCGGGTAGGTATAGGCCTACTCTGGGCTCCTTAAAAAAGCTACTGCTAAAATAACAGTGATTTGTTCTAATTTTGTTTGCTACATAATAAGGTGACGCCGTATAACATTAAAATTTGGGTTTGGCAAAGATTATCAGAATTGGCACATTCAACAATTAAAAGTTTTGTACGAATGAGCAGAAAATAATGGTATTTAAAAGGAACTATAAAGACATATCTTATGGTCATAAACAAACCGCAGAAGAAATTACTATTGTAATCAGTATAGTCATATTTGGACAGGTGTAGAAAAATATGGAGAAGCCTGTACAGGTGTGTCGGTGCTGATGGGAACACACATAAAAAGGTTTGTATGAGATTAAACGTATGTATCCAAGATAAATACCGTTTTATCTACAACAGGTGGCTTCGAAATATGAATTTGGGGATTTCCCTTTTATTTAGGGGGAATTGTTATAAGGTAAATACAGTACAACCTGTCACATCCGGACCTGTGATATCCGGAACCTCCCATATCCGGACGTATCTCCAAACTAATTTTTGCAATTCTCTAATTGTAATTATATTAATTGAGATTTTGGCTACGTATAGAGATTTAATTACTGAACACAATGCAGTTTTCAGAATTGCTGTATATTTATTGGTTTTGAAGTTATCGCAGGTTGAACTGCAAAAATGAATCGACTAAAATTTACTCATCCGCCGCGTGTTTCACTGACGAAAGTAGAGCGAGATAGTTGCTATTATACCCTCTCTGTCTAGCGTACGGCGCAGCGCACAGTCTCCCTTTATGTACATAAATATGTAGGAAAAATAAGGGAAATATGTAGCTAAATATGTAATATTTAAGAAATATGTAGTATTAAAATACTTTCACATCAACAATATAATTTACATTTTACGAGAACATAACAGTGCCCTCTTTGAAAGGTTTTGAAAATAATAGGTGCTTCATTTTAAACTTTTTAAAATTACTTTCAAAACATGCAAATATATTTTGAGCAAAGTCAATGTAATCCATAAAATACTAATCAAGTTCGGGGCTGACACTAATCACCAGTTAGATTACCACTTCTGTTACAGAAAATAAGTTAACCCTCAGAATACACAGTATCTGAAAGTTCAACTCTTTGTTGAAGAGTTTACAATAAGACAGCATGCATAAGAAATGAATTACTTTTCAATTGTTTATTGTACTTTAGAAAATTTATGAAAACATATTTTAGAAAACAGTATTAAAAAAGAAACCTTGATATTATAAAATTAACAACAACAAAGTATTTTACCTATGGATTTCTGTAGTATAGGACATGAGTATAAAGTAAAAAATTGAGAATTATTAACTATTTAACAAAGTATTTTACTAGGAGAGTTGAAATTACTATAAAATTAAAGGTAGATTTTTTAATTGAAAATCTATATTGTATATATATATATAAAACTCTACTATAACTCTGCATAAGAATAAAGTGTCCATGTAAGTTTTTTTTCCACTGTTTAGTTGCACAATTAATTATTAAATACTTTTCTATATTGTCTGTTGACATGGACTGTCTTCGGTCTGAGAGTATGTTTTTATATATAGAAAAGGATCTCTCGACATCACATGTCGTCACCGGCGCATGTTTATATAGAGGAATCGTACTTGGAAGAATATTCTCAATCGATTCTACAGTTTCGCCGTTACATATGCGATAAATGGTATGTAAAGTTGAGTAACCAGGGTTTCTATTCAGCACAGCATTTAATTTAGTAGAAACTTTGTCACCGACTTCACCCTGCAATGCATTTAACTTGTTAACTGCTTCTTCAACTATTCCTATGGCCTCTTGGAGAGTCAGACCTGCAGTCTCCAGTTTCTTGATACAACTGAAATGCGTTTTGATGTACGAAACTGAACATATCACCTTAGAGTTGTTGAATGCAGACAAGGATTCGCTCGCTGACACTGCAGAATCGGGAGATAATGTTTCCACCACATACTTCACAGCTTCAAAGTTGTCACTGTAGAAATTTACGGCTTCGATCCAGGTTCCCCATCTTGTAATTACGGGTTCTGGAGGCAGAGGTGTGTCAGGTAGCCTTTGTTTGTAGCACTGGATACGGTAAGGAGCTTTCAAGAACACCTTTTTTGTTGCTGATATTAATGTATTTACTTCGGGGAAAAGGTCTCTGACAGTTTCAGCTACTCGATGCAATCCATGAGCCAGGCATGTAACATGTAGTAGGTTGGGGTAAAACACATTTAGAGAATTACCTGCTTTTAACATGTATGCTGCTGCATCTGTATACAACAGCAGTACCTTCTCTTCTTTAACACCATTTGGCCATAACAAACTTGGCAAAATACGGCTTTATCGTCAGTTGTAAAAGCACTGTCAATCTGTACCCATGATTTTAACTTAGATGACAAAGATGATGCGGTCGGTGCCATGATAAAACAAGGATATTTGTATTTAAAACTCTTAAGAACTTGCGTTGAACAATACCGCACACTATATTATTTAAGACGTCTTTTGTCCAACAACGAGAATCCGCCAAGGCAAGAAAAAGCAAGCGCGAAGTGTAGGCGAAAGACAAAACACTGACTTGACAATAACATCAACACACCACACTGCACACCAGATTGTTATTTACGTGTAGGCTTACACTCCGAGAGCGTCGATAATACTGGCGTCAAAAATCACATTGTGCCCTACAATAGCATAGAGTTATATGGATATTTGTTTGTTTAGGTAGATGGAATCCGTTGCGAGAATTGCAAGATCTGCGAAGAGTATTTATTTACCGCGGACAGCACGTTCTTTCCCCATCGAGCCTGCTGAACGTGCGAACGAAACGTAAATAAGGAGTGCGGCCGCGCATACCATTCTCATTAACATCCCGTGCAAAATGCCTTACTTGTCGCTTGAGCTCGTAAAAAATTTTACTTCTTGAAAGTAGAATCTATGTGTGCAATTGCAACAGATGCAATATTTTGCCTTTTCTTGTAATAAATTTAATTGGACCTGATTCTGATTAATTGCACATTTGCGCATCTGAGTAATGTTGTTATAGGCCTAACTATTTTTTGCCATTTCAATTTTCAAATTGAAGTAAAGTATAGTAAAATAGCTAAAATATGTAGAAATATGTAAGATGGAGTGAAATATGTAATATGAACAAAATATGTAAAAATATGTAAAATTAAACTCGCGGATAAGACACCTATTGGTATGATTCGCCGATATCTGGCTTTTCCGTGTAAATGTGCACTCAGCATTCAAATATGTAATTACATAAAAATCCGGGCCTTAATCATCACCTACACCTGCATAAATATGAATGTAGGGGCTACTCATTACAGTATTCACTTCCCCTTCCTTTGTATTTTGATTTGACAGCATTACAGGATGTTTACACTACCTTGTAAGCACGTATGTTTCCCCTTCTGTTTTGTCCAATATACAGTAGATTTGATAGAAATTTTAAATGAAGAAGGAAACTGCTACTTGGTAAATTAATATGTATTGTGCTTTTAAAAGGAAAAGAGAGATAGCTACCGTTTTTCTAATTCTATCAGTAGGATAGAAAACAGATATAATATAAAATGTATGAGACCCCATTAATATTAAGTATTTACCTCTAAATCACCAGTCGATTGTCTCAAAATAATGCGAAAAATTGCGAAAGAAACTACCGTGTAGTTATTTTTATCTCGCAAGGGTGTGTACGATGAACTATAGAAAAGAAACTTGTAGATAAATGTTTTTAAACAATGCCGTTTGGTTGCTAATCCCCGACCTTATAACTTTTTTATATACTTGCTTTTGTATAGAAAAGTCTTATGAAGTGAAAAGAAATTAGTAAAAGAGAATGAAAAATTCCAGGGTGAGGAAGAATATTTAACGTTACGAATTATAAAACGAAGGAGATATTACAGCTGCAACAAAGAGCAGGCAACGAATTATATCAAGGGCTCAAGAGAGAAGTAACGCAACGGAAGGCTGATTGGAATTCCTCAACTTAAATGTGAAGGAGGTATTGTATAATATTAATACTACCTGTAACTACCGCAGACCTTCCTTTGTCATAAACCGTCTCCTCACCATTCCCGATGAACCTCCTCCCAGAAACCCCCGCCAACGGAGAAATAGAAATAATTAAGTCTCTTCGTCATACTTACTACACCTGGCTTCCTTATTGATAACTTAACATCTTAAATTTTCCTATCTACCTATCCGGTCTTTATCCCTCTCCTTTGTGCCTCCCCGCCTTACCTTGACGCCTCTCTGACACCTCCCTCCAGCTTTGGCGTCCTGCGTTACTCGACCTCGTCTTGGCTGTCGTTTGACTTATACTTTTATTATGGCTCTACCATCACCCATTTGGCTCTGCACACTACGTAAACACACAAATACACATCCATACACTACACTCTATCCTGAATGCCTCCACCTACTTCGCCACCGGTCCGCGCTGCGCTGGCGTGCGACTCCTCTAAATCTCCAATCGGCGGAAAGGTGCTTGCCCCAGATCAGCCTGAGTCTTATCCTCTGAGACAAGTCTCAGACAACGCAAAAAAAGGTATAATATTATAGCCTACTGTCTACTATGACTGTGAGACGCGAATATGACAGCAGATACGCAAGAATGTAGGAGGCTACAGAAGAATAAAGGAACGGTCCAACTTCGGATATTATGGCTTAAGTAATCATATTAGAAATGATTATTACAATTTATTTTATACACCACACAATATATGTGATAATTTTAATTTTTTATTTATCTATAAATTTTGAAACGAATTAAGACCTGTATTAACATCAACCGTTGTGTATATAATTCTTTTCACTCAGACTTTTCACAAAGTTTAGTGATATATTAAAACCATGTGTAAGATAATCAATTTTTGTGAAACCTATAATATACCCATTAAATAGTGTAGACTAGACAAGTATGATAGTAGCTTAATACAGTCTTTTTTCCGGGATGAAAGGGAAATTATAATATTGTGCGCTTAAGAATGAAACTTTTTTTGTTACTAGACCAACGTTTATGAAAATCTATTTGGCTTCATTTCTCAGATTGTAATAAAATTGGAATCAATTATAGCCTATATCAAATTAAAAATGTTTGCCAAAATTATTTGTTACTAACCAAGTTTACTTTCTTTTCTTAACCGATGGATTTTTGCATATCAAATTCCGTTTATTAGACATCGATTTTTCAATATAAAATTGGTCTCTAGATTACTGATTTGCGTTAATGCGTCCAAGAAAAATAGTAGTTTGATAAACCTTATTACTAAATTTTAATGTTTGTTTACATACGGCGTTTTCAAGAAACTGTAACAGTGTTAGAATAAATAGGCCTACTTAAAAATTTGATTACATACCTGCACCTAGTTTCGTATACAGAAGCAGTGTAAAAAGTATTTTGTAAAGCTTTCTTACAAAATTATAACATAACTGAAGCCCTAATGATGTTTAAGATTTTGCACGTTATGTCATATGAAGTTTACTTAAGAACCTGTTACGTTCAGACTTCCTGAGATACAGTTATTGAGAAGAACAAGAGTAACAGAAAGAAAGAGAGAGAGAGTGAGAGAGAGGTCAAAGTACATGATGTTTACTACAGTTGGCTACTTATAAGGAACTTGAAAATAATTAAACTTATTGTAATGTAGAAAGTTAACGAAACATGAACCAAAAGCGAGGATTATGTGCAGCAGACTCAAGAGTTTTATTAACAGGATCCAAACAGCCTTTGGTGAAACGATTATTACGTTAAATAATTTATTCGCAATTAAGAAGTGGTACATTTTCAAGAAAGGAAAAAACCGAGGATGAGGAACTTATAAGTTGCTATTAAAATATGTAACTTACCTTTTGGATACCTAATTATTTTACAAGCAAGTTACGGAAACTATAAAAAAAAATTAATTCTTAATATATAAGCGTTCACGTATTATTTCAAAAAAATTAGATTACTGCTCACTGTGATATACGAAAAGCAAAAATATAATTAATGTAACATTACAACTCTTCAACTCTGTAAGATATAAACTCTTCTGCTTCTGCAGTTTGTTATTTATATTATTGGTACTTGTAGAAATTTTTATTAATCAGAATGGTGAATAAATTTCCAACGGATGGGAGTCAACTTGAAACATGTTGCTTCGGTACTACTGTATACCAATAACTGCATAACTATATTCTTACAAATGATATTCGGTATGAATGAGAATAATTAAAAATTCGTAATTCTCTCTCCCCCGTCTCTCTTCTCCCCC
Organism: Magicicada septendecula; assembly: GCA_034769895.1. Classification (NCBI taxonomy): domain Eukaryota; kingdom Metazoa; phylum Arthropoda; class Insecta; order Hemiptera; family Cicadidae; genus Magicicada; species Magicicada septendecula. The sequence continues at coordinate 242,935,578 of CM068368.1, forward strand.
TCACTCTTTCTCTGTCAATTTTCCCCATCTACCTCACTAATAGGGGCAAACCTCACTACTACCTTTAATTAAACATGACTACCTCACTATTAATTTCCTTTTATTTTCATTAAGTTAGCACGGCAGGTCCTTCTGCGACTGCACCCAAAGCGCGCCTCTTTAAGTGTTTGTTGAAATGTTACACTGCTACAAACAGATTACTCAAGTTTGAATGTGTAGTCTGTACGAACACAATGAATGATTAAACAAACAGCCACAAACAAACAGTGAAGGATTGTGTGTAACACTGAAATTGTTGACAAGAAAAAGAAGAAACTGTACGAGTTGGCGCGCGTGCGTGTGCGCGCGCGAGAGAGAGAGTGAGTGAGTGAGTGAGTGAGTGAGAGGACTGAAAGAGAGAACATGGGCAGAGGTAAAAAAAATCTGTCGCATTAAATTCACGCCAACAACATTCTTATGTCGTAATGACACAACAGTCTTTGTTTACGAAAATTACTACCGTCGTCACGACACAAATATACAGATCTAATGTGTGTTGGCAGGCTGACGCGTTCGTACTACTAATTCATTCGAAGGCTGTATTCACTCCTGTCTGTATTAAAATAATACAAATGTTGTTTTATAGTAATAATATAATAATAATAATAACAACTATCACGATTTGTAGGCTTAAGCATTCATAACATAAACAGTTTTCTAACGTTCCCTCCACTCAAAAGACTTCTACGAACTTTTTTTAACCTATTGATTTTACTCCATTTTTAATAATTCACCAATCCCTTCAGTTTATAACTTACTGCTTACATGTCGGAGTCATGTGATAGTATGAAACTTTTATTGAGCAGAATTCAGTATGACGGATATTCGTGGCATACCTACGGAGATGTGAAAGTAACGTAGTTATACTTCGATTGCAGCTTGGATTCACTAAATTCTGTTGCCTTCTGTACGAGCGGGTAAATTCTATGCAGGAATGGGAAAATTATTATGTAAAAAAAATCAGTGATCATTAAAGACAGAGGCACTGAGTGTAGGAGATCAGACCGTTGTAGGTCAAGTACTAGTAAAACCTGGAAAAGCTTATCGTTCACTACTACATATTAAGTAGGTTTAATGAAAATTATGTAAATGGAACGGATGTAATTTCGAAACTGTTAATTTCCTTCAAGTGTGTACTAAAGTAAAGAATGTTACAATTTATAAGTTGGTAATTACACCAGGTAATGCTAACAACCAGTAGCCTACTGATTCGAATGTGTGTGTGAAGAGGGCTTTTGAGTCGATAGTAACGCTATTACCTACTTGACACAGAAATTCCCGTGTCACCTGCATTTTGTATTATGCAAACGTTCGGAGGATGTAAATTTTTCAACAACATTGTTGGAGTGCCAACCTTTAGAATGAACAGTTGTGGCGGAATGCAAGATTGATTTAAAGAATTCAAAAATTCTTGGAGATAGTACACTATATTTTCAATATTAAATACGGTGTTAATAGATTCTTCGGACTTTTTATTATCCCCAGAAAATTTTTCCAAACTTGTATCATTATTTTCCTTCACAGATTCGATTCTTTGGGAATAACCACTTGTAATTTTTATCAAGTAAACACTTGACGTTTTGCACAGAATTTAGCAATTAATACAGTGTTGTACTATTTACTATGTCCCAGTTTTTCGTCAATTTCTGTGAAGCTATCGTCATTAGGAACACTACCGTCACCGAGGTGCAGTAAGTTTGTAGAAAAATCACCATCTCCTCCTCCTCCTAAATGGGCTCTCATATTGCTTTGCAAATTTAGTCTGAATAGCATTCCACATCGCCGAGGACTTTAAACACACTGAGACAATATCAGCGCGGGTTCCTCTTGCAGTTACCGGTAATCTCTAGCGAGAATCCTCTGAAATAACAAATGTTACGCTACCCACTAATTTGTTACAATTTATTAAGTCTTGGAGAGTTTGATTGACCGTTTCTATACAGTCCACAAATCGCCTTCGTTTTACCGTTCATGATTAGTTTCCGTTTTGATCGCTCTTTCTTTTGTCATGCCTCCTCTTCAATACGAATTGCTTTTTTAATAGGAGTCAGTGAGAATACTTGACTTTTTCTTCTTGGCGCATTTCTATTTTATTTTTGCAGTCGCTTTCGGATAAGGGCGAATTTATTCTGGTGTCAATTGTGATAAGGTATTAGCAGATGTCTCGTTTATTTCCGACGTGGGAGGTCCGGCTACTGTGGTCTCTTGACAATCTTTTGTTGGTGTTAATCTTCCTTCATAATTACTTTTGTCTCCTATCTCTCTGTCAATTACAGGTGAACACAGAAACTCTTCGATACTGAATATATTTTCATTTAATGGCCAAATTCCAGTTGAACTAAAACCTGCTGTCAGTTAGATGGTGTAGCTGCCTTTGAAAGAGCATCTTTTGCTAGCCCAGGTATGTCATGGTTTTACCTGGGTTTATTGTCATCCAGCTCTCAGCGGCTGCACCGAAACAGGCCATATAAACACTTGTCTAATGGCTGAAGTCAGATTGTAACGGGTATGAGGTATAAACTGTTTCATAAATAGTAAAAAAAGAGAGGCTGTAATTTATCTTGATGGATGTGCTACTCCAATACAACCTGCTGGTCCATAAATAATCAAAGTGATATCTACATAACACTCTGTGGATATAACGATAAGTGGTGGTTTCCAGCTGCCATCTATGAAAATACCACTGGTTTCACCCTTTTCCAAAGGGGTAACCCTGCTGACTTGTTTATTTCCCTTCAAACTGACAACTTTGTTAGGACAGTGCACTGTCGTTATGCTGCCTGGTTTCCTTCACATTCCAAATATTGTGACAGTAAAAATGAAGGCGACTTATCACAGAATTCCAATATTGAAGAAAGTTTTATGTTATGTTTATTAAAACTAAATGCTATTGCAAAACTTGTTGCTTCAGCCTCTCTAAAAGACAACCTTGAATGTCGCTGCATGAAGCCAGTAAAACAATCTTTTACCGGCCCAGTTCACCAGAAAATCGACATCATTTGCAAACACGTATTCGGAGGCTAACATACGAATATTCTTAGGGTACAAACCATAATAACTAACAGAATAGTGCAGATCATAACACAGAAATCTGATTTTTCTTTTTGTTCTTTCCTAAATACAAGTTGTGGAAAACGCCGAGTCTTTGTAGGGTTTGTGAGCTACATCGCCCCAGAAAGTTTTTCACTTGTACGTTTGAACCAAATATGAAAAAAAGAAAACAGAACAAAATGTTTTACTTACATTGTACCAACATACCACTTTCCTTCTGGTGAAATTGAAGGTACACCTTTAATTTTAAAATTAGTGGCTGAAGTGTAGTGCTGCTGGCCACTCTACCTTTAGTGCGTGTGTCGAACACTCACTTTAGGCAACCTATTCTACCTCCTAAATTTCCTAGGCGGCATAAAAAGGAGCCATTATTACTATTATCATTTTAAAAATTTTAGTTTTTTAGGATTTAATAAACACGTAATCTTCATTATAGGATCACAAGTAACTGACACATAATTAATTCTGAGATCTGTTAGGTTATGAATTAATTTTCTTTTAAAAGTTATAGAGAAACATAACTTGCCCTCATGTTGCCACATTGCTTTTGTATTAGTATGATTCAATTGTACACTTACCATGGATCCAACAAAGTACGTAGCTGTAAACACCAATAGCAAATTAGTGACAAAAAGGTTGCTTTACACGTTCTAAAATACAAAAGGGAACAAAGACTCATTTTACTGTACACTGCTATAATCAGACTGGAGGAGCATGTACTACAAGCTATAACAAAAACGTTATACAGTTGCAGAGGTGCTGCGACTAAGGGACACTTGAAGAAGTACAAAGTATCAACTTATGTCTCTCTGCTCTCCCCTATATGGTAATACTGTCTTATAACGACTGTTAAACAAATCAAATGTATTGTATACCTTTATATGTGTATTTATACACAATATATCATAAACGTTTTTTGTGGCAAAAATACCTTTATATGTGTATTTATACACAATATATCATAAAAGTTTTTTGCGACAAAAATATCTGTCAAATTTTTGTATGTTGTAATGGTACATATAACACTACCAACACCAGCGTACCACAAATAAGTTGAAAGCCACTACAATTAAGAATACCTACAAGGTCAAGCATACGATCATGGATAAAAAAGGAAGTATCATAAGCCAAAACCAAGTGAATTAAAATGAAGAAGGAATTACCAGTAAATGTGCAACTAAAGAAGATAAAGCAAGACTAACGACGAGACGACATACATAATTACCCAATACATCAAACAGTGAGAAGGAAACCCATTAAAGACAAAATCAAGAAGAAACCTATTAACCGTGAGAAGGAAACCAGTGAAAACGCCAAGAAGAAACTTATTAAGAGGGAGGAAGGAAATCGGTGAAGAGAAGAAGAAAATATCCAGATCAAACACAAAAAAGGGAGATAACATGAATTATAATGAACTAACATATGGCAATAAAAGAATTATTATAAAAGAAGAAAGAATAAATGGAATAAACAACATGATTTAAACCCCTAAGCTGCAAAACAAATTGACACTTGACCAAAACTTATTAAGTGAATACCTTCCTTGACAATGTAATACAAACAATAATCAATAAGAATGAATTATTGAACATAAAAAGTAACAAAGAGAATGAATAATAATAAGTTCTTAGCTAAATTATGTGTAGACATGAAAAGCGGGCTATGTCCAAAACACCAATGACCAATTGTAAAGTGGAATTGATATTAGAAATAACCACTAATTACCAATAGTAAAGACTGTAAAAGATAAACAAAATGTAATCTAATAATAACCAATAGATATACCAGTACTACATAAAGTCAAATAAATCAAATGTAATACAGAAACACAAAACCGACAATAATCCATTGTTGTATATTATAACTATATGCTTGCCATAGAATGGATGCATGATGAACAAAATTATCTTGTAAACTTATCATAAAAGAGTAGGAACTAAACCAACAACATTGAATGAGGCAGAATACTATTCGAATAAGTAAATTCAAGGATTATAGCCACCCAAATACTAATAATAACAATAATAATAAATAAACCATGTTGACAGCTAGATACAAGCAATCTTGGTTACTTTAAACCAAAGCAATTTTCAGTATAAATGCAGAATGAACTACTGCACAATAATAACAGTGCTATCAAAACAATGATAAGAGATATTCAAGCAATAACGAGAATAATTTGATAGGATTACAACCCATATAAAAAGGTAACTTCCTAAAGTATAGTAAACTCACTTAACAAACTATAGTTAAGGTAATAAAACCACAAGATGAAGAAAAAGGACACTATCAGAAGTGACAATGACCAATGCAGTATGCATAGGCCATAATAAAATGTTATTAACTATTAATGTTATAATAATATTAAGTATCATGTACATGTTGTGTTTATGTTAGTGTCTATACAGGAAAGTACAGAGCAACTCACCGCAGCTAATAATAGAAGAGTCAACGCAACTTCTTCAGAATCGAACTCCTGAAATGGAACAAAAAACATTCTAAACTATTTAAACAAAATTAATAAACGATGTCAAAGAGTAAGTAAACCGATTTATTCATATCGGATTCAATAATAGATTGAATTGGGTAGAATAAATCAATAAACCAAAAATTAATAATAAAAACCAAAACGTTAAGAATAATAATAAAACAGACAATCTCGTCGTGCTAAAATGTTCATACACACTTTTTAAGAGAAAATTACTTAAAACTTCGAATCTAACAAGAAAAATATTGTGTCGAGTATTCATAATGCAAACCCTTAGATATCAAATATGAAATGAAAATATAAGTACCAAGTAAAATGTATATTCTATAGCCGGCAGAATAAGGGAAGGACAAATAAAATAGAGGCAGGATATCAAGAGAATGGAAAACATGGGACTACCTAAACAAGTAATAAGATACAGACCTCAGGGAAGACGAGATATAGGTAGGGCAAGGAAAAGAGATGCCTTCAGTGAAGGCAAAACAGGCTGTAATCCTATACCTTGACGTGGAGAAGATTCCTAATACTTAATAGCACACTTAAGAACAAAATATTGGTATGGAGAATCATACACGACTTCCATGTTCTAAGATTTATATTTAAAATCATTTTCGAAATGAAATATTTCCATTGAAACTACTTCTTTCTACTTACTGCTTCAGCCACTTACTCTGGGCACTAACGTATACCACCTCACGTTATCGCACTTGATTTTCACTGATGATGGAAGTCGATGGCACTGGCGAAACGTCTGGTTTTGCAGAAAACATTGGTCTACGGCCAAACAGGCCGGGAAGGAATTTTAAAAACAAACTGCTTCTTTGTTGTCAATAACGTAGTACATATATACAAAAAATTATCAGGTAAACTATTACGTTACAACAAAAAAATGTTTCAGGTAAACTACCCTTTCCCCGTAACCGATCTTCACCAAAATCAATAGGCCTTGAGTCCTCTATAACTCGGGCACATATGTAAAAAAATATCTGATTCTGTTTGAATTTACGGCAGTTATCGTTCGTCATGAAAAAATTTCTCTTGTTACAACATAAAATATTGCTGGTAAACTACCCCTTTATCTTAACCGATCTTCACAAAAAACAATAGGTCTTGAATACTCTACAATTCAGGGCTGTATGCAAAAAATTATTTGATTCTGTTTGAATTTGCGGCTCTTATCGTTTGCCATAAAAAATCTAGATAGACACACAGACACTTTTCGATAAATTACTTTTTTTCATGTTTTGAGGGTAGTATAATCAGAATCTGCAAAAATCTCTAACACGATTTTTTTTGCCATCACCATACTTCCATTTCCTTATGGAACATGAAAGTAAAATCAAAGTAAAATTCTGATGGCAACAAAAATCAAATATTCTATCAAAAATTGGGGATATACATTTTTGGTAGGTATTTGGTAGGCCTACTTGCATTGCACAAGGAATGTGTTATTTTCAATAGGTTATTGATAAAAAAAGACTTACAAGTACATTGATTTTTATTACAAAATTTATACAAAACAGTTTCAATTCTAAGGTATCAATAATTAATAATTATTAAGGATAATGAACAAATTATTTCTTCATAGAAGATACATAAAAACATTGCAAAAATAATACATATCAGACAAATATTATTACAACAAAAATACCACACAGACATTTGGGCTTTGTTACTTTATCAGTAACTATAAGATTACATTCATAAAGTACATAGAATATTTATTTACAAGAACATAATTACAAAAAGTGAAAACACCTTTGATGAAATAAACATTTTATTTATTACATCAAACATAACTAAACTCAGATGACAATATAAATGAACTAAATATAGGTTTTTCTGCGAGGGAGTGTAGGATTGATTAGGGGTTCAATTAGTTGAAATTATTAAAAAAAAAAAAAGCATAAACTATAAATAGAAAAACTAGACTGGTATGTTTACAACAAAATGAAAACTTCAAGTTACATTTAAGAGATATTCCGTGTCAAATCAACAAGTGCTACAACCTGACCCTCTTAGATTTATTTGAAATTAAGTATGCATGTAGTATTCATAAATAGTAACACAAATCAATTTTTTCACATTTTTCTGACGAAAGGTTACTGAGTAATGGGTGCTCAAAAATGAAAAAAATAAATAAAATTTTTGACTTGCGCAACAATATTGATTTGTTCACAACTTGTGTTCTAATTAAGCTAGAACAATGACATCGAGTTCATTTGAAAGCTCTTTTAAAGGGCTTTCATATGATATAAAACATAATTAGTTGAAAATATATATATTTTTTATAAACACATCATTATTGCATTTACTGAATTTTGAAAAACTGTATTTTTAAAATTCTCAAAAAAATATATGTGAAAGATATTGTTTTCCTCTACATATTCTGAAAGTTTCAACTTGGGATGAGCATGGGATCACTATCAAAAGTAATTTTATGTTTATCACGATTCTGTAAAACGTCATTCAGATCGGTGAATTATTATTATTTTTATTTTCCTACCCGTGACAATTTTTCAGAATCATAGTTGGATTTATTACTTGGCCTACAAAATTGTACTTTTCTTTCATACAAATAACTGTGTTTTAAAGCTTAGCACTAGCTAAATTAATAGCTCAAAATTAATAAATTGACCTACATATCTAAAATATATATCTTAATACAGTGATCCAGGTTTTCCGTGTACAAGCAAAAAAATCTCATTTTAAAGACTATATACAAAATGGTTGGTTGGTGTGACTATCTCCCATCTGTTTAGTATTTTGTCATCGGATAATATTCAGTCAGCTGTTGTCAACTGTTGTTGAAAGTGACCTGTACATTTTCTTTTGGTGTGACATAGCGTATAAAGAAAAAAAAATGTGATTAATTCTGAAATGTTGTGTTCTGAAATTAGCTTAAAGGTACTTTTGTACAATTCTCACAACAGTGTATAAGTTTATATGCCTACAACCAGTTAATATTGTAACGAGACATATGAGCCCAAATATTTCAGTAACCCAAAATATTAACACATGTCAATAATTGAGTGAAAGAGACAAACCAAGTGTTTCTTCTAAAAGGCCAAGCATGAAACTACATGAGCTACTCATCACCAAGGATAAACTCACAACAATAAGAGTTAATAAAACTAATGGTAACTAACAAGTGAAATAACATTATAAGAAAAAGAAGATGCACCGAACAATGGTTGTACCACAGGAACCAACAACCCAATAGTTTTCGGTCAGTAAGGAACCAATGAAGACAAGGAAGAAACATACTACCAGAAAGACACCTAACAACCATGGTATAAAATATAGATTCCAAGAGCCAGTCAACTATAGAACATCTTACCCGTATATGCAATGACTGAACAACTTACAGATTGAAGAGATGGACAAGAACTGACTAACTGAGATGACCAATATTGTAACGCAACAGAAATGCTAGCACTCAAGTTACATAAAAACAAGGTTCACAGAATAATAAACAAGTCAATATTTAACCCCATGATAGAACAAAGATCTAATAATTATATTTATAATCATAGATAAAGGTAAATAAGGATGCAAGGTAATATTAACAAGAATAACCGAACCTGTAAGTCAGACAATAGTTGATGATATATGTTTAATGAAAAACAAACAAAAAATGAAACAATAATTTACTAATAGCAAATAAGAATTTTGAGTTAAGAGGTATTATTTTGTGACAACAAATGTTATGATAAAGTTTATGTTATGTTATACCAAATATGTGTTGAGTTAATGAAAGATAATGAAACAAGATGTATTATTCAATGACTGTTGTAGAATGAAGTGTGAAGCAGCTAATTAACGTTAATAGATTTGAATTTTCTTATATGTGATCCATAGGTCAAGATAAAATTGTTATTAGATATGGAAAAAATAATTGTTTATGTAAATGTTAATAGTTAAGATTTAATTATATGTATGAATTTATGTAAAAGGGGCTATAGATGTGTACCAGTTATAAACACAGGTAGATCTGTTTACAATAAAAGGCCTAACAGCCAAAACCACTATATAACCACTCATAACATAAAGGTTAGGTACATCAATTAATAATAATTAATGAATACGATTTGAAGAGCTAGAAAAAACATTAAATTAATAATGATATATAATAAAATTTATACAAATTATGATAATACCATAATATCGATTAATAACATTTAATATCGAAAGTGGATTAAATATAAAAAAAGGAAAAAACCGGCTTATATAAAAAAACCAGCAGAATATGTGTAGAAAATAATAAACCAACTATCGGTAAAGTTACATTCCGATAGGATAGCAAATTGATAAGGAATAGACAAAAAATATATGAAATAAACACTATATTCAAAACATGTGGAAGGAAGAAGTCGTGTTTTGCTAGGGACGACAGAAGAAGAGGAAGTTGTTAATTTGACAATAATTGCTTTGATGATCTGAATGTGATGAGATTAAAAAACCCAAGAATTATCTATTTAATCGGAATATTTTAAATCATCAGACACGATTATAAAACACAAAATCCTAATGACAATGTTTATGACTATCACCAGTACAGTTTAATCCAAATAACACTACAGTATGAAATCACAATAGAGAATAAATAACTGGATTATACAAGGAAGAACTTGAACTGTCCCATATCCGAAGGGAATTGATGATATATTAAACCAAATAGAAAGAATTAACAGTATCACAATTAATAATATTCACTACACCAGAAGTTATAACCTTTCAAAAACACGGAACAACACTAATTGCTTCAACCAAGAGAAGAACGTATTTGGATCCTGGCGTTGCAGAAGAAGCATCAATCGGGCTGTAAACCAATCCAGTAAGCTGTAATTCCGAAGTGGACAGGAGAAGAATTCCATTCTATTAAATCGAAGAAAGAAAATCGTACGGCATAATTGTCCAGAACAGTAAATTTATCAATCAACCGCCTACACGATTGGCTTCGTTCTAGTCTGGTAAATTATTATTATATTAATCATACTAACTACACAACACTTTAAATTTGTAAATCTTGCATTCTTATCTATGTATTTTTAATCTTCCCCACAGTTACAAGAACCTTCACACCCTGAATTAAATTAATTACAAATTAAAACACACTATATAACTAAATTTAAATAAAGTATCAGAATAATCAACAATCGATTCATACAATCTATAGCTCAAGCATATGTTAATTAGAACATATATTATTCAATGTTAAAGAAGTAAACAAATAAAGAACCTTTGTATATTGGCAAAATCTTGTTATTTGGCGTATGGTTTAATGAGCTAGGAATAAAAAAGTAACTGAATAAGTATAGAATAATTGGTTAACATAAACATTGAAATAACCTATAAGTTTCGTTGAGCCGATACTACAGCGCTTATAGCGGAATTATCTGACACCAAAGAGAGAGAGTAAAAATACAAAATTAGACAGAATTCTCTTCAAGGTATAATAGGGTTGAACGGAATTATAAAATAACTCATTAATTATTTAAGTTACAATTACACAAACACTGATAGTTTTTAGAGAGCTAAGTTAATAATTAATTACTTACATCAATACATCCCACAACTCCAAATATCTCCGAGATTTACATAATTAAAATAATTCAAAACACATTGGCATAGGTGTATGTACAAATTGACAAACACAACAGTGGGGTTTTAAGGAGAGGAAACCCATTCCTGTACAATATACAACAGATAATATTATAAATGTATAGGACAAGATATGTTATAAAAGAATGAAAGTAACTAGACTGTTAACTGAATAGAAGCTGTGAATAAAAGCATAGTAACATGTTATGCATAGCACCCATGTAACATAAAGAAGTATTAAAATTGTCTCATAATAATAACAAATATTACTCAAATAGTCAAACAATCATGTAAGATAAGAAAAGGCAGTAACTAAAGAGTTATTAGTTATCATTAATAAAACCAAACTTGAGAAAATAAGGTTAAAAGAATGTAAATTTGTATCAACCTAACATACACATTGTTGGTACAAATTTCACCTAAATTCACATCTATCAGTAGGAAAAGCCTACCTAAACCAAAATGTTTTGTGCCTTAAACCAAGAAGAACTGATAAGCTTTCTACAGGTACCAATATAAGATACCCAAAATGGATTTTAAATAAGAATTTAAGTAAATAAAGTGAACCAAAACCGACCAAAAGGGGATTCACTAAGTAAAACGTGAACAAAACCACTTTATAATACCAAATAGAAGTAAAAGGTTAATGTCTATACCACAAGTAAGGTGTAATGCCACTATTGTAATAGTATAAGAATATTATAAGAAAGGACATAATGTATTATAATCGTAATTAAGAACACCTGTCATGTGACACTAGGTGTAAGTAATGTTAGTCAATGATATACACTAAGGGACAGACCAGTGTACAAAAAACACTAAACCAATTATAAAGAGACTACTATGATTAAACTATTGTAACTAAATAATAGTAGAAAGAGATAAAAGAATACCAAATAAGAATGGAAATAAGTGTACACCTCATAGTGCAAAATAGAGGTCAGAGAGAGATAACTATATAAGAATACAGCAGTTCTGTAAGGAGAAATTTACCTCCAAACTTATAAATTTTGCACAATCATCTGGCGATATAAGAGCTTCTACAACAATGGACTCTGTAACAAAGAAAGAATTTTAGCTAACAGAGAAAAATAATTATCATTGCCAGTATCAACAAAAGTGCAAATTACTAAATGAAATAATTGCAATTTTATGGGAAATAATGTTATTAAACTAATTATGTACTTTATTAAGAACTTTTGTTTTCCAGCAGCTTCCAAAACTCTTTATATAAAAAATAATATAAACAAACTTATTTAGAGCTTCTAACAATACTTATCTTAAAATTATCATATGATTATACTTTCCAAAGGAAGCCCCTGATTTGAAAGCATTGACACATAATACTACTAATTAAAAATGATTCCAACTACTATGTTACTAAATTTTCTCATTTAAAATGTAAATGGGACTGTTAATAACTTTATATTGTTGTCATTAACAAGACAAAACAATCATTAATGGCTATTTTATCACAAACTTCAAAATCTCCTATAAAGCTTGCTCAATGAAATAGGACATTCCGGATGCAGAAAATTAACTTTGCCATAACACAAATTAAATAGGCTAACACCCAAACAAAAAAATGCTTTGAAAACAAAACATTAATGAAATATGGTATGAATTAATTGGGCTACATTCAAAGCTGATTTTCTTAATTGATTTAAAGTACCTATACAAGTCTAGTTTGTCAAGTAAAGATAATTTAGGTAAACCTAACACTACATATGAAACAAACATTAAATCAAATATGCTAATGTTACAAAATTCACAAACAGAAAAAAAAATTTTAAATTATCTATAGGCTAAATTGCTATGATTATATTACCTTCTCCACTTCATATGTTTTCCACATCAATATCATCTGATGTCGATACTACTGATGGTGCAATAATAGTAATTTTTTCCCAGTCAATTCTGGAAAGTTCAGGAGGAACCTGAAAGATCATTACAAAACTCATACATAATTTTTCACTAAGTTAATAATTATAATAATATTAAGCTAATAATTAAGAGAATAATTTATTTTCTTAACCTAGCACAATATTTGTAGGTTAGCACTATGAATTTACAAAAAGTTAATGGATTTTGTGTAAATTTCTAAAAAAAATTAAATTTACAGCATAATCTAGTAGTTATTTTATAGTAATCTATTTTAATTTAAATGAACTCAAGTCACTATTGCTTGGTTACATCCCTGCACTGAAGATTCCTGAAAAAGATTTCTAATATAATCACACAAACTCGAAAAACAAAAACTGTTCAAATGATTAACATTGAATAATATAATCCTGATTATAACGGTATTATAACTAGCAAATACATTACGGATAATTCATCCATGCTCCGTATCATTTAAATCTACTATTAAATATAACACACCCCATAAAATTTAGAATATTAAGATACTAATTTTTTAAAATTTCATGTGATATTAGTTGAGTATCATTTAGGAGGTTAAACAATATAAATACAATTCTACACATTAAGTTACAGATTATAAATACAGATAATAAGAAATTAAATAAAAATAACACTATAGGCCTACATCAATTATCGGGTTTAAGAACCTGCTGCTGTAAGCAGTGATAATTTTAGTTTAGTGAGCTTTAATCAGACTTGCATGCAATAATAAATTTTACATAAGATAAAAGAACGATGCTTTCTTTAGTCACCAGCAAAACCTTTTCTGTCTGCAAGTTAATATTATAAAATTTAAAAACAGCACAATTTTATTAAAAAATTTAATCGAGATTAAAAAGCTTTTTAACTCAAAAATTAAAGAAGTCACCGTTCAAATTCTCTTTTCACTTTTTCTTTTACCTGACAAATGTTAGTCCTTAATTTTTAAAGCAGAGCTGTGTTAAAATAAAATTTTTATGTCAAATAAATTACAATTTAATGGACTCGATGTTATGAAAGTAACTATGTGTACAAAATATTACAACAGTTTGCTTCCGTATTACAGTAGCCATAGGCCTATATTATAAATTTTGTTATATTAGGTGTTAAAATTAACCTTAACTTATTAAGTCATATCTTATTTAATTAATTACGTGTCTCTGAAAAATCCTGAATTTGAAAGTATATTTAGAGTAATATAGTGGGACTGAAGAATAAAATAAAATATGTTAACTAGTTAAATACGAGCAGAGTACAAATTAAATATATTATGGTAAGGCCTACCATCTTGTGTTAGGTAGGACCTCATTTTACGAATAAAATGACTTACAAATTGGATACATTACACAAATATAGGTAGGCCTATTTCATTTTTACAATTGAAAACGTACGCAGTCTAGCTAATATTTCTATAGGCTAATGGGTGTACTCAGTAGGAACTCAAGGCTTAGTACTTGTCTTCAGACATTTTATACTTCATATCAAAGCCATAGATTAAATTACTGGCAAAAAATTTAGGCAGAATTTACGAACAAAATTTAGCATAAATTTCAGGCCTAATAAACTCAAACTTACTTGATCAGACACTTGTGTGTGTCCTAAATCTTGTGAAATTCGATCGCATACATTTTCCGGAAACAGTCTTACATCTGTAAGAAAATTTAAATTATGTAATGTTCATACATGAATCACCATAAAAGTAATAAATGGAATTTTTTTAGAGTAGACAAAATAATTGTCAGACTTACAGGAGTATCTATAATAAAAAAAAAATATTTAATTATATTGCAGTCAGTGCCCTCACATGGACTTTTTTTAAAAATCAGTTAATTAATCTTAGTTTTAAGTTAACTAGAGTTTAAGGGGTGATTTTATACACCAAATATAAGGTAACATGAATAAATTAACACTGAACTTACTACGTTCCCAGTCAAATATGAAAGTAAAGTATGAAAATATATGTAGACATGCACTATTGGTGTAAGTTCTGGAGCTAAAGATAATTCAACTGTGATACAGAACTTAGTCTATTATACTTAACACCCAGGCCTATAAACTTTTGATCTTTTTCTAAAAGTAATTAATTTTATTTCAGAGTTAGGTTAGGCTTACAGGCTAATCCGCAGTAAGTTTAGCTAAATCAGTTATATTATCATAGGCCAGACTTAATCTAAATAAAATTATTCTGTGTAAAGGTATCAGTAACTTGATATTTATACAGAATAAGCATTTAATACAGAATACATATTTCATTTAACTGGAGTCAGTTCCCTCACAAAATGGGTTAATTAATTTTATATTTTTAGTTGATTAGAGTTAAGGGGTGCTTTTATACACTGAATATAAATAACAATTAAAACTATATGTACCTTTTTTTGCTGTACGTCTCCTAGGCCTACTTTCACAGTCATCTGAAAAGTAAAATATGACAATTGATGTAGACATGCAAGTATCTGGAGCTAGAGACAATTTACTGTGATAAAGAACTTAGCCTATTATACTTAACACCCAAGCCTACATAACACAAACAAATTTTGATTTTTTCCTAAAAGTAATTCATTTTATTTCAGAGTTAGGTTAGGCTTACAGGCTATTCCGCTGTAAGTTAATCGGCTAATGCCCTGCTAGTTTGCTAGTTTTGTTAACATAATTAATCTTTCAGCGAAATCAGTTCTATTATCACAGGAACTTAGCTGTTGTTAATAATACATCAGCACAAAACTAACTGGAAGATTATTCTACTCCTAGGGTTATAGAATCAAAGTCTTATCTAAACACTGAACTATCCTTAACTGATAATTTCATGTTATGACATCCAACTTGCATACAATACAATAAATACTCATGTTCTTGTATACCACAAAGAATCTATGATTTCTATTCAAATATTATTATTCTGATATTTTCATGTTTCTGTTTTACCCTGCACTTTTCAAAGCAGGAATTACAATATTAAAGTTTTACAACAATGCATCTAATAAAATTATTCTGTGTAAAGGTTTAGTAACCTGATATTTATATCACTATTGTATTAACAACTCGGAACACTAAGTGTGTTTGATATTTATGTAGCATAAGGTGACGCGTATATGACAGGTTTTATTAATGCAGTAAAGGAACAAATCTAATTTAAATAGTCTTTGTATTATTTTGGAATTCAATTTTTTAAAGCAAATGATAATACCTTATGCACCTTTGTAAAGGTTTTTACTTATTGGGGATAAGTGAACTGAATTAAAACATCAAACAAATGATTTTTGTTTCACAATCAAAACAATACGCCTACTGTATTAAATTTATTATGGCAATTCTATTTACCCTAAAACACTACAATACAAAACTCCAGAATTTTTGTTTTTGTATAAATTGGCCCGCTAATAATGAAAAAATAAAATTGTATTAATTAAATTAGAATGCTAACTTGCTCAATTATTAAATTTTGGGCAGAACACAGTGCTATTAGGCATAGTCGGTTCTATAACAGATACGTGTTCGACAAAGTAATCTAGACATGAAACATAACCTAACGTATTTCTTTTATGAATTTTATGAAAAATGCTGAATTTGAAAGTATATTTAGAGTAATATAGCTGGACTGAAGAATTAAATAAAATTTGTAACTAGTTAAATACGAGCAGAGTTCAAATTAAATATATTATAGTAAGGCGTACCATCTTGTGTTAGGTAGGACCACATTTTACGAATAAAATGATTTACAAATTGGATACATTACACATATATAGGTAGGCTAGAGTAGACAAAATAATTGTCAGACTTACAGGAGTATCTATAATAAAGAAACTTTATTTAATTAAATTGCTTCAGTGCCTTACAGGGACTTTTTTAAAAATTAGTTAATTACCCCTTGGGTAATTATGAAGATTCTCATCAATGCTGATATTGCGCTGATATATTTTTATTATATTCTTCTATGTTATATAAACACGAGAAAAATAATTTTAAACGGCGGTCGAACCTATTTACGGAGACAAAAAATTAAATTTTTACTCCCATAAGAACGCATGGCGTTAGCCTAGGTATATTGTATTAATTAAATTAGAATGCTAATTTGCTCCATTATTAAATTTTGGACAGAACACAGTGATATTATGTATAGTTGGGTCTATAACAACCGGTAGGCCTAGTGTACAACCCAAAGTAATCGAGACATTCACACATAACCTAACAGCTAATTTCCTACAAACAACGGACAACAAACACTAAATAAATGATCATCTTACCTTTCATTATTATTCCTAGCGCCTCCAACATATTTTTACTTCGACTTGCAATCACAAACACTTCATACGAATTACAAAATTCTGTCCCACACACGTTAGCAAACTCAACGAATTACCGCACGAGACGACTAAACAGAATAAATTATGGCAGGTCCCAATATTTCGTTATACCAACTAAACAGAATAAAAACACACTTTCCTCTGTAGTGTCTGTCTTTTTTACACATGTTAAAAATTTTATAGAATAATTATTACGAATGCCAATATGGCCGACTAACTACCCATATTTCATTATATACATTTGTATATATCGAACAGGTTGTCTGGCTTCAGCGTACAGCAAAAATACGATGTATAAAAATTTGTATAAGTTTTTCGTACGCTGACACACCATAACTTGGGCAAAATAACTTCTTCACCTAAAGATGTACTTATACAAGTTCCTCAAATTTGTTTTAGATACCCTGGGTAAAAATTGGCGTGTGATGAAGAAATTATGCGGCGCTAAGTCTATATATATATATATGAGATGAGTTGTAATGTGGTTGCTGTAGCTCATCTCACAGTTAATGTAAGTAAATAGTTATAGTAATGTATGACTTTACACACACCTATACACACTTACAAATAATATAAAATGTAGTAAGACTATATTTTAATGTTGTAGGCATGATTATGAGAAGAATAAATCTCGAAACGTCGCAAAACTGAGTTTTCATAATTAATGACCGAACCTCGAAATTATTAACAGTATATATATATATATATACATATATAGTATAGCATTTAAACCAAATTTAAATGAGGGTGCTTTGTTCATAACTGGCTATGATGGGTTGCAACAGGTCTTTCAAATATTCATGCATATTGTACCCTATTGTTAATGAGAGGATAGTTTCTTACATTCAAATAGTTTGTAAATTATACCTGAGTGAATCGGTTATACCAATCAGAGTGGCATACACTGGAGTTATGTTTCAGAATGATATTGGGTAACTTTAGAAAGACAAAAAGTACTGAGATATGAAGATATGAGATTTGACACTTACAAAGAATAATGTAATATAATATCCTACAAATTATATGTGTATATGACACTCCAAACTGTAATATAATATCCTATGCTGGTGTTCTTAACTATAAGTACTCTAAATAAATGCTTAATAGTATTAGAGAGAAATATTATAAAGGAAATGTTAATGTTATTAAACACAAAGATTATTGAGGAACATTAATCTTATTAAATCCTTAATTTTTAGTGACCGTCAATCAATGAATGTTTTAGTGGATGGTTAGTGAGGATCGGTAAATAATACAAATTTTAGCTATTTTGCGTCGACGTTTCGACAATATTTATTGTCATCTTCAGGACCTGTGTATGAAATACAATAGAAATATCAAACATAAAGAAACAATTAAATATTTGGGTGAACGTGTTGGTGTATGTGAGTGTGTGCGTGCGTATGTATGTATCATTTTATATGTGAAGACGTATGATAGTTTGTTTACATCTTCAAATTATCTTTAAGAAATTATAGTATGAGAGAACTTAATTTATACAGTATTACAATTTAATTTACTAAATGTAATGAATTAATTAAACAGACAGTAATCAACAATTGGATATTAGATTGGTACATAAATTGTTTATACCTACAGCAGTCAACATATAGCAAAGTAATATATTACCTATAACTAAAACAAATTAAGGGATGTTCACTACGTAATTATTAAAAGTTATTTTTACCATGTTTCACTCCCTACTGGTATTAACAAAACAATCATAATTTAGAAACATACAATTTACACAAGAACTGTAGAGCATTACGACTTACATCAGATAGTTGTCAACTGTCTAGTTTTAAAAAATTAAGTTACCTACCCCCTTAAAGGGGGGGGGGGGTTTAAAACGAAAAATAATTTTTTTAAATGTTATTTTGAGCACTGCATACAAAAATCCAGACAGTTATAAATCTCATTTAGTCAAATACGCAGTATATAGAACCCGAATTCCCAGTTATAAGCAACATTAGTAAAATATATACCACACAAAGGCAGTATAGTTCATTAATATTTGAGAAAACGTAGAGATATATAAACATAAAACACAAAACAAAATAATAGTGGAACAAATACAATTCAATAAAAAAACACAAAACAACATAATGTCCCAGACGATCAGGCAAGTAGTCCTTAGAGATACACCACTTGAAGCTCTGCAGTGGTATAAACACACAATGCCCGTTATATTCAAATTACAAACATCCGAAAACTACCAAAATGCAGTAAAAGTACGCTACTACTATGAAACTATAATACGCACATGGTAGGCGTGATGTGAATTAGTAAACTAAATACTATAACACACGGCAACTTGTACGATGTGTGTTTAAAGATTATATAAATACAAATTTATTGTTTCCAACTATAATCGACTGTTGTTTGTTTTCATATAACGTTGATCTTTTGTACACTGTGTTTGATAATTTGATAACCGTACACTGTCAACACACAAATTAATTACCTATATTTGTTTATATTACCAGAATTACTTTAAGCGACTGAAGTTATTATAAAATAAAATCTTACTGGCAGTGTTAAGGAGTCCAAATCAACAATTTCATTGTTACGCAATAGTAGTATCAATTTGAGAGTTGTCATACCATGCGATTAGGCCTACTAAGTACACAGTATGGGTGCCAGAATCGGGTCAGTAAGACACTATGTTTAAAATTCATTAGAAACATTAGATATATATTCAAATTACTGACTAACAGTGATTACAATTTTTAGTTTTGAAAAGATGGAATGTATAGGTATGTCGTTTGACAAAAATTCGTTTTTTTGTCATGTTGCTTGTCGATAAATATTTTGTAAAGTTTAGTCATAAAATAACAAAATTTTAAAACATTGTACCGAAATCTGTTATCGTCATCAGAATTTATATACGGTAATAAAGAACCGACGAGTACACATATAGTGAATGTTAATAATTAATTATATAATATTTAAGTTACATTGTGTTAATACCAGTGCCATAAAAAAAGTCGTATTAATTTGTGTAATAGTTATTATAATACTTTGTGTAACATATACACACAATTGGTATTCATTACATGTATATTAATTAATTCTGTATTGCTCTTATACATGTCCGAGTGATGATGACAATAAATATCACCGAGGTTCCAATAAAAGTGTTATGAAATGGCTCGGCGAGTTACCTATGGCTTGATAAAAGATTGGGCGCGTCGTATGTTTAGTGCAAACTGAGAATTGTGAATTATTGTGCGTGCGCGCACGCGCGTGTGTAATTGTTCACTTGCATTATTTATTGTATTAGTGTTAATTAGGTAGTATTTATTTATGCCAATTACTAACACTACAATCAAATACTGTTAAACATTTTCAAAAATTAGTACTCTCATTTGCCATTAAGAGTATCTGAATTACGATTATGTTAGTTTCAAATGTAAATCTTGTGTGCAAATTAATATAAATTATTTGAAGTTTCGAGCTAACGCAGTTATCTATCATATGTTGTAAACTTTTATTGCGTGCACATTTTGCCTTTACTAACTGAGTCGCAAACGTAATTTTTGTCAATGTGTAAAATTTACGATACTGACTGTAAGAAACGTGTCTGACGATGGCACACACATTAGAAAACATGCTCCTTGATAGCTCTCCTTCGGAATACGGCCCTGTAATTTATGATACCCAGCTGTTTACTGCCAGTACCGGATTAAGTATGGGTTATCTTGTCACCTTCTGTGCAGTAAGTCGCGTTTATTATTAAAAAAGTTTCTTCCTATTGGCGTTTACTTTATTTATTTCAGTTATGCGTAATGGTTTTTATTGCCATTTTGAAGTTTGTTAAGTAAAAATACACGTAACATAGAGTGACTGTACCCATGTACAACGCTTAACTCCAGATGTAAGAAACGCAAGAAAAATGTAATATATTTACATCGCAAAAGATCTTTGTTAAAGTCTTCTGACGTTATCAAAATAATATTTAAAAGAGCTATAATTAAATTTAGAATTATTTGGAATTAATGCCAGGACTGTAAACAATAAGTATATGCGCTCAGCATGTATCAGGAAGTTGAAATTCGGTTAAAGATAAGCCATACGTTTTGTTACTTAACGAAAAATATTAGTCCATCGGTGAGCACACGCCTCCATTAAAATATTCCTTACTATTGATTTTCTGCTGTTTGGAGCCAGTTAATTTTTTTTTTTAATGTTAATTTACTGACGTTTCTTGACCCACATTCTAACGATACGCCTCGTATTCTGGTAACATATCGTACCTAATTCCATTAGACGTAGCATGTAAGTGAAAGTAATTAAATACTAAAAATCTCAGTCACATATTACAAAATTATAATAAATACAAATACAGACTAAAAATTATAATATCTCCCTAAATAGTCTACGGATTAGTCAGAATACTATTCACATCCCAATATAAGTGAATTGAAGTAAGTAAAATATTGAGTAAAAATTTATTAAATTTTCACATTGGGTAATGATGAGAAATTATTAAATGATGAAACAAAATTCTAAGATCGGTGAAGATTGAATTAATTATGTATTTCACGTAAATACGTTGTAAAAAGAATTAACAATCTAAGCAAAAATTATAGAATCAGTTACTGTAGTCTCTGATTCAAGCAGCTGTTCTTATTCCCATACGCAGTCTCGAGAAACTTACGATAAACAGTATGATTAAAAAAACAATTAGGCCTCCACAAAAAACACACATGAAAGTCAGTACACATAAAAAAAAACTGTGCAAATTTATTTATACGATCGTTACAACCGATTATTATACAACAGTAAGTACTAATAAAATATTACTGCTTCGATTGTCAATATTTATGAGTCGTACTATAGTTAATTACGTATTTATAAAATGATAGTAGTAGGTATGTATTCTAATATAGTAGAACGTAAAAAAGATGTTTGCTGTTTTTTGGCCTTCCGTAGAATCTAGCACACTGACGTTATACACGAAACTGGTAAGGGCAAGGCTGCCGCAGTAAACAGGAAAGATGTATACTACGTTGTAAAGTTATGACAGAAAAATGCTCACGTTTCACATAAAACAATAATATTTTAAAACAAATCCCTGAATTAATTGGTTTACAAAAATGTAATACTATGCATTTGGAATTACAGAGATTTAATTATTGCATTAAAGACACTGGAGTTAAAAAGTTAGCAAAAATAATGTAAGCAGATGACGGAATGTGCCGACAACATATGTCCATCTACAAACTTCAGTTCACAATACTGTCTCGGGAAACTATCACTATTCCCAATGTGTTCTTGAATTGTGTATGCCTATTTAATTTTCTTTCTTCACGGTTGAGCAATGATGCTCACTATTTTTCTTAGTAAAAACTATAAAGTCTCTTCGATAAATTTTAATAAAATTTAGTAATCTCTACATGATGTCTAGCAATATAGCCTTATAAATTTGCCGACTAAAGTATTTTTTACTAAACTCTGCAATATAAAAATAAGTTACATACATTTCTGATAAATCACGATTGTATTATCATGGTTCATTATATTAATATTATATTTGTTACGGTCGATATTGTGTTTTACTTCTCTCAGACTTTGCTTAATGAATACATTTTTCTTGTGTACAGTGCATACCAATTTAAAACAGTTATAAGAAATGTAAGGCTATAACAAAATATTACATTGTTAAATTATAAGTTTCAACTAGTAGTTTATTTAAGAAGCATATAATAAAATTAACGTTCTGTATACATTGCAGTCAACTCATAACAAGAGACTGCGATTCGTCAATGCCCTTTACATAACGGCAGAATACTAAACTTCGATTAGTTCTACTAAAACAGTTCCACACATCGGGAACTCATCAAATTAACAGAACTCATTAATCGATAATGTCCTTTTGTACAGTGCCTGCTCATTAATTACTAATAAGGTTTAAAGCTAGTTAGGATTTCAAACCTAAATCGTATTTCAAACCTAGCATCTCTAAATCGATATTTTAAAAATAGCCTTTTTATCTATCAACACCACTATAACTATACTTACTTTGATTTACAACTATACTTTAATAAAGCTTTGTTAGTGCTTCTACAGTATTTGAAAATAGCGTAATTCTCAGTTTTTTAATGATAGGGCTGTTACTGTGTTGAGAATGGTAATTAAATTTTAAAAAGTATTTTAGGTTTTTAAATTTTTTATTAAATGCCATCAATTATATATAAAAATTTTAAACAAATACAGGATATTATTTAATTTCTTTGGAATATTATTGTTAATTGAATAGTATTTTTGTTACAATCACTTAACTTCCCATGAGAATCCCCGAGCTGCTTATTTGAATGAATATAATGTGTCAGTTGGGAGCAGTTGGGGCTGCTAGAATTACGTGTAACTCACATTAAATATTCACTTTCAGAGTTTAAACTTTACCGTCCGGTGTAAATCACTGTGCAAAATTTAATTCATATTACATTCATATTGGTCTACCTAACTCATATAGCACAGAGTTACAAGGACGCGCGAGACCCCCACACACACATGCACAGGCAAATGTCATAATCGGAGAGGAAACAGTTTCTCAGAAGATGGATATTATTGTTAAAACGCCTTTTGTATGTCCAGAGTTCCTAGTACCAACAATTTAGTTTAAAATTTTCACTCTTAAACAATCGGTTACTCTGCTTGTATAATTTATGAATAAAATAATCTTTACGAAAACAATATTTTGTGTATCTACTACATTTATTAACATTTTACCCATTCAACTACTAGGTCTATACTTAGGTCTATACTGCATTAACTAATTCATACAGCTCATTGTAAAATGTACGAAACGTTTTGTATACGATACGTAGGCTACAATGCGATGTCTCAAATTATCGATGGAAACATAAAATGTAGTAAACATAGGAATAAGCAAGTATTCTGTAAAGAGGCTTATGTCTAATTTTTACTTGAGGTTTTTCAAGTACATGGAGTGTGAAGTTTTTCGAGGTTTTCTTGAGTCTAATTCGGTACATGTTGCAGAATTCTATGTTCACCCTGGATGAGTATGTAACAGTCTAGTCGTTGATCGGCACTGGACAAAGTAAGCATATGCATACACGCGAAGACTCAGGTCTTTGAAATGACTTTGAAAAGTATTTAAAGTTAAGTAGTCCAAGTTTAAGGACCGTGTTACAAATGGAGAAATATTGCAATTTCTCTACCTCTTTATTCCTTAAACTTTCTCTACTTTTCTCATCTCTGTGTAACAAAATTTCAAAGAACACATAACGATGGTAGCTCTGTGTAGGCACATGGAGACATAGAAAAATTGTGATAACGAAAGAGTGATCGTGAATTTCGACCAAGCGTTATCACCCAATTCTCGTAACTAATGACGATGGTAGTCAATGGAGCCTTTTTATATTCTGTACATCAAACATTTCTCCTGGTAGCAAGGGCGGTGATGCTACCAGAGTGAAAGACATTTATAATCTGTTAGACGGGTTTTAACACCTTCTACGAGTACTGGCTTAAGAGAACGTAAACGTGTGTTCTATACCCTTATGTACAGTACATGTACTTTATACATTATTAAGTTTAAAATCTGAAGCGTATGGCTCATTTCATTGAAGCCTCTATAATGTCATTGATGTCTTGTGAATTATTACCGCCGAGGTAATCTCATTTACCCCCACGAACATGTTAAAAAGAAACCGACTCTTTTATTCCACAGAAGCAGAAGCGAATAGCAGTGGTTATAAAGGAAAGATAAAGAACAATAAATAACGTTGAGTACAAAATTCGATTTTCCGAAATATGTGTGAGATTTTCCAACTCATAGGTCTACAATTGTAATCTATAAGTAAAAAATACATTTTTCTCGGCTAGCTGGCTTCCTCACAACCATAGTTATTCTCTACGTTATTTTACACTGTAATGTGATGCGAAGTTAGGGTTGCTGATGTTTTGAAAGAAAACAGATCTACGACACTAATATTTGTAAATTTAAAAAAATTAAAGGTGATATGTATATCAAAATTATATCAGTGAACTATAAATTTGTTTAAAATTTTAAACTGTATTCATAAATTAACTACAGGCTACCATTTTCTTCTTATTCTTCTTCACCAAGGTGTCCCGTCTACGGTCCTGCCATCTTCTTCTTGCTTGCGGTCATTGATTACTGTTTTACTTAACAGTCATAGCTCATCCTCTGTATTTGGTGTTTCCATTAGAAAAAGTTCTATCTAATCCTATCGTTCACACCGTATATCCCCAACATGTCCTGCACGTCTTCATTCTTATTTTAATCGCGGAGGGACCAACCTTGTATGCTTATAGGCTCGTAGCCTGTACGTTAAAAAATCTTTTTTTCTGCGTTAAAACACCCACGAGTCACACCTAAAGGTTGTGCTACATAACCTATTTCAGCAAATCTCTCTTGTTGTTTTGTTGCGTAGTGTGCGGTGCATGTATAGCCGCACTCAGTTGGTACTTATGAAGTTTATTAGTGATGTCAATCTTGGTCTCATACCTGACATCACACCCTAGGAAAAAGTAAATATGGCACCTGTTATATAGGTTTCCCAGGTTGTCCTGGGCATTTTCTAAAGGTTGCTACTTAGGGTTGACTGATAAGCAAGGTCTCCTCTATCTTCGCTCCTAAGGGCACATCTTCGGCGTCAATCCCTAGAAGTTGTGCGATGTATGCTTCTGTAGCCGACACTGTAGAGTACAAACTAGTGTATCGTCAGTTCACTTGTTATCTTCGCTGATTAACAGCTTTCATTAATTATGAGTACTATGTCCAAATTATGTCATTGTCAACCAGTAGGCAAAAGTCAATCCATGGAATTCTGTCATCCAAATCCTTCGTGGGAAGAAAATATTGAACAGTTCCTTTAGCGCATGAAGTCATGCTCACTGTTTTTTGCAAATCAAAGGAACGTAATTTACACAAAACTTTGCCTGAGGAAGCAACATGAGTTCAGATAGGTCCTGTAAAACTTTATGACCACTCATGAGGCAACCCATCCATAGAATCACATTTGAAAGGTTGTTGTTATTCTTTTGTTATCACGACGTCGCAAATTCTCATGCAGTCGAGAATAAAAAAACAATGTCAAATATGAAATTCAAGCTTCTTATATACTCGCTGCAGACCATATTTACAAACGTCTGCTTTGTCGTTGTCAACAACAAAAAATTATAGAAACATTGATGTTCAACTGTTTTTACTTGATGACGAAGTTGAAATTACTGCGCCAAATGAATCAAAAGAAACCTAGAACTTTCTTCATGGGTAGTTTTTTATATCATAAGAAAGTGAATGCGAGCTTGGAAAAATATGCAGCTCTGTGTTGTCTATGATGAAAAATAAAATATGAATGTTTAAAAGAAACAATTGTCTTTCATTTTATTATAGCTTTTATTATTGTGTTTTGTTGAAAACTTATTTCATTCAATTGGAGACCTTACGTATCAACCAAGACTGGTGAATTAGAGCTGGTATAAATATAATATATTAGTTCAATATGCCAAGAAAAAAAAGTCGTCTATCATATGTTCAATATTACACACCCATGCACACGATAAACTGAGTTGAATATATTCGTGCTAGTTCGTGTTTATTAGTTTTCTGGCAACTGCACTGGCTTCTACATTTTTTTTAATAAAACACATATTATTGTTTTATTTATACAGTGACACATATCAGTTTTTATTCTAGCGTTTTGCATATTAAGTTCCAAATGTTTTCATTTGCAAATATTTTGTAATTTTAGGATGTAACATTATTTATAAAATTTGTAATTATTTAGTTATAATAATAGCGGGCCGCTTTATTTTTTGTTAAATTTTACTGTTAACAAATAGTAGATCTGTTATAATAAATTACGAAGTAGAGCTAAAAGTAGAAAATTTATGTAGTGGATACCAACTTTCTTTGTTACGTCGTTCAACCTCCGGTAGTCTACGCAGGAACGTAATCCACCGTCCTTCTTCGCAACCAGCACTACCGACGAAGACCAAGCACATGACGAAGGCTCGATTATTACTTCGGCCAACATGTCCTGTACTAACCGAGACATTTCCTCTTGCTTAGCTAATGGAAGTCTTTGAGTAGGATGCCGTATCGGTGTGGTATCCCCGGTATTGATGGGATGTTGAACCAGAGAGATTCTGCACAGTGACTAGCCCCGAACTGCAAAAGAATCTTTAAGTTCATGTAAAACTTCTTGAGTTCTTTTACCTTACCACTTGAGAGATTATTAGATCTGTTCAGCAATTCCTGAAGTCCCTCTGGTAATTTGGAAGTGTCCGAACCACTGGATCTTTGTTGTCTCATTCCGGCTACCCAGATCACAGGAGACATTTTACCTTGTTGCGTATTGCTTTGTAAAGTGACAGTTTGATCCGAAATATTCGCCACTCCAATAGGTACAGTTTCTGTTTTGTCAGGTTTACTAAACGTCTGGCAATTAGTATGCCTGGTGTGCTGACTACCTGGGGTCCGAATATAGAGCACTGGTTGCCCCTAGTATCTACCTCAGTTCTAACCATGATGATCTTTTCGGAGTTTGGCGGGACAGTTACGGCCACTTAATTTATCACGTCCTAACACTTGCTGTAGTTCATTATCTCGGACAACAGCAGTAAATGTATGCATTGCAAACCTCGTTCGAAAATCTTCTGGTGCTTAAGGATAGGACAGTCTAATTAACCTGTCGATACTTGCTTTAATCTCTTGAAGAGTCTCCCCGGAATGCTGTCGCCTTGCTCTAAACTGATTGCAGTACACATCTCGCAAATGTTTATCACCAGACCGTAATTCTAAAGCTTTTATCAAGCATATGTTTTCTGGCTGTCAGGTGGCACTTTCAATAGCAGTTCTGCACCAGGTCCTTTTAAGGCGAGAACGAGTCAAACTGCCTTTTCTTTCTCTGTCCAATTATTTGTGATAGCAGCGGCTTCAAATAGCCGAAGATCCAAGAACATCTTTGATAAAAAAAGAAAACTGTGAAACGGCTAAAGAACGTCACCAACGTTTAAGTCAAAGGCGGGAAAGGAAAAAAAATCTACAGCAGCGCTTAGATGAACAACGTTGCAGAAATGCTAGACGTCAAAGAGCTCTTCAAACAAACAGATTGAACACTTAAAAATCAACTATTAATTCTATCGTTTCTTACCAGAGCTTAGGAGCTTTTAATGTAATTTGCATTCAATGTGGAGCTTTGCATTTCCCTGAGGAACTAGTGACAAATCGAACTCATATAAACTCTTTTGGAGACTGCTGCTTGCATGAACAAATTGATGTACCACATCCTGAATTCCCAAATGAGCTGGCGCGACTTTTTCTGTGACGTTATCCACTTTTTGATGAATTCCATGGAAGGATTCAAAATGTAAACGCATGTTTTGCAATGGCTTCATTCACAGTAGATGACGGTCGAACTATCAATAATCGTGGTATTTATAGCTATATTGCCAGTGGAAAAGTGTACCATAAAATTAATGTGGCAGATCATGCAACCCAGAATTCTCCAGGTGAATTCGAACGACCTCAATATGGACAAATTTATTTTGTAGATAATGAGGATGCTGTATCGGAACGACTCAACAATCCCATAAATCATGAAGTTAGCGAATCTTTAGTAAATTCTTTAGAACAAGTTATACGATTTCAAAATTCTTTTATTGAAGGTTTTATGATAATGCGGGAAGTAGAAGTAGAAGCTAATCAGCGTGGTGTCTTAGAAGGAAATTATTCTCCTTACATTAAGCTTCTATTTATTTTGCCTGAAGGTACCGACTAACAAAGATTCGATATTCCTCTTCAAAATGAAGTCTGTGCTGTTGTTACATTAAATGCTGACCAAAGTTTTCCGGATAACGAATTAGTAATTCGCCGGCGTGGCAAATCTGTTATTACTGTAATATGAAAAATATTGATAGCCGAGTCAAACCTTTAACATATCCGCTGTTATACCCAAGATGCACTTTTGGCTATTCTATCACTGTATCATTAAAAACTACTTATGCAAGTCTTAGTCATCTAACAAGACTTGAACTTGCACAATATCGAATTGCATTTCGGCCTACACTTGCCTAATCTATACCTTCCAAAAGTCAACTCAAGCAATTTTGACCTCCGTCTTCTACAATTCAACGCCTTGGACTTTGGAGGCCGGATTTTTCAACAATACCTCGTTAACAAACAAAGATTATCATTGGAGAGAATGCAGGCCGGGAAGTCCACATCCAAAGAATCACATTAGATTCTAGCAAAAATGTAACGGCGTCAGTCCCCCTTGGACCTGCTCTTTTGCTGTGACCATCCACAAAGCTCAAGGACAAACATTTGAATTCGTTGCTATCTACTTACTTGTATCAGTTTTTATGCATGGAATGTTGGACGTAGCATTTTCTAGAGTAAAAAGACGAAGCAGCTTAAAAGTTGTTTTGGTACCAGAAAATCCTCACCATACACAAATTGTTGTATGGAAAGAAATACTAAATAACTTACATGTTAATGTTAATCACAGTATTACACCGCTAAAAATCATCAATCTAGATGATATTAACATAGATGATTTTTCAGACAACCTAGTAGACTTTAATACAACTTTAAATAATTTATTTATTATTCTATTTACATATTTTTACGAATTGTTTACTTGTAAAGTACATTTCTAACTTAATAATTTGTGTCAACTGTATCCTTTGTATATTTCTATAATACAATTACTATTATTTTAAATTTGTATGTAATATATGTACGTATAAAATTTACTTATTCTATGAATTTCTGTTTTTGTTTACAAATTCTAGACAATTTAATGTAAAAAAATCTGTATATAAATACAAAAACCGATATTTAATTATTAAGTGAACAAACATGCTAATATGGTATTTCAAAATTTTTTAATATAAGTTTACCTTTTACTACCTATTAGACATATAAATTTACCTTTTACTGCCTACCTATTACATAATAATAATAAAATTATTCACATTTTTTAAAGATTATGTTTATTAACACCCCAATTTAACAACCATATTGCTTCGAAATTCTTGATCGATTCGACCAGTTTTAACCACCACAACACAATTAGAAAATGTATAGGGATACTTTTGTTTTATCTACACCTACCTGATTTGTTTATATTTATTTCTTTTTGTAACCATATTTCTTTCTTTCTTTGGTTCAAGCCAATAATTAAAGAAGGCTTTTAAAGCACAAATCAAAAATAAAGCACCAAATCAGAAATATTCATTACGACTATTCCTGGTGACCATAATTATAATCTAAGTCCAAGCCCATCAAAAGTGAAGAAAACATTTTAAGCTATTTTACAAAGAATAAATGTCCTAATAGAAAAATACCAGACTAATCTCAAAAAAATTATAAAAAGGATAAACAGACATTCCTATAAAATCAATAAACCTGAGGACCTTATGGCCACGTCAGCTTAAGCCCAAAAATGTTTATAAATAATGACGTGGCATCCCTAATTAATTCTTGTCACTTCGATATTTTTTAGGAAATAATGGGCCGTTGTGTTTATAAATAAAAGGAGTACTCAGATAAAACAAAAGCATTCTCATTGTCATTAATCTTTCATTCTACAGGTGCATATAGATACACTTGCGCGAGACTTTCAATAAATCTCTACCCCATGAAATCACCTTGCGTAAATGGTACGTTACTGTTGAATGTCTACCAGGTTTTACTGGAGAAGCATTTGAAAGTATTAAGGCAAAATCAGGAAAGTCTTCCAACCGTTTGTATTGTTGCCTAATATTTGATGAAATGTCTATAAGAAAACACATTGAGTGAGATAGAATGAATTTGTTGGCTTTGTTAATTAGACAAATCTTTCTAAAAATACCTTACAATTTCTGAGTACGTTACACGATACACAATACGCCATAATTTTTCAGAAACACAATACTTTCTATTCAGTTTTCTCTGAGTAAGCAGTAAACAAAAGTAAAATTGTTTAGGTACTCACTACGTCTTCTACCTAACTGTAAAGCAAATCACGAACATCAAAAACATCAAAACGGTTCCTAATATAATTATAGTTTAGGACACGGGACAATTGAATTATTACAGACATGTCCCATTTTATCTGGATTTTATAATAAAAACCTATAAAGAAATATAGGATTACTATATTAAAATTGTCCAATGTGAAACGTATATTTTATTAAATAACTCTTAAAATGGTATATGAGAACGGAAATATCAGAAATTGACTCTTTTCTTCTAGAAACCATGATTTTTTTTAAATTCTGTGATATTAGAGTCCTGATTGGTTGCTATTGTTGACTGCAGTTGGATTTTGGTTGGTTATATTAGTATTATTGTGGAGCTGTGCATACTTCTGGTAGGTTATATTTAAAAGTGGGTTTTATATCCACAGTTTAATGATCGGAGTAATAACACAAAGGCAGAAAGGACTATTATCATCGCCCGGATCTAAGCACTGTGTGACGCATGGTTCTGAGGCAGTGGTCGTTGTGATGTGGTAACTTACCCATGCCAGATAACTTGTATACGTAATATGACTATTTTTATTTTCGAAGTGCTTTTCGAGTATGGGCGACGTGCTTATTTCAATGTAATCATTCTGAAATGAATGCAGATTTCTTAAAATAAACTTAAAGAACATCGCTTCAACAACGACGCTAATCTCAATTGCCACCCAGTTAATAATAATAATTAGTTTTAAACGAGACACATTTCAGAGAACATCTAGAAATGTTCAACGTAACCGATCGTTAGTTAAGCATTGTTTGATCAGCGTTTTCTCTCAAGTATATTTTGTTTTGTGTAGCTAGCAATCCTTCGGAGGAAATTCGTTTATGTCGGCGTTTGTATTTTGTTTGTTTTAATAACATCAAGGTAAATTATATGAACAAATTCATTCTTTTACTTTAGCTCTTCACCTATCTGATCTCTTCACTCATCAAAATAAATTCTAAGGAATAGTTTACACTCAATTACATGTTCATCAATTTAGTTATTTTCAAACCAAATCTCATTTCTGCTTATTCTTAAATTTATTAGTTCTTGAGCAACAAAACAACCGTTCATTGCCACTCCTGATTACATCAGTAAATGTGCCGTATTTATTATTTCTACACATTTATTTTCATGTATTTTATTTACATTGTATTTAATTTGATGTTTGGAATTCTGAAAGTCGCCTTTGATAATCGATGTGTGTTGAACATGGTGATCTTTAAGACGTTTATATTCACAAACTCTTAAGCTAAGAAGCATCAACAATTAGAATTGGAATTTATTTCACGCAGGTGTAAAACGGTCACAGATAAAGCATAGGCGTACAGGCTACTGTTACATAGTTAACTTTAATTAACAGATAATTATTATCAAGTACTTTAATTAGGTGTCGCGAATGTTCTTAATAAAATTAAAAATAAACTGTAATGGATAGAAGATAAATAATCATCAAAATGTTAAATATTTAAGTATTGTGTCGGGAATTCACTTAACAGGGAAATATTAATAAAAACTATATCATATTAAAAATAATTTGTTATACTTTTTCTTAAATTTTTTTCCACCACAAAAGTGCTAAAATACGATCTCTCAATAACCTAGTTTTGACACAAAATAGAATGTATTACTAGTTGCCTCATTACTACTAGTTGCCTCAATTTGTTTAAACCTTAATATGTAGACTTATAAGTTCTATATTTATATTTATATTTATATTTATATTTATATTTATATTTATATTTATATTTATATTTATATTTATATTTATATTTATATTTATATTTATATTTATATATATACTAAAACAGAACTTAGTAAACAGGTTCATAAATATTTACTACGAACTATAATCGTTAATCATTAAGCACATTGTTTGTATTAGATTTATATTATTGAATACAAGTTAGCGTATTCGGAAAACGAAATTTTTTTCAGGATAAAGTGGTGTACGTATCTAGAAAAAAGGATAAATTCGATGATAAAGGTATCTAGAACGTATTTGTTAGGAACAGTCTGAAAAAAACTATGTTAAATTTAATGCCATTTTAATTAATCATTGTAGACGTACAGTAAAATAATTCATTTCAATCAACAACAAATCTGTATAAGTAACTTGAAAAGTAGGTACTGAAAATCGTTTTACCATCAAGAAAACTGACCATCAAGAAAATTTTTAGAAAACTGACGACTGAACAAGAACTGAAATTATAGGCAGAATCTATAAAACTTTATTATTTATTTATTAAAATTATCGTTATCTTTCTCTATATCGAAAACGTACCCGTGTACTTCATAAAACAGGAATCTAATGTCTACTTAGGGTTAATCATGGAGACCAATTTATTTACTCGAAATCACTTTCAAAATAAAAGTAATCATAATACGTATACAGGTTATCTGATATGGGTAAGTTACCACTTCACGGAAACCATTGCCCTCTGAACCACGGGTCACACAGTGCTCGGATCCGGGCGCTGATAATGGTCGTTCTTCCTGTCACTCCGGTCGTTAAACTGTGGATATAAAAACACTTTTAAATGGAACCTATTAGAAACACGCACACATCTCAATTCTAAACGTTTAAGTGCAATGGTGCATTAAGTATTTAACCAAAACATCACTCAGAAATACGCATTCGCCCCCCGACACACACACACACACACACACACACACACACACACACACACACACACACACACATTGAACGGAAAGTCCTGTTGCATATTATATTGTTACGGAATGTATGTGTGCTCATATGCATATTATGTTGTTACGGAATGTATGTGTGCTCAAAATAAATCGTATGTTGAATAAGGGACTATATGAAATGTATAGGGTTGCAGAGTAGCATGTGGGAGTTGAATGTGAATTTTAGTTTGCAGGGGACTTTGTAAATAAATAAATTACTTACAAATTACTTAATTAAATTACTTAAATTACTTATAAATAAATTACTGTAACTGTAAATATGTAGCGCGGTATATGAAAATGTATGTAGAAATTATAAGTTAGACTTACGATAGTGATTACGCATGTGCATATGTCGCGTAAACTCTAATTGGAAAAATATTACAGCGACGTTATTAAGATTTCGATACGGGACTTGGACAAGAATTTAGTGTTTACTACTGAAAACAATTTTCAGTAATTAAGTGCACTACCCACTGAGTATGAATATGTATTTTTAATAATTCTATGTATAACTGATACTTGAAAAGCCATAAAAATAACATAAAATTGTAGATAATTCTGCTGCATGTTGAGAACAATTCTTGATCAGAATAAAACAAACATTACATGACTGGATTTTAATTCCATTATTTATTTAAATTTGCATAGAAAAGAAGAACGCTACTGAAGAATTCTGGAATTTCAGATAACAATCAAGCTGCATGGGTTGTAATTTCATACTGTTTATTCCAAAGTGATTCACATGGTTTCCTCTACAAAAAAATTAGTTTGGAGGATACAGCCACAAGTCCGTGGATTCACTGCGCTGAATGATAATCTGTAATTGATAATCTGTAATTACATTATTACTCTAATCCATTGTTAGCATAACTTCAGTTTAAAGCCAGTGATTCATGTCGTAGTAACTGAAGATTGGGAACCTGTTTGTTATAAAACTGTCCGCATAGGTTTGTAAGGACACTTAAAGCATTTGGTGTAAGTCCAATACACCCCGGTCTTATTAGAAATTTCAAATTCAATAAAAACGCGAAAGTGACTCTGAGATACTCTACCGCTTACATTACTTTGGACACATCATAGGACTGTCGAAGAGCATCAGATCACCGAACTCCAGCTACGGATATCTTTCTTCAGATTATAGGCTAATGAAGAGAATTCCAAATTTTAATATTATCCCTCAATCGCTAAGAACTTTTAAAGACTAAAATATAAACTGTAAAACAAACTGTTAAAAGACAATTTTAATTGAATTTATGTTAGTCACCAAAGTAATTTTTTAAGTAAATCAGGAGTAAGAACTTTTAAATTTCAAATATAATTCGATTAATTGAGTTTTAAAAAGCTATCATTCCATATAATTTCTCGTCAATATTAATTTACCTCTGCTCAACGATAACATGGTAACACACACACACACACACACACACACACACACACACACACACACACACACACACACACACACACACACACACACACACACACAAGTGTTTGCGCGCAAGCGTGTAATTTGTATTTACTTATTTGTTATAAACAAACAGTAGTGTGTAGTCTTGACAGCGCTGCAACTAATCCTCCTAGCCCCAGATTACGAATCTGACAAAATATTAACTTCTACAAATCAAAGTGTTATAGGCTATAATTTAAAATGTTATTTAATTTATTGTATTCTTATGTTAACACGTCTATGTTTACCCATCAGGATAGGATAGAGAACGTGATGCAAGTTGGGTGTTTTTGCAGTACTACATGTTACTTAA
The DNA here is from genome assembly GCA_034769895.1 of Magicicada septendecula. NCBI lineage: Eukaryota > Metazoa > Arthropoda > Insecta > Hemiptera > Cicadidae > Magicicada > Magicicada septendecula. The sequence goes on from CM068368.1 coordinate 242,971,410, forward strand.
TTTGAAAAACTCCAATTCACAATATATTTAAGACATTTATTTAAGTTTTAAATATTAAAGCTCCGAGGAAGCGCTGGCGTGACCAGCTCTAATCTTTGCCTTTTTGAGACCGGACAAACCATCCTTTGTTTAGTCCTTGAGGATGATGATGATGTTGACATTTATTTATGGTCCAATCATATTTAAATGACATGCTGTTTAAATTATACGGTCACCATCAAGCACTTAACACACGTATAATACATTATATGTGTATAAAATGTATCACACATTGTAACTACCTCATTGTACTATCTCATGATTCTTAATTTAAATTCTTATACACATTTTTATTAAGTTAAGCATTTGTGGCCTCAGTGCCAAAGTGTCTGTATCACTAAGTGCCCTCTTTGTCACAAGTAACAGTCTTCAAAGCCCCATGTGACATTAAAACAAAATAATTATTAAATGTAATTATTAGCACGAATGTATATGTGTGTGCACAGAATTATTTAGAAAATTGCCAATAATTAAGCATTATAGAAGAAAGAATTTGTATTAATACTGATTAACACATTTGTAAATAATCAACTGCCATTTTTAAGGTTAAATGGTGATGTCCCGACGTCGCTTTTAGAGGTTGACACGCGGGGTTGCCAGCTTATTTTAAACGATATTTGTTTATCTTGAATGACATCTTCTCCGTTTTACTAAATAGGGCAGTCAATCAATGCATATTTACACAAGGCTTAATTAATATTTCCAAACACTGGCTGGAGAGCCAAATACATTATTGTAAATATGAAACTTCAACTGATGCGTTTGTTCATTAAGTAGTGATCAGCAGCAATTAAAATGAAACCAGCTACAAACAAAAAAAGCAATCAAACAAGTTTAAACTAAAAATATATCATCTCACAAGTATTTTAAACGGATTTAAAACTGCAGGCAAAAAGAAATCGTTTCCATACTCTTACAGTAAACCGTCTTTGATGAATTCTGTCAAAAATGATGGGACTATTTGGTGAAAAAGATGAGAAAACGAAAATATGGAAGTACACTTTATAATAACATTTAGTTTTGTAAGCAAAATTTACGCCACACATAGCTCTAATGAAATTTTGTCTTCGTAAAAAAATTTTCTTACTGTCGTTTCTGTTCTTGCATTCACCAAATTACTTAAATGATGTTCGTTTGTAGTAATTTTTATTTATAAGCGGAATGTATTAGTAAGTCATTTGCAAAAATTCAGATATTTATATTTTAATTACAAACATTATATAAGTTTATTTCGATTGTGTATCTAATTGTAAAATTTTTTAAAGGCAAAAATGAAATCAATCATCATACATAATTCCATACAGAAATCCTTCGCACATATCCTCTTATATGGAGATTACATGTAATAAGACCAGGGTTCAATCTCTCATGTTTTATATAAACAAATCAATCATAAACCTGTATAGATCGTACATGCCATGTTTTCTTAGTTCCATTATACTGTACCTTGTTAGTATACTGTACTAGGTTAATTACTGTACACTATAGTAAGAAAGTTGTACATTTTCGTTTGCTTTTGTAAATTTGTAATGAACGCTGACATCAGGATTTAACCGGATACCAGAAGCAAAGACATTGTGAAAAAATAATTTATATGTTGGTTAATGTTAAACATTATATATTATGTTGATTATGTTGGCTAAATAAAACAAGACAATGTTTTAAACTTAAATCATGTTTAAACCATTTTTAAGTTTACGATTGTCCAGTGTACAGTAGTGTAACAAAGAATAAGTATTGCGTAATTAGCATTTTTACCTATTTAAACAAAATGCCATTGTCCGATAACGTAATGTGAATCGCAGATTTACAACTGACGGTCCACTTCCGAATCACAGCCATATATAATATCAAGGCTTGTAAGCTTGTTCCAAGGTAAAAGTTCTCGACGCGTGGAGAACAATCAACTAGCATTTGGAAAACCATGCTCATAGTTAAGAGCATGCAAAATTGCATCATCGGCCGAACTTCGACAACTGAGATTTTTTCAAAACGGTTTCCTATCACACGGGCGTAAAGAAATGTTTCTCACAATAGTTAGTCACCATGCGGATTAGACTCTTAACGTACCTGAATTTAAACTTGAGGGAACCTTTGCATAACACTGGATGTCTTCACCAATATCAGTAATAGCCGGTGTGAAGATAGCAATCTATCATTACTTCTAATGTAAAGAATAATATATAAGACTATGCGAAGAGATGTGCAGAGGAATAACAATGAATGGGTTAGTAGATACACAACATCGATGGATGGGTTCCATAAATTAACACGCACAAGTGGACTGTACAACATGTTTATTGTATAAAAAAACGCACATGAAAAATCGACACTTGAAATTATGAATAAATCTAATTACTACACGTACACATCTGGTTGAAGTCTGACAGGCGATTGAGCAGACACGATGCTCCTAGACTAACCAGCCCACCACTCTCTGTCTGTCTGTCTGTCTCTCTCTCGCTCTCTCTCTCTCTCTCTCTCTCTCCCTCTCTCTTTCTCTGTCTCTCTCACTCAGGCACACAAATCCATCCATGCCCTCCGCCATGAAAGATTTCTTTCATCACATACAAAAAAATTACAGTATTTGAAATGACAAATGACACGATAAAATTCAACTGAAGAAAAAACAAATACAAAACCAACATGATGGAAGGGCAATACGCCCACCTTCCCCTAATTAATCATCATCATTTGTGATCGGCCACTTGATGAGTCCATTGGGTGTTTGTAGAGAGGCCACTCTGACTAAGCCGTCTGAGCCAGAATGAAGACGTATGACCCGAGCCAGTCGATTGTTTGAAGGTTGGAAGTGGATTTCCTCCACTTAGATCTCTGTTGAAGACTGCTAAGGTATTCTGTAGACCACCTTGCCCAAAATTGTTGCAGCATTTATTACATATGCTGCCACTGGTTAATTCGGTTGGTTGGTATGTTAATAAGGTTTGGTTCTTGAATATGTAATAGGATATCTCTAATTAGGAAGTGGGCTAAAATCTGAAGGCTCTTCGGATAATGGTGTGAGGGGGCGGGAATTTACACATGATTCAATTTGAGTTAATAGTGTTGAAAACTGAGTTATTGTTAAACATGCTATCCGATGAATCTCTTTAAATGATTTTTCAGAAATTTCACCGAGGACTACCATAGTCCTCCAAAGTGAGGTGCATTTGGTGGTTGAAAGTGCCACTCGATACCGTCAGTTGCCAATGTATCCACTATTTCTGCTTGAAATTTACTGTTGTTGAAAAGTTCCTTTAATTCTTTATAGGCTCCTACAACGTTTGTACCGTTGTCTGAGTATATTGATTTCACTTTTCCTCTTCTTGCCATCATTCTTCTTAATGCAGTTAAGAATGATGTTGTGGTAATGTCCTCCACAAGTTCTAAATGGATCCACTTGGAATTGAAAAATGTAAACAATGAGACGTAGCATATATATGATTTCACTCCGCGTTTCCTTACTGGCTTGACCAAAAATGGTCCGCAGTAGTCCATTCCACATATTGAAAAAGGTTACACTGGAACCTGCACTCGTGATTTCGGTAAATTTCCCATTAACTGCGTTTGAGATTTAGGATTAGTCCTAAAGCACCTTATGCATTTATGGAACACCTTACGAACCAAATTTCTACCGCCTATTGGCCAATATTTTTGATTGATTATGCTGAGAAGCATTTGCGGTCCAGCATGTAGTGATTTTACGTGACTGTGTTTCGCAATGAGTTCTGTTAAATGGTTATTTTTTGGCAACACAATTCGATTTCTTTGTCTGCGTTTAAATTAGAATGTTTAAGACGACCACCTACTCTAATTAATCTATTCTCATCTAAGAATAGATTCAATGAAGCGAGGCAACTATCTTTGTGCACATATTTATTCGCCTTAAGGTCACGAATTTCCTTCCTGAATGCTTCTACTTGCACTATTCTTAAAAGGACGATCTCTGCCTTCTTAATTTCTTGAACCGATAACTGTGGAATCAGGTTTTTCTTGCTTTGTTGGTGTCACTCTTCCCACGACAACTGCTGGTGAATCTTAAGCAATATGCAACAACACACAGAACTCTTGTAAATGTTGAAAAGTTCTTTAAGTCGATAGGATCCAACACTGCTGCACAAGTAGTGATTTTTACTCGTCGTTCTGGTGTTTCTTGATTATCATCGAGTTCACACTCCAACACTTCAGTACATGTGGATGAATGTGAATGAAGGAATGGAGGTCTTCTCCAATATAGATCAGCCTGCAAAAGTTCAAGGGGTAATAGTCCTCTTGAAAGGTAATCTGCTGGATTACCCTCACCTTTAATGTGTTTCCACAAAGCGACGTCCGAATTGTCTTGAATTTTGAATGTATGGATGATTCGGCGTCCACTTTCTGAGGTGAAATCCTCCAGGTTTTGCAAGTTCACATAGATCTTTGTATATTTGTTTAGCTAACTCAATCGATTTTGTCCCGCAAAGTAAGTCATTTACATATACGTCTTCAATCAATGTTTTTGACATCACTGATGGACAGTTATCTTGTTCATCAAGTGCCAGTTGTTTAAGCACTCGAGTTGCCAGAGAAGGTGCACTATCTTGACCATAATTTACTGTTAATTATTTGTATGTTTTCAGTGGATCTTCTGGCCTTTCTCTCGACTATATGAACTGTAGATTTTGTTGCGAGGGATGTACATTTGTCTCCCTGTACATCTTCTCTACATCCGCTGTCATCACATACGGATGAGTTCTGAACCTTGTGATAATGCTAATCAAGGATGACTGCACCATGAAATGTCGTTTAGAGAAAGATTCGAAGTGGTTTTTGCTGAACAGTCAAACGCTGCTCTCAGTTTTGTTGTTGTGAAATCTTCCTTGAGTACCGCATGACGTGGGATGTACGCCCTTGATTTTCTGCTTCATCACACGTAGTTTCTTTCATATGTCCTAGTTCTTCATACTCTTGCATAAATTCCACATATTGTGAGTGCAATTCTGAATGTGCTGTGAAACGTGGTTCAAGTGATAACAATCTGCAAAATGCTGTATTCTTTGATCACTGAGGTCACTGACGTGACCTTTCAATGGTATGTGTACACAGTATCTTCCACCTTCTTCTCTTGATGCTGTTTTGATGAACAAATCTTTACATAATCTGTCGTTTCCTGTAAACTTCTTCTCACACTTGCAATCTTCTAGGTCCCAAAAACGTTGTATATTTTTGTTCACATTATCTAATGTGGATAGATGACATACACTGATAGTTGATGCGGTGTTAACCCTTAACTTGCCTGAGACGACCCATCCGAAGACTGTGTTTTGTAAAGAGGGAGTTGTATATGATGATTTGAACCTATCATCAAGTAACAAATCGAAAAATAGTTCTGGACCTACTAGAATATCAATCTCATTGCACTGATTGTACTGTGGATCAGCTAATTGAAGATTGGAAGGTATTTTTAGATCTGATTTTGGAATGAAAACTGTTGGTAACTGTTGTGTTATGGATTTTAAACCTACACATTGGATAGTTGCTGTGTATGAACTAAACCTTGATTTGATGACACATTGAACTGTACTGGACGTTTTTGTTGATGACTGCCCTATATCACAGACCTTATAACAAAATAAAAACTTTGTTTAATTTATAAAAATATTATTTTTTTTATTTATTATTTATTAACTAATTCTTTTATGATTGTTTTTGTAAAATTATGTCACTTTGTGTAATTAGAATTATGTTCTGCGTTAATAGGATTGTCTCCGGCACTGATCGATTAGCGGTTCTTCTTTATTCTAAAGGTGTTCTCCTCCAATAGTTGGTAATTGCCGCTTTTCTGGTAGTCCGGTTCTTAATTATTATCCTATACTATTCTATTTATATTTTTTATAAATAAGTAGACATCAATTTTATAGAATTCTAATTTTTAATGACAAAATAATAATGGATCGATTTTAAATCGATTATTCAACAGTTAAATTATCGACTCATTCCTCAGGGCGAATGAATAGTTTTATATAAATTATTAATCTTAATTCACAGGTTCTTTGAGCTGTTATGTTAGAATAGTCAGAGAAAGGGCAAAGTCCGGAAACTATAACACTTACAATTACAAGTTTAAGATCTAAAAATACAAAGATATTATTTAATATATAATGGTTAATGATTATAAAAGTTTATGCAAACCCAAACGAATGTCGAAGTCTGGCCGTGGCTGCGCCGAGAATTGTGGGAATTTGAAGACGGCCGCTTCGTGCTGCATAAGTTGCCCTAACGTCTCCACAACGGAAATCTCATCAAATAAATGTTGCTTTTCCAAGTTTTCTTCGTCTCAGCAGTAGTGGTTAATTACTCTGGTTATAGTGTAGTTGTCCTGGATCAGTGTTCAGTGATTCGTTTCGGTAATTTGTGTTGAATAATGTTTTTATTTCACTTAACTCCATAAGGTCGATAATGGCAGATTTTGTCTTGATATTCGGAATTATCGTTTATGTGTGTTAAAATAGTTATTGCACCTTTTACTGTTCAATATTGGTTCCCTTTAATAGTTATAATGGTTTAATTCACTGAATTTAATAGTTATTCAAGGTTTTGTCAAAATTCGCGATTTTACATTGAATAGGCTTGGTTGATACTCGCCATCTTTCTTCTTCCTTCGCTATAAGTGAATATTCGCGAGCTCTCGTTCTGATGTGAATTTCACATCAGAACGTATATTAATACGTACTAATATAATAATACTACTCAACGTATAATAATCAACTGTTCTACTTTCTTCTTCATCCGAAACGTCTTAGCCAATTTAATATTAAAAAGACATTGTTTTAAATCTCTAGCATTTCCGCTTACATTGTTGACTTTTACATTACATGAATGAATACATTTTTACTATTATTTAATTTTATTAAATCCCTAACACATATTCTCTTCCTTTAGTTAATTCTACGTGATTTAATACCAAATATGATACTTTTACAATGTTTTCCATCTCAAAATGCCCTATTTACAGTATTTTTACATTTAGGCCTAAAATTTTACTTCCTGTCATTTTAAATGGTTTACAATCCTTATTAAGTTATAAATATTATTGAACAAGATCCCTGATTGAAAGAAAATGTTTATTTTTCCTCAATTCCTTGTAATTTTATGAATTGGTTATCTTTTTTAAATTATATCTTTAATTTAAATCTTCCCCTTAGGTTACAGTGTCATTACACTTGCACTTTTTCTAATAATCTTTTATACATTTCTTCAATATCTTTATAAGTGTTGGTACTGTCAGAATACACTGTGATTGATTTACATTATATAAATTTCATCAATTTACTTAATTTATTTTACTTATTTATCATTGATAAGGTTGTTGAAATTTACCATTTGTCCAAATTTTAGTTTTGTTCACATATAATGTTTTATGACTATAACAGCTTGCTTATACCCCTTCTGACTTTCTATTCTTATACAATCCTAATTAAAATCCTCTTACTTAACTATATTAACATTTAGCTTTGATTAATGCTATTAATACATAACAAATATTTTAAAACAAATAGTTGTACTCAAACTCAGACATTTCAGTCTTGATTAATGCTAGTAACACATAATAAATATTTTAGAATAACAAAAAACAATACTCTATTTCCAACATTTAAGTATAGAGTTCATTGACCTTAATATAAACAACACATCAGTCCCTTCATTATTTAAAGTATCTCTTAAAACTAATTTTGTGCAGTCTTGGCTGTTTTTATTTTATTTTGGGGATATACCCTTTGTCACTTCACTTATTTAATGCCTGCTCTTGTTTATCTTTAGTCATTTTAATAAATGTTGTTAGATAAAGAGTGGCACTCACTTAGAAACATTTTTAGTTTATTTTCTTAATAATATTCTACCAAATATTATTTCTGTATTCCATACAAAAACTTTAAAGTTGTGTAAAGGTGATATATAATTACCTTAATATCCACTTTAGTGATACACAGTTTCGTCACTGATGACGCGTTTCGGGACTAAGTCCCATCCTCAGATACATTTAATTAATAAACTAAAATATTAAAATCACGACCATGATACTGGTCAAGTCAAAAATAAATAAAATAAAATAAATTACAAATCGCATGTAATAAGCTTTGCTAAACACGGCTGGAGCTCTCGCATGCGTTCACCCGCAACCGCGATTGTCGCGTGACAATCGCGGTTGCGGGTGAACGCATGCGGGAGCTCCAGCCGTGGTTAGCAAAGCTTATTACATGCGATTTGTAATTTATTTTATTTTATTTATTTTTGACTTGACCAGTATCATGGTCGTGATTTTAATATTTTAGTTTATTAATTAAATGTATCTGAGGATGGGACTTAGTCCCGAAACGCGTCATCAGTGACGAAACTGTGTATCACTAAAGTGGATATTAAGGTAATTATATATCATATAATAAGTGATACGGTACGCAAAAAATAAGTAATTGTGTAAAGGTACTAATTAGTTTAAGATACACTTAGTTCAAGAATTTAAACATTGACACATGAAGTTTATTTAACATAATAAAATAACTTGCACTGGTATTCTTTGATCTTATCTCTAATCAGTTTTATAGTCTTATAAGATCAAGAATCTTATTTATAGAGGATTATGAAGTTTTGTTTTTTCCATTATATAAATAATTTCCACTGGTTCACTTTTAATTCTACCTTTAGACACTTTTGTTTATATCTACTTTACATTATTTTTTATTTTAGGTGTTATACTTTCATTAGTTACATATACTCTCTTTTGGGGTTTCGTTTTTTCTTATTACTGGGTTTGCTTTGGGTATTTCCCTAATATATTTTATTCTCCTACGTGGTTTCTTCCAATTTCAGTCCTGTTATTAGGGATGTCGGTTTGTTCTGGGTATTGCCTTACTTACTCCTATCCTACCTAGGTACTTTCTCGCTTTATCTTGGCTTTTTGTTTTATTTTTTATTACTCATTTATATGGCATAGTCGTTTTTAATTTATTTTTATTTCTTCAAACTATGAGTGCACTTTACTGTGGTCCTTAATTGTTTATTATTGTATTTTTCTTTGATTTCATTTTAATTTTAATTTATTTATGATCATTATTTCGTTCATTATAATGTGGATAATCTGTCATGCTACAACCTCCACTGAAACACTGGATAATGGCAAACCTAGTTTCTTCACCATCCTTCTCAGGTATGAAGTGTGACTGTGAGGCCGAATCGAGAAGAACTCTGCACAAATGAGATCCCCCACGATGGTCCACTACCTGCACCACAGCTGTGGACAACAGTACAGAAGAATTTGCACCCTGGTATGATGTATGAAAAGATGTAGAAATCACAGATGACTGCTTCTGATGTTTGCTTTCAACACTGGAAATTGGTTGCTTTGATTCTACGATCACTAGGTGTTGTTGCTGAGTTTCACCTGGTTTCTGCGGATGATGCAAAAGAGAATTATGACGTTTACCACAGAATTTGCAAGAACCTGCACCACAATTTTTGCTTCTGTGGTCGTAAGAAGACGGGAAGCATAAACCTACCTTCCTCACATGCGATTCTCTTTCTGGCATCTTCAGTTAATTGAGTCTGGCATCTTGCCTTAAATTTGCTACAGAAAAATTTGGGGTGCAGGATATAAATTATATAAATTTTGGGGTGCAGGTGTAAAATTTGCTATTTACAGGATATAAATTGCAATCCTTTCCTGTTGCTGCATAGTTCACTGAAACGTTGTTTGGCTTTTCTTTTAACCTGGGGCTTATTCTTCGACATGCTCCTGTCTTCAACTGCCTCTGACAGTTGGCACTTCTGTTCCAAAAAAGTGATTAAATTCTTTAAAGATGGCTTCCCGCTGTTCTTCGCGGTGCCCTCCCACTCCACAATGTTTTGTTATCAAGTTGTGTTGTTACAAAATGTATAATTAATGTATCCCAATGTTGGGTAGGTTCACCTAAATTTTCAAGTGCCCGTAAATGTTTTTGGGTATTATCAATTATATTTCTGATAGATTTTGCTGACTTCTTTTCTAACTCATTTTGATTAAGCAAAGCCTCTGCGTGTTTATTTATAATGTAGCGTTTATTTTCAAACCTTGTTTGCAAAAGTTTCCAAGCTGACATGTAACAACCTGGAGTCCCATCTAAAGATTGAAGGATTGTAGCCGCATCCCCCTTTAGAACCAATTTTAACTAATAAAATTGTTTAACTACTGATAAAGACGTGTTTTTATGTATCACCGACTTTCAAATTCTAGAAAATGACGCGTATTCATCAAACTTACCAAGAAAAACTGGTAAATTTAATGCCGGAGGTTTCATTGGAAAATTATGGGAAGTGTTTTCACCCTCTACTCTGTTTCCATTGTATCTACGACTATCAATAAAATTCTGTACCCTATCATGCAGTTCAAAATACGATGTTTCAAAATTTTCACGCTCTTCATCATCTTGCTGATCATCAAAACATTGTTAAATTTTGTTGAACTACCTTTGATTTCTTCAAAACGTAATTTTAATTGGCTTAAGTTATCTTCATTAGTTTTATTTTCAAAAATGTTTCTAAATATTGCCACTTTGCCCTTTACTACTGCCCGTATTTTTATTAAGTCAGCCTTTTGACTTATATCTGGTTTACTCATCTTGATTTTTTGTATTAATTATGAAACACACACAGAATGGTTTATGTGATTGAGTAAATATAGGAAATAATTACGCTGATTAATTAGAAAAGATTTGACATTGTAAAGAATTGAATTGAGTTACGAAAGGATGTTATACAGGCAAAGTACAGGTTTGTTTATTAATAAAAAACGGCCTCACCAGCTGATAACGTTGGGTGAATGACCAGCTCACGGCGTCCGCCAATTCCCCTCTGACCTTGAAGCTGGAGTGGGTTAGGCATAGGGAGTCGTTATCGACGCAAATAATTAACGAAAGGATTTGAAAACTGTTCATTGCATCCGGCCCGGATGACCAATTTTATGGATTAGTTCTATAAATTAACACGAACCAGTGGACTCTATAAAACGTTTATTGTGCAAAAAATCGCACATGAAAAATTGATACTTGAAATTAACATATTTATTGTATAAAAAACGTGCATAAAAAGTTGATACTTGAAATTATAAATAAATCTAATTACCTCACGTAAAACGATCTTTGCACGTACACATCTGGTTGAAGACTGAGAGGCGACTGCGCAGACACGATGCGACTAGACTAACCAGCCCACCACTCCCTCGCACCCTTCCTTTCTCTCTGTCTGTCTCTCTCTCTCACTCTCTATCTCTCTCTCTCTCTCTCTCTCTCTCTCACTCTCTCTCTCTCTCTCTCTCTCTCTCTCTCTTACGCACACAAATTCATCCAATCGATATGTGGATGAAATTGGCGATCAAATGCTGGGAACAGAAATTTTTGAAAACAAAAGTGAAATGTTCATAAAAGGAGTAAATACAACTTTGTAAGGTCATTATAACAATCAACAGGAAGAAGGAAGTCTAAATAAAAGGAGATTTACTTTGCCACACTAAATAATGTATAAAATCTACAAAAATAATAGAACAAAATCGAAAATTCACAGACAAAAGAGGTTTGTAAACCATAATAAATATTAATTAACACTATAATTATGTCATAAAGTATGATTAACAGATATACATAACTGACAACAAAATATTCAGTTTTTTAGAAACATAACGTTTCGAAAATAACATATTCACTAGATTTTAAAGTAGATTGAATGCACATACCTTATTTAAGTAATTCGCTTATCAACTTGTGTGTAGAAGTTTAAAGAAAGCTCCGTTTCACAAAATTGTTTGGACTAACTTATATTGTTGACATCAAGCGTATTAAAAGGGAAGTTTTCCGAAACGGTAACTTCGATCCCACAAACCTCGTATCCCTTGCAAGCTGTTTGTAAGTTGTGCAAGTAGATTTTGCACAGCTCCAATAATCTCTGTTACAGAGTTAAAAATCCTTTCTGTTAAAAGAATTGTACTGCACCTTCCTGAGTCTGAAGTGTAACAGCTAAACTGTAGCAGATTCATTTTTACTAAAGTAAAACAAGCAGTCAGAACCTCTTAAATAACAGTGTAAGCAACTCTGACAAAATGTTGAATTTTGTTAGGGAATTGCAAGAAAAACGTTTAACGTGATAGGGGTAAAGAACAGTAAACGTGGTATGGAATGGCGGGAACATTTGTATAGTTAGTGGGGGAATGTATGTGACGGTTGTGGGGTATGTAGACAGATAACAGAGAAGACCTGAAGTAACAGTATATGGGAAGTCATTAAGAAACGTTTAGGCTAGATGTCACGACAATGTGAAAATAAAAAACTTGGTTGTTTAAAAAGTCAAATAGAATGTAGTCAAAAGAAACAAGAATTCTTAAGAATCAATATTTTTAAAAGACTTGCAGTTGCATGCAAGAATGTGTTTACCAACTTATTGCAGTAAATTCTCTGCACAAACGTACACTATACTATAAACAACCACAATACAATACGTGTGAATTGTAATTTAATTTGCTAATGATTTAATGTAATTATGTTCATTGAACACAGAATTCCATTTCATTGTGAGGCTTATAATTTATACTATAACACAATACTACAGTTGTAATACTTTTAATAATTTAATTGTAACCGCAAGCTGGGGTAATTTAGCACGAAATGGACTAGGCCTACACACGAGTTTGTGTAAGCATAAACAAAAAAGTAATAAAAGCATCCACGCAGTCAGCGGTTACTGGATATCAATATCTGGCAATTTGTTTGTGTTTAAATTGTGTATGTTGTAATTAGACGAGATTAGGGTCTCGTAGAATCTTGTTGTCAGTTATATTATTATTATTATTAAGTGAATGTTTTAGTGGATGGTTAGTGAGGATCGGTCAATAATACAACTTTTAGTTATTTTGCGTCGACGTTTCGACAATATTTATTGTCATCTTCAGGACAATTGTTGCTGACGCCAAACACACAACTGTAGAGTGCTTGGCGTTAGCAACAATTGTCCTGAAGATGACAATAAATATTGTCGAAACGTCGACGCAAAATAACTAAAAGTTGTATTATTGACCGATCCTCACTAACCATCCACTAAAACATTCACTGATTGACGGTCACTAAAAATTTAAGGATTATTATTAAGGTTTTGTTTTTTATTATTAGTTTTTTGTTTTAGTGATTTATTCAATCCAATTCAATCTATTATTGAATCCAATATGAATAAATTGGTTCACTTACTCTTTCACGTTGTTTATTAATTATGTTTAGATTTTTTATAATGTTTTTGTTCAATGTCTTGAGTTCGCATCTGAATAAGTTGTGTTGACTTTTCTGCCATTAGTTGCGGTGAGTCGATCGGTGCATTCCTGTATGGAAATTAACATAAGCACAACATTTATATGATACTTGCTAGCAGTTGTAGTATGCTAATGATATGAGATAATATTGCTGGTGAGAATTGTTAGATTTGAATTCTCGCTCTGGCTCCTGGTACCAACCGTCTCTTGTTGCTCACCTAAGCTGTAATTCTATTCTTCTTCAATAAAGGTCAACACTTTAATTTGTTCGTGAAACAATAGTTATTTATTTAACTCAAGTTGAATGATTGTTGTTACAATTTTATTATTTATTTTACCTTTTAAAGTATTTAAAGTTGAACATGGACTCTTAAAATTATTAAACTCTCAGGGTGGTGTGACTGCATTTTGCAAATCGATTATTTTCTGTTTGTAAATATTTTGGTTATTATGCTTTATAAAATTAGTAGGTTCTTTGAGTCTGCAAGTGTATCTCACTTCAGCAATAAAATGCACTACTGTGATAATGAGTAGGCGGAGAATAAAAATATTAATTGTTGCTTTAACATAACATAAAATATGAACGATCGTTCATTGTTTACAATTGAGGTTAATTGCGGTTCATTATAAAATTACTTATTTGAAATGAATTAATTGATGCTTCTTTGAAGCCTTACTTATTTTGTACATCATTATAATGTATTAAATTCAGAGTTATTTTCCTGAATGATCTCCAAGATTGCATATAAACAAAACAGGTAATTCAAATTAATTCGCTACGACTACGGTCCACTCATGTGTGACTTTGAGTTTATGTACTACAATTAAATACAATATTATCTTAAAATTATTTAATTGTTAGGGTTCATTTTCCCTCATTGATTATTCAACGTCTCTTCTTAAATTATTACAATTGATTTCAATCAAAGAAAGTTAAAATTGTCATTAGCAAAATCTTTCATTTGATTATTGTTTATTTTATTTTTCAAAGGCTCCTTCCTTATGGAATTAGGGTTATTTATTAATTAATTTACACAAATTAAATTCGCTATTAGCGTTCCTTAATTAATTAATGATTTGTTATATAATATAATGATCATGTTCACTGATACTTGCGTATTCTGTTGATTCGAAGAATTAACACTTTTAACTTTTAATAATTAATTAATATTTTAATTAATTTTCATTAATTCACATCACAAACTGCCTATACGCATGAACTCAGTTATAGAACACTTGAAAATATACTTCACTGTCCTTTCGGTCCGACCTAACCTCGACTCAAATTTCGAGGTTAGCAGTGTCTTATCAGCTGTCGTCTGTCAACCCAATGTGATGGTCGCTCCGCTAACGTGGAGTATCTCTCGAATGTTGGTGATGAACTGGTTATTGTTACCTGGTCGGGATTCGACACTCCGCATTTTTTAATGAGCTCTGATTGGCTAATTGTCTTTATGTCGTGTACTCTCGGTGAGGTTCGTCAAAATAGACGCTTAACCTAGCGTCAGTAGCTGGGTTCGAGACTATGATTTACTGGTCACATACCCAAGCGCAAGGGCTTGTCACTTTGTAATTTTTTCTTATAAGTCAAATATCTTATCTATAATAACACTGACAATATTTTTATAACTCCCATCGTTTCTTTCTTTTGATTACGAGTAATTTGCATACCCTCATCATATAGTTCTGATATGGGGTTGATAAAACCGCACTTGGTATAAATTAATAATACTTCTTAAGTTACTTAATACCTTAAATATATTGTTTTTATCCCATGTTTTCATGGTGATCACATTTATTACAGTATTATGCACTTTCCACTTCTAGTCATGTACTAATAATTATAAAATATCCATTTTCCTAGGTTCAAATCCAGGACTTATTGTCACATACATTGTTTATCAATAATATTACAATAATAGTTGTTGATAATAACATTTTATTATGGCCTATGCATAATGCATTGGTCATTATCACTTCTGATAGTGTCCTTTTTTCTATCACTGGGTTTTATTACTTTCATTATAGTCTGTTAGGTGAGTTTTCTATACTCTTGAAAGTTACATTTTTTCATGTGTTGTAATTCTTTCAAATTAATCTCATTATTGTTTTATTACCTCTTATCAGTGTTCTGATAACACTGTTAGTATTGTACAGTAGTAAATTCTGCATTTACAATGACAATTACTTTGGTTTGAATTTACCATGATTACTTGCATCTAGCTGTCACTATGGTTTACTTATTATTTGTGTTATTATTATTATTATTCAGGTGGCTATAATCCTTGAGTTTACTTATTTAAACTTTATTCTGCCTTATCCAATGTTATTAGTTGAGTTCCTACTCCCTTATTACAAGTTTACTAGATAATTTTGTTGTCTCATGCAACCATTCTATGTCAGGCATATAGTTATATCAAATTACATCAATTCAGCCTTTATATTTCCTTAATACATTATCTGTTGTACACTAAATGTTCCTTATATTATCTATTTATGTCATACTACAACACATTTTAGTTCAACATTGCTTTAGCCTTATTTTTCTATAGTTTTATTGAAAACTAGTTGGCCAGATTAGGTTATGTTATAATCTAATTATTCAACAATGGTTTATTGTCAGTTTTGAATTTCTACATTACATCTGATTTATTTAACTTTATGTAGCACTGGTATATTTATTGTTTATCACTAGGTTTCAGTTTGTTTATTTTCACAGTCTTTATCATTGGTAATTAGTGGTTACTTACAATTTCAATTCCACTTTACAATCTGTCATTAGTGTTTTGGACATAATCCTTTTGTCATGTTTATACATCATTTAGCTATAAAATTATCGTACTGTTACTCATTCTCTTTATTAATTTCTGTTTTTAAGAATTAACTTTTATTGAGTACTGTTTATATTGCATTGTTAAGGAAGGTATTTGCTTAATAAGTTTAGGTCAGTGTCAATTTTACAGCTTAGGGATTTAAATCATGTTGTTTATTTCACTTATACTTTCTTCTTCTATAATAATACTTTTATTTGCACCTGTTAATTCATTATAATTCATATTGTCTCCTTTTTGGTGTTTGACCTCGATATGTTTTCTTCTTCCCCGCACTTATTCCTTCCTCACTCTTTATAAGTTTCTTCTTGATGTTATTGTCACTGGTTTCCTTCTCACTGTTTGATCTATTGGGTAATTATGTATGTCGTCTCGTCGTTAGTCCTATTTTATTTTCTTCAGTTGTACATTTACTGGTAATTCATTATTCATTTTATTCACTTATTTTGGCTTATGATACTTCCTTTATTCATGATTGTAGGTTCAACCTTGTAGATATTCTTATTTGTAGTGGCTTTCAATTCATTTGTGATACGTTGGTGTTGGTTGTGTTATATGTACCATTACATATTGCCTCCCTACTAGAATTGATTATTTCTGAGATTCTTCTTTAGTATTGAAGACATTATCAATTTTTCATTTTACTTTTTAGTCACATTAATGCCTTCATATCTCTACCTACTTTTATACTTGACTTCATTTCATTAAATTTCTACCTTTTACCTTCCTTCATGATTCTGGAATCTGGTTAAACATCGTCTTGGCTGACGTGTTATCCCTTAAATATTTATTTTCCCTAACATTGTTTCCCTATCACGTGAGCTGGGGCAGTCCAGAGCGGCACTTGTGGCTACAATACTCTGCTGGCCATACTACACTTTTTTGAACTCAGAGGAACATCATCTCTGCTCAGGACAGTGATTGCTGGAACATTTCTACAGTCAATTCATTATATAAATATTTATAAGTAGTCGATTGGCGACTAATAAAAAACACTCTTGGGGTTATTCACTCTTTTGCCGTCTATATTTGATTATACATTTTCTTCTGGATTCCTTCTTATTTTCTGTAGATCTTTATTAGATAATGTCGTTGACAAGTAGCATATGTAAATACTTTTCATTTTTTCTTCTTCTTGTGACAAATGTTCTTTGTATTGAATTTTCTTTCTTCTTTTTTATCAATTCCCTTTCTTATAATCTCCTCTACATAATACACTCTTTGGTAGCTTTCTTCTCTTCTCCTTCAAATGTCAGATATTTAACATTTATTCTGGATAATATTTCTTATTATTGTGGTTGAAATCATTGTTAAAGTATCTTACGTTTATTCAATAGTCGTGTGTCTCATCTTTGTTTATTTATTATATTATCATTTTTCTTTTTTATTCTTTCCCTTTATTTTAGGTTTCTCTTATATAATACTCTCTTTTGTGTTTTTCTCCTCTACTCCTTCAAATGTTAGATTTTTTCACATTTATTCTGGATTGTATTTCTTTAATGATGCTTGGTGATAGACTCCCTTTGTTCTGTTGGTAATGGGGTCCATAATTTCATAGGTGTCGTTCTGATTATCTTTAATAATTCTATATGGTCCACTGTATAGTAGTAGGAACTTTTTTGCAATTCCTTCGATGGTACAGGGGAGTTCTCGATTTTTTAATAGTACTTGTTCTCCTATTTTACATTTGATAATCTTAGGTTGTAGCTTCTTATACTTTTCTCGTATCTTTTCTGCTCGTTCGACTGTCTTGTTGTAGAATTTTATTTTATCAAATTTGTATTCGTCACTTGAGGGAAAGTCTATCAGTTCAGTAATTTCTCTAGGTGGTCTTCTCTCAAACATGGCTGTAAATGGGGTTGTGTCTATCGCTTGGTGGTATGCCAAGTTAATAAAATCTACCGTAGATGGCAAGCACTCTTCCCATTTTCTCTGTTGTTGGTGACAGTAGGTTCTCAGGATTCTCCCTACCTCTCGGAGAACTCGTTCAGCTGAGCTGCTACTAGGGTGGTATACTGATGTCTTGAGTGTTTTGACTCCATTGTTTAACAATGTCTCTCTCCATCTACTCCCCTTAAATTGGGTCCCATGATCAGTGATTATTGATCTTGGTGTTCCTAATTCTGGCATGTTTTCGTGGAGAATTATTTCTAACAGCTTCTTGGTTGTGGCTCTGTTGATTGGATAGAGCTTAGTGAATTTATTATAGTGGTCGAAGGTTATTACAATGAATTTATATTGTCGTCTTCCCCTACTTCTAGGTAATGGACCGCAGATGTCCACAAACACTTTTTTCAGTTTTTTAGATGATGTGATCGGTATCATTAACCCCTCTTTCCTTTCATTGTTTCACTTCACTAACTGGCATAGGTGGCAGTGTCTAATGTATTTACGTACTCTCCGGATAATGTCTTTGAAGTACACATGTTCCTCTAATGCTCTGATTACCTTGACGGCTCCCATGTGCCCATATCTAATGTGGTAATCCATGGTGATCTCCTTCTCGATGGTTCTTGGTATTACTAACTTCCATTGGTTACATCTGTGCCTGTCCTTTATAAATAAGATGTCCTTGTGTATGCAGTAGTATGGGGTGATACTATCATTTTGTTCATTTAACCTCTTGCAAATGTTTCTCAAATTATCGTCACTTTCTTGTTGGTGTTTTATTTTATCGATTATTTCGGCTAGTTCTGCTTTGTCTTTAATAATATGGTAAATTTTTGCTACTGTCTCCCTTTCTCCCTCGAAAGTTTGATCTTGTATATTAACTCTAGATAACACATCTGCTGCTATGTTGCACTTTCCTGGTACATACTCCGAACTGATGTTGTATTCCTGCAACGCTAGTGTCCATCTTGTCAGTCTCCCATGACTCAGTATGCAGTTCTTCAGAAAGGATATTGATTTGTGGTCTGTCCTGACCGTTAGTGTGTAACCCAAAATATAGGTTCTGAATTTGTTACATGCAAATACAATGCTGAGTAATTCCTTTTCTCTTGTGTGATAGTTGCGCTCGCTTTTATTCAGTACTCGGCTTGCGAAACTAATCACAAAGTGATTCCCTTGGTCGTCTTCTTGGTATAGAACTGATCCTAGACTCACGTCGCTGGCGTCGCAATTCATGTAAAACGCTTTTTTAAAGTCTGGGTGGTGTAACATTACTGATTCTAAAAATTTGTCCTTGATTAGTTGGAAGGTGGTGTCCTGATCTGTCCCCCACTTCCACTTGTCTTTAGATAATAGCTGGAGTGAAAACTCAGCTGTTAATTTCGAGTAATTGCTCTGGAATTTTCTATAATAGTTGCAGATGCCTAAAAATGATTGTAACTGCTTTTTGTTCTTGGGTGTTGGGAATAATTGTATTGACTCTATCTTTTCTTGTGATGGGGTGACGCCATTTTCTGACAGGTTGAATCCCAGGAATTGTACTTCATCGGCGATGAACTTTGATTTTTCTAGCTTCGGCGTCACATTATTTTCTCTAACTTCGATAATACTTGATCAATCCTACTACAATGGTCTTACCAGTTGTCTGAAGTAATTAGCAGGTCGTCTACATATACCGTTGTAAATTGTAAGGCCTCTTGTCCTCGAATTTTCTCCATACATTTTACGAATACTGTCACGGAATTTACAAGTCCAAATGGTAGCCTTTTTAAATTGATAATTGCGCCCTTCAAATATAAATGCCATATATTTTCGGCTATCGGGGTGCAATCCCACTTGCCAATACCCGCAAATGGTGTCCCAGGTACTGATGAAACGGGTACCGTAAAACTTCTTTAAGATTTCTTCGATCTCTCCTGGTGATGTTCGATCATTTATTATAATTTTGTTTATTTCTCTGGCATACAAACACATTCTCACTTTGCCATTTTTCTTCGGTACTGCCACTATGGGATTAGTATATGGGGAATAACTATACTCGATAATGTCTTCTTCAATGAGTCGGTTAATCTCTGTTCTGACTGCTTCTTTCTGAGAATAGGCGATAGGGTATGCTTTCCTTTTAAAATCAGCTGGTTCCTTAAATTTAATTTCGCATTAGAAGTTTTTTATTTTTCCGGGTGTATCGGAAAATACATGTCGATATCGCTTATAAATTGTAATTAATTCTTCGACTTGATCGTTGGTTATTAGTCTATCACTTTTAGCTGTTTGGAACATTCGGATCTCTTCTAATTTTTCTTCCCACAGGTCATCTTTTTCAGTTATATAATTAAACTTTTCTCGGGGTATCATATTCCTATAATTATTATTTTCCCTAACATAACAAATGATCCGGTCGTGAGGGGCTTCTTTGCTTCCAATTAACTCCGCCGTCCATTGTACACAATTTGAGCTCAGAGATACTTTCGCTCTGCTCATATCAATTACAGCTGCGTATTTTCTTAATACGTCACAGCCTATTAACAAATTAAACGGTAACCCACTGGCTACTAAAAAGATTATAGGAATTGTTTTACCTTGACTGGTGACTTCTAATTGGACCTGTTTACTTATGGATTTATTTTGTCGTCCTATAGCTCTGATTAACGTGATATTGTTTATTGGTAAGGTTGGTATTGTCTCCTTATTTCCACTTTGTATTTTATTTAATTCCAATTGGTCAATCAGTGATACATTAGCTCCTGTGTCGATCATTATTCTCGTAGTTATGCCATTCACCTCGGCAGATATATAAGCGATCTCGCTGTTATTGTTATTAGTTTTCGTGGTTTCTTCTTCCATTAGATCTCCCCTAATATCCTTTAGATAATGGTTACGTATTATAGTAAATGTTTCGTGGTTCATCGTTTGTTGTCGTAGTCCGTCATACCTAATAGATCGGACCAGTGAGGGTTTCGTGTACGTTTTCACTGCCGCTGTCCGTTTAAAGAGATAGCGCTCTCTTCACCGCTCCTCTCTGTTGTGCTAGGCGTGCGATTCTCTCTTCCTTCGGGTCTATCTGTGTTGCTAGACCTTTGTTCGCTGTTATGATTTCGGCGGACATCTTCACTACTGCGACTCCTTCGCGAGTCATAACCAGACTCTCTACTTCTTACGTCCTGGCTATATTGATTGTGTCGTTCGTTAAAGCTGCGACGTCCCTGGTAGAAGCGCCTCCCTCCATTTTCTTCTTCAGCTCGAACGTAGTTCGTTCTTCTAAAATTTCCTTGGTTCTGGTTGTTACTATTATTCGGCCTGTACTGGTTATTATTGTTGTGTGGCCGGTATTGATTGTTATTATTAGTTGGCCGGTACTGGTTTCCGCCGTTGTAATTTGGGCGATAATTGTTGTTATTATTATTCGGCCTGTAGTTTGGGTTATCTCTGTTTTGCTGATAATTATTCCCATTATTAGCCGGTCTTGGATTCTGGTCGGCACTGTTTCGGTTTAGGTTGTTGTAATTGCCCCGATAATTGTTTCTGTAGCTGGTCTGCCCGTTTCGTTCGAAGTACGTGTCCGGTCTCTGGCGACTCCTTCGGTAACATCTCTCGTGTTCATAATTCTCCAGTAATGCGGACATACTTTGTATCGTACGTATTTGTCCGTTGAGTCTCGCTCTGGCCACGCCCTCTTCAAAGTGGTATGCCAATTTTGTAACAAGGCATTCCTCAGGTATCTTCGGTTCAAGGTTCCTGGCCGTGCATACCTTGCCCAGGAAGTACGCCCTGAGTGTGGTTCCCTTGTTGCGATCGTACTTTCCATTACAGATGTCGTCGCGCACGATATTCTGCGTCGACTCGGACCAATATTTTGTTTTGAAAAGTGTTTTGAAGTCGGCATAATTTTGTACCTCATGTCTGGTGGCAGTCCACCAGTTGTCGTACACGTCCTTAAAGTATTCGTCCAACATACTCCGTATTGTTGTCCACCTGGTTTCACGGTTACGTGCGATATTTTCTTCGACCCTTTCAATGAATTCCATGGGATTTTCCTTATCAGTTCTGAAGTTTATCGTTTCTCGGTTGTCCACGTTTGGTATCCCCGTCATCTGGATCGGTTGACTCCGGAATAAATTAATTTCCTCTCTGAAATTATTGAACTCTCGCCGCTGCACCTCGGCCATTTTTTCTTTATCGCTGTCGACTTGGTCCCGAACATCGTTTACTGTTGCGGTGATTTCCTCACACCTCGTTCCCAAGTTCATTTGTGCTTGCGTCAAGTTTTCTTGTTTTTTCGCAATTGATTCAAATTTATTTAAGTGAGATTCTTCAACGTTATCTATTCGGGTATGAAGGTCCTCTTTCGTTTGCTGCAGTTCTTGTTGGTTCAGCTCGCATCTCTCATTAACTTGGAAATTTCTCGCCTGACTCCTGTTATTTCCTCTTCTATTTTCGTATTTAATTTCTCATTACTGTCTTCGATTCTTTGACTGATAATTTCTATCTTCTTGTTACTATCTTCGATGCTGCCATCTATCTTCTTACTCAATTCTTGGGTATCTTCCTTCAATGATGCTATGTTTTTATTTGTCTTTTCCGTTTTCTTGTTTAATTCCCCTTTGAAATCTTCCTTTAACGATTCGATATTTTTATTTAATGACTTGGTATTTTTTCTGTTTTCTTCCATCATATTCTTCTGGTTGTCTGCCATCAGACTCCTGATCATTTCCATGATATCAGCGTCCCCTGTTTGTGTGGGTTTCTCAGGTTGTTTGGGTTGCTCGGGTTATGCAGGAGGTAATATTTCTTCCAGATCTTCGACTGGTGTCGCCTCCTTGTCGTCCATGTTAATCTCCTTCCGCCGCACGTTTCTTGGAAGTTGCTCTCCGTTGCATTTTCAGCTGTTGTATTGCAGCTGCCTTCGAAAATTAGGTCAATTATTTATTTTTATTTGATTAGGTTAAGTATTTTTCACATAATTCACGCCTCAAACGTTGGTCGCCAATTTGTAATTAGAAGAGATTAGGGTCTCGTAAAATCTCGTTGTCAGTTACATTATTATTATTATTAAGGTTTTGTTTTTTATTATTAGTTTTTTGTTTTAGTGATTTATTCAATCCAATTCAATCTATTATTGAATACAATATGAATAAATTGGTTCACTTACTCTTTCACGTTGTTTATTAATTATGTTTAGATTTTTTATAATGTTTTTGTTCAATGTCTTGAGTTCGCATCTGAATAAGTTGTGTTGACTTTTCTGCCATTAGTTGCGGTGAGTCGATCGGTGCATTCCTGTATGGAAATTAACATAAGCACAACATTTATATGATACTTACTAGCAGTTGTAGTATGCTAATGATATGAGATAATATTGCTGGTGAGAATTGTTAGATTTGAATTCTCGCTCTGGCTCCTGGTACCAACCGTCTCTTGTTGCACACCTAAGCTGTAATTCTATTCTTCTTCAATAAAGGTCAACACTTTAATTTGTTCGTGAAACAATAGTTATTTATTTAACTCAAGTTGAATGATTGTTGTTACAATTTTATTATTTATTTTACTTTTTAAAATATTTAAAGTTGAACATGGACTCTTCAAATTATTAAACTCTCAGGGTGGTATGACTGCATTTTGCAAATCGGTTATTTTCTGTTTGTAAATATTTTGGTTATTATGCTTTATAAAATTAGTAGGCTCTTTGAGTCCGCAAGTGTATCTCACTTCAGCAATAAAATGCACTACTGTGATAATGAGTAGGCGGAGAATAAAAATATTAATTGTTATTACATTACCATTATAATGTATTAAATTCAGTGTTATATTCCTGAATGATCTCCAAGATTAAATATAAAAAAAACAGGTAAATTAATGTATTAAATTCAGAGTTATTTTCCTGAATGATCTCCAAGATTGCATATAAACAAAACAGGTAATTCAAATTAATTCGCTACGACTACGGTCCACTCATGTGTGACTTTGAGTTCATGTACTACAATTAAATACAATATTATCTTAAAATGATTTAATTGTTAGGGTTCATATTTCCCTCATTGATTATTCAACGTCTCTTCTTAAACTATTACAATTGATTTCAATCAAAGAAAGTTAAAATTGTCATTAGCAAAATCTTTCATTTGATTATTGTTTATTTTATTTTTCGAAGGCTCCTTCCTTGTGGAATTAGGGTTATTTGTTAATTAATTTACACAAATTAAATCCGCTATTAGCGTTCCTTAATTAATTAATGTTTTGTTATATAATATAATGATCATGTGCACTGATACTTGCGTATTCTGTTGATTCGAAGAATTAACACTTTTTAACTTTTAATAATTAATTAATATTTTAATTAATTTTCATTAATTCACATCACACCCCGCCTATACGCATGAACTCCGTTATAGAACACTTGAAAATAGACTTCACTGTCCTTTCGGTCCGACCTAACCTCGACTCAAAATTTCGAGGTTAGCAGTGTATTATCAGGTGTCGTCTGTCAACCCAATGTTGTGATGGCCGCTCCGCTAACGTGGAGTATCTCTCGAATTTTGGTGGTGAACTGGTTATTGTATTGTATTTTTTAATGAGCTCTGATTGGCTAATTGTCTTTATGTCCTGTACTCTCGGTGAGGTTCGTCAAAATAGACGCTTAACCTAGCGTCAGTAGCTGGGTTCGAGACTATGATTTACTGGTCTCATACCCAAGCGCAAGGGCTTGTCACTTTATAATTTTTTTCTTATAAGTCAAATATCTTATCTATAATAACACTGACAATATTTTTATAACTCCCATCGTTTCTATCTTTTGATTACGAGTAATTTGCATACCCTCATCATATAGTTCTGATATGGGGTTGATAAAACCGCACTTGGTATAAATTAATAATACTTCTTAAGTTATTTAATACCTTAAATATATTGTTTTTATCCCATGTTTTCATGGTAATTACATATTATTACAGTATTATGCACTTTCCACTTCTATTCATGTACTAATAATTATAAAATATCTATTTTCCTAGGTTCAAATCCAGGACTTATTGTCACATACATTGTTTATCAATAATATTACAATAATAGTTGTTGATAATAACATTTTATTATGGCCTATGCATAATGCATTGGTCATTATCACTTCTGATAGTGTCCTTTTTTCTATCACTGGGTTTTATTACTTTAATTATAGTCTGTTAGGTGAGTTTTCTATACTCTTGAAAGTTACATTTTTTCATGGGTTGTAATTCTTTCAAATGAATCTCATTATTGTTTTATTATCTCTTATCAGTGATCTGATAACACTGTTAGTATTGTGCCGTAGTCAATTCTGCATTTACAATGACAATTACTTTGGTTTGAATTTACCATGATTACTTGCATCTAGCTGTCACTATGGTTTACTTATTATTTGTGTTATTATTATTATTATTCAGGTGGCTATAATCCTTGAGTTTACTTATTTAAACTTTATTCTGCCTTATCAAATGTTATTAGTTGAGTTCCTACTCCCTTATTACAAGTTTACTAGATAATTTTGTTGTCTCATGCAACCATTCTATGTCAGGCATATAGTTATATTAAATTACATCAATTCAGCCTTTATATTTCCTTAATACATTATCTGTTGTACAATAAATGTTCTTTACATTATCTATTTATGTCATACTACAACACATTTTAGTTCAACATTGCTTTAGCCTTATTTTTCTATAGTTTTATTGAAAACTAGTTGGCCAGATTAGGTTATGTTATAATCTAATTATTCAACAATGATTTATTGTCAGTTTTGAATTTCTACATTACATCTGATTTATTTAACTTTATGTAGCACTGGTATATTTATTGTTTATTACTAGGTTTCAGTTTGTTTATTTTCACAGTCTTTATCATTGGTAATTAGTGGTTATTTACAATTTCAATTCCACTTTACAATCTGTCATTAGTGTTTTGGACATAATCCTTTTGTCATGTTTATACATCATTTAGCTATAAAATTATCGTACTGTTACTCATTCTCTTTATTAATTTCTGTTTTTAAGAATTAACTTTTATTGAGTACTGTTTATATTGCATTGTTAAGGAAGGTATTTGCTTAATAAGTTTAGGTCAGTGTCAATTTTACAGCTTAGGGATTTAAATCATGTTGTTTATTTCACTTATACTTTCTTCTTCTATAATAATACTTTTATTTGCACCTGTTAATTCATTATAATTCATATTATATCCCTTTTGGTGTTTGACCTGGATATGTTTTCTTCTTCCCCGCACTTATTCCTTCCTCACTCTTTATAAATTTCTTCTTGATGTTGTTGTCACTGGTTTCCTTCTCACTGTTTGATCTATTGGGTAATTATGTATGTCGTCTCGTCGTTAGTCCTGTTTTATTTTCTTCAGTTGTACATTTACTGGTAATTCATTATTCATTTTATTCACTTATTTTGGCTTATGATACTTCCTTTATTCATGATTGTAGGTTCAACCTTGTAGATATTCTTATTTGTAGTGGCTTTCAATTCATTTGTGATACGTTGGTGTTGGTTGTGTTATATGTACCATTACAATATTTATATACGTGCAAATGAGTTTGTTTCGTGTTTGGAAATCAAAAACTGGTACTGACGTTTCTGAAAGAAAAGATTAGGCCGCTGCAGTGTTTTTCAGAGCTGGAATAAACTGTATTTTTACATTATTCCTAACCGAACTGCAAAGTAAGACGTCAGAGTTGCTAGGAAGTATAGTACATTCCATATTGTTGTATGGACCACCTGTATAAAACGAAATATTAATGACTACTTAACATAAACAAATTGGAACTTAAGAACAACAATAGTGCACAGGAGACGTATAGACGGAAGATAGGAGTGTAGAGTAGGTGGACGAACAATGGAAGCGAGAAAAAAAGACACTAGATGCAAAAATGGTAGGAAGAATGGAATGGAGAAAAGAACGTGATTTAATGGAGGAAGCAGGCAATACCAAACATTGAAAAATCGACAGCGTGTCAAAATAGAAATGTTGATTACTATATGACCCAAATACTACTAGCTGGGTACGGTTTATTCAGATATTATACAAAGCAGAGACCAACTGCTTGTACTGTGGAAAAACTGAAACACCGTGTTTAAGTGTAAGAGATGGATTACGTTTAGAAATGCGGTGGAATTGGAAATGGGCATGACCTTCAAAAGAGAAAACTTCTTAGATTTGACAGTAGGGGAAATAGTCTACATGAAGGATTGTACACCCTAAAACAAGTAATATGAAAGAAAAAGAACAGGAAGAGAGAAAATATAAACAGTTTTAGGAAAAATAAGGTAAAATGTAAGAGCGTAAGAGCTGACAGCATGAAACCAGAAGATAAGTTTACAACAGGCGGTACCTTTGTGATTGATGTAGAAGGACACTATCGAACTCAAGAAAAACAAGCATTCGGTGCTCATATGAGTTCCCCTAACAGAAAAAGTAATAGTAGAATTAATAGTAGTAGTAGTAGTAGTAGTAGTAGTAGTAGTAGTAGTAGTAGTAGTAGAGTAGTAGTTAAGTAATAATATTACTAGATACACTACATTTTTGTCTCTTAGTAAATCAATTAACAATTATTTAAGAGTAAATAATAACTAACACATATTTTTTAAAACAAGAATTTTAAAACTATTAATGTAATAATATAATATATAGGTCCTACTTCTATGCAACTACCAAATTGAGTATTCCATTACACACACACACACACACACACACACACACACACACACACACACACACACACACACACACACACACACACACACACACACACACACACACACACACACACACACATTTTAAACACGTTTGCTACAGTCTATTTCTTGATGCATACATAATTCATTTAATATTTATAAATTCTTTACCTCAAGATGTTTTATTCCCTTATTTGGTACATGTTTTGGAAAGCGTATTGTCCCCATCCTCATCCTTCCTGATTTTACATTTTGTGGAGTATTTGTGTTTTGTTGGTTGTTTTTATGGTTTCCTGTTGGTTTTTGGTTATTGTGTGTGATTGTGGTGTATACATTAGCTTTTTGAGTATTATTGATACTAAGTGCTTTTAAAATTGTTTCATGTTTTGTATTGATTTGTATTTGTTCAGGAATTAGTCTGCTTTGTGTTTTGTGTTTGTATATTTGTAAATGTTCCCATATGTTCAGTATGGTGCCTTTGTGTGGTATGTGTTTTATTAGTATCAGGTTGATTATGTCTGGGAATTCATATCCTGTGTTTATTGCATGTGTGGCCAAATTAGATCTATATATTTCTGGTTTTTGTAGGCGTTTAGATGTTCAAAGTAATGTTTTTTATTTGTTTTTTTGTCCTATGTAACATTATTGCAATCTTGGCATTCAACTTTGTATAAACCATTGGTTGTTGTATTAGCCTTGTTGGTGGGTTATTAAGTTTTGTAAATTACTTATATTAGTTCTGTATGCTATTTTAATGTCTGTGTTTTTAAATAGTTTTGTTAGCTTTGCCATCTTATTATTTATGTATGTGAATGTGGCCCATTTTTTATTGTTGTTATTATTTATGTGTTGTTCATTTTGATAATTCCTTAAATGTTCAGTTTTTATTTTATATTTAATTTTGTTTTCTATTTTGTTTATAGTATTTTTATTGTATCCGTTTTCGTAAGCTATTTCGTATATTATATTTCTTTCTTTGTTTGTTTCTTGTTTGTTTAGAGATATTTTGTATATTCTGTTAAATAGTGAATAGAAAGCTCCCATTTTATGTTGTGGTGGGTGGTTAAAATGGTTAGGTATAATGATGTTGGTGGAAGTTGGTTTTCTGTATATTGCATATTGTAGATGGTTATTGTTTCTTGTGATGGTTATGTCTAAATAGTTGATTTTGTTGTGTTTTTCTTTTTCTTCTGTGAATTCTATTTTTTTATGTATGTTCCTGATCTGTTTTCGATCTATTCATCTTCAGTAGCTCGGACTACATGCGATTGCCCGAGTCAACAATGACCAAACAGTAAAGGCGATTTCCGTATATAACTTTAGGGCCAAACACTCGATCTGGATTAATTCAAACCCTACAGACATTGCTAGTCTCTGTCTTCCTAATGGCCGATTGTTTATACCATCATAAATCGATAACCATGCCACAGTAAGGACCTAGCGCCAAGCACCTCATGCTATTCCACACACAAACAAATGGCATCACAAAGATGAAATGCACGGACTCGTAACGCAATATATTTCCAGCTCCTTCGGAGTCGACTACCTTCAGAAATATCGGGAGCCTTGCATTCCTCACCCAAAGACAGGAGGCACTTCTCATCATTCTAGGAAGTCTCCTGTTTAAGCAAAGTGAGGCAGCCTTGTCATAACCTTAACCGCGCTACTAGAAGCAAATTCTAATGTAAAAGTAACCATAGGAATGTGGTTACTACACACTCCATATTCATTTTCGAGTTTCTACTGCCTTACAGTAACAAGACAAAAGCAAAGCAAAACAAGAAAAAGTCCGACGTTTTGCAGTAATGCGACGCTTCTTAGGATGTTTTCCGTTTCGGCGAAAACCCTGATCTTAAAGCTTCCACCGGTATTTGATCTGCTGTAAATCCAGACCACTCTTATGGTAGGAAAAAATTTCCGTTTCAGGAAAATTGCTTCCGCAACCGCAGATTTTGACGAAATTTATCAGGAATTACGACCTAAAGAAGTTGCCGCCAAGCTGCGATCCATCCTCTTGCGCTCAAAAACTGTTGCCTCGACTGGGAAGTTTATGCTCTTGATAGAAGCTGCAGAAGTTATACACCTTCTACAGTCAGTAATGTATTTTCAATTTAATAGAATCAGTAAAAAATATTCCGTCCTCCTGAAATTCATAGTTCGTTCTCTTATCCGAAATCCATCTGGCTCCAGCCAAACGATTCCGGTTACCCAATGACGTGTATAATAGGGAAGGCAGAGTCGACCGACGATGGAGTAGCAAGTTCGTCGCCAAAAGAGTCTGTATTGGAATGACTGAGTCGTACTGCCTCATCGTATTGAGATCCACGAAACTTTTGGCGGAGTCCTTGGGGTACAAGCTCAAGCGGAATCATTCCTCGGCAACATGAGATTTTTAGTCGCCAGAGTGTATAGTCATAAAAATGTACTCTTATAGCCTAATAAAGACTCGTATTCTAAATTTTAGTACCTGTTAAAGATAAAATTTTAAAAACATTTAAACTATTCATCACAGTTACTTACAGCAATATATTATATAAATAACAAAGAAAGTAGAATTTTTAATATATTTGTTATCAGTATATTGTAAAGTGTTTTTAGTTCTGTCTCTGAAACAATTTCGTCCCTGGGTGCATTTCCCCATTGTGAACATATTCTATCTGGAAAATTTACTACTATGGTTGCTATGGCTAAAACAATAAAGCAAGTATGTACGCCCTGAGCGCTACATGCTTGAGCGTCCCAGCATGCGTGTTGGAGTCAATGAAAGGCGCGCCTTTACACTGAACTCAACACGTAAACTGTATGAGTATGAGTGTTTTGCCCGTACTTTAATAATAGCAATCGTGGCAGCAAAATTCTAAGTATCTTGAGTATTTTATAATGGGTTAATGAGCCACGGGACGAATTCACATGCAGAGACACTGCAGGAATATGTGTCCGACAGTTGTCACTATGAATTAAAACATTTAATTGGTTTAAATTTTTATCAGTTGCCTATAAACAAACAATGCATTGTTATTGCCACTTGTAACAATGTAAATTTTATTATTATTTCTTTCCAAATGTCTTGACAATATGTAAATACTTATATTTAAATAATTTTAGACTTTAGGTAAAATGACATGCTTTGCCGTGCACTAACGTCAAATTTTCTTTCTTGTACATAAGACGCCTCTTAATACTATTTTACTATGTACACGAGACAAGGTTGAAACCGACTTGTCCCTACTGGATGGGTCCCGTGCCCATGGCCCTACCTGCTTGTATACCTTACTGGAGGTACCATGGGCGTCACCAGTGCCCAAATATTGGGGGTGAGCATTGAATATTTGGTGTATGGTCAAATTTCTGAAAGATTATAGTAATTCTTTTATAATTTTTAATATTTTAATTACTAATATAACTGATATAAAATTACAGACGTATATAATTTATTTTTACATTGTCATGTAATTTACAGACTGTATTGATTAAATAGACTAATGTTATGTGTACAGATTAAGATGACATAAATAGAGACATCCAGTGTTATGAGAACTTCGGCTTACCGGGCTGTAAGGCCGTGGTCCATGGTTGTTTTGTGCAAACGTTTCGGCCGTGCATTCTTCAGTGCAGAGTAGGACACCCACATTTATAAAACAACCATGGACCACGGCCAGCCGAAGTCTTCATAACATTGAAGCCGGGCCTGAAAGCCTCAGACAGAATTAGAGAAATCCAATGTTTATTTACAGTAAGTCTTAAAAATTAGTAACTTTTCTGTTAATTACAATAAAAACCATTAAATAGTTCGACAATTCAAAGTATTCTTAGAATTGATTAATCATAAAAAGTTTCGACACATTTCTCCTGGCATCAACATTAGAAATAAATACTTTAACTTATCTTTTTATTGTCGATGTCGTTCAATACCTTTTTGTCGTTCAATAGAGCTATATGGTTGAGCCTTGTCTAGATCATAGTTGACCTAAGATAAGTCTTCAGTTTTAGCACTGAAGCTTCTTCTGGTTGACAACTAGACATTGGGCACACAAGCAGAAGGTGAACTAAACTTTCCACATTTCTGAAAAGGTCTCTGACCTCTTTACTCATGAACATCGAGGCTATTCTCGCATCATACAAACATGTCACCTTGCACCTCTGTAGAAAAAGTTCTATTTCTA
Source organism: Magicicada septendecula (assembly GCA_034769895.1). Taxonomy (NCBI): domain Eukaryota; kingdom Metazoa; phylum Arthropoda; class Insecta; order Hemiptera; family Cicadidae; genus Magicicada; species Magicicada septendecula. The sequence continues at coordinate 243,003,337 of CM068368.1, forward strand.
CTTTAAACAATGATGTGTCAATTTGTGGATAAGGAGCGCTGTTTCTTTACACCAATCTGCTTGGGAATTCGATTTTGTAGCCCTCCTACAGCTGTGTCTACGACTTGTCTATAATACTCTTCACATGACTGACAATATACATGTATGTCAGTTGTTCCACCAATTCTTGTTGGTACTTTCTTTAGTTTCGGAAGTTTCAACACTTCTAAACCAAGTTCAAAAATCTTATTGCATTCTGTAAATAATAATGAACACTTTTTATTCGTCTTCAACGCATTCAATCCATCAATGATGTGTTCAACTGATTTATAAAGTCTCGCCATACTTACGTTATTCTCCTCGAACTAGGCCTACTTGTTTAAAGTTTCTAGAAGTTCAATTAAATCTCGTCTCCATGATCAAACTAAAGTATGTAGCTCTATTTTCAAATACATTAAGGTTCACCAATGGGAGTTGCAGTCTAAGCTGAGAACCACAAATGAGTCATGCTATGCGTGAAATACAAGTTACTTCAGCTAACCCGTAAAACTTTCTTGAGTTTACACGTTATTATCACACCAATGAACACAGATACTCTCTTGTTTATCTCCTGAAACATCTTATATACTATCACAAGATACAGAAAAAACTTAAGGATTTGTTAACTTCATTTTTAGTGCTATTAAAACTATTTAATTTCCTATGATCTGCAAATTTACGTTCCTAGATCCTCATAAATTTACTAGATTTTAATAACTCTGATTTAATGTTTAGATAGCATTGTTTACTAGTCGCAAAATTGTATTAAATGTATAAAATATAGATTATTAAATTGAAAAGTATAGGCTGGATATTCATTCGGAACAAAGCGTTTTTAAATATTTTCCAAAACGTATCGTAAATAAAAATACTAAGATCATGTGATTCGTCAAAATTTTATGAATCAAAATAAGTAATTCTCCTTTTCAAAAATATCGAAAGGTACGTTTCGAATAACTTTTGAAGGTTTTTTTAAAACTCTTTTTTTTTTAAATAAGTGTACCAATTGTTTCTCTTTCACTTATTATTTTTCTGGTCTTCGTTTTTATTCAAAGTCAGAAGATTCCTCTTTACCCCCACTCTCTTTATTATACCAATACAAAACACAAACTGAACTACCTTAGAAAACAAATTAGAGTGAGTAATTACTAACTAACTGAAAAACGAAAGGTAAAATCTTAAAACCGTGACAATTATTCGTCAAATAACAAGAACTTTGTTTGTTGCCGTGCATAGGCGATAATCCATCAGATAAATAGAAGTAGACACAAAATAACATGGCAAAGCGACACAAGACAGAATAGCAACCGAGTTCACACACACTTGCATGCGGAGGAATGGAAGTATAGTGTAGTGTGGGTTTGTCCAGTGGTACATTATTCCTTTGCCAGTGTTTACATTTTTATGACAGTGGCAACAAACTGCCGTCAACATAAACCTCCGCGATCCTATCATTTCTATATAATAAAAAAAAATAATCCATTGGGCCTCAAATTGGACGAACGGCATCAATGGCGTTGAATTGAAGTTAACATTTTTATTCAACTAATAAAAATTGAGTTTGAGTTATTTTTTTGAGTTAAAAATAAAAAAATTTTATGACTTAAACTTTTTGGAAAAATTTAGGGGGAATTGTTTCCCCTGTCCCTCGGCCGTGACGCCCGTGCTGGACACAAGATTACTGTTTTAACGACTGAAAAACTGTGTTTGTAATTCTGACTTCTCTATATATGTAAACTGAAGACGGTCTGACCTGGTGGAGTAGGAGATACTACTCCTTTCCTATCTTAAGCATTACTGTCATTGCTCATAAGTGCTATACGCATGATACAATACGAATATCTTATTTTATCTTACGCTTCCGTTGACATATCTCCTATGAGACATTACTTACGAAGATGTCAGAAAATACCTTCTTAATCGGGAATGTGGATGATATCGCAGCTGTTGTTGATGTCAAAGACTTGGATAGGGGTGACATGAGACTGAATCAGGTCTTGAGGCTTGAGGAGATTGTGGCCTTGAAGCTTCGAAGTCCAATAACAAACATAACACTGTTGATAGTAAAGAGAATTTCTTCCATATTTCCAGTGCAGATGAGAATAAAGACTACTGAGAACAAAAGGCTGTCATGTAACTGTGGCAACTGATAGATATGAAGTTCGTCTTTTTTGGATCAAATAAAGGGGAACGCAGCTAAAGCTGCCACAGTCACGGTGGCGATGTAGAGGATTGTATCCAATTATAGTTAATATTCTGTCTACTGTAAGGCGTCTACATTTGGTCGATGCACTCAGTGCAGACAAACAAGAAGTGGATGACAGCTATAAGCAAAGAGAGCACGAAGAGTAGCGTACTTTTACCGCATAGAATCAGAATCTGTAGTGCTTTTGATTTCAAGAACAATTCCCGGATTGAATTACTGACAAAAGATAGAATATCTTTATCAGAAAGGCTGACATCAGTAAAGTTCTACGCAAAAAATAGAGGCCAAGAACCCATAGCACGCAGCGCTAGCAAGAACGATAGGACAGTGATCGTCGAGGAATATGAACTGGTAGTTTAGTAGGTCAGCTAGATACGTTGGTTAATCAGCAGCATGTTCAGGGTAACTACTATTTAACACGGTTCCACACTGGGCATAATTACTTTACTGCCTATTCATATAAGATAGATAAGGTGAAGAACCGAAAATCTTAGAAACACATAGAAGAACCGGAAAGACACATAGAAACATGCTGTGGCATCTATAAAATTGTGTGTGATGACTGCGACAAATTTTACATCTGCCAGACCGGGAGACGCTTTGAAGAGAGATTCAAAAACACCTGCCTGTGAAGAATTTAGTGCACAGTAAATCGACATACGCGCAACACCTAATTGATTGTAATCATAGTTACACTGACTTCTCCGTTAATTTTAAACCCTTATATTATTGTAAAAAAGGCCGATATATGTATGTATTGGAAGAATGCGAGATATACAAAGCGGCTAGATTACGGAAGGAGTGCCTTTTGAACGGTATGGTCTCGTTCAAATCTAACGCGCTTTTTGATACTATAATACACAAAACTATAATACAAATGAGGAGTATTACCGGCATATCTTTACACTGAACATTATACAGCCAGTACACTTTTATGTTCTCGACGATGCGCATCGTGTTCTCGCGAGATATGTGTGTATAATGAATTCAGTGTTTATGTGTGTGTTAATTGTTTTGTACTGATGAGCTCACCTCGAGTGATTTTTACCTGAAGATGGTACTGTGAGCCCGAAACACGTCGTACCTAACGACTGAGGTTGCAAGAAGGACAATATAATCAGGTATATATCTATTATCTCAATTAATTAATGCAATTTGGAGACCACACACAATGTATCGCATAAATGTTTGTTTGGAGTTTGAGGTGTACATTTTCCGCACCAATAAACTATGAATAATTATCATATATAATTGGACTGAACCGTTCAATGGCCTTACAACATAATATTGTGGATTTCCCTAGTTAGCTGTATAACTGACGTGTAGCGTTTGTGGTTAACTGTGTCCACTGGGAGCAGTGCAGACATTACAAACAGCATTCCAACTAGAACCGTTGTTAAGGGAATAACGCAGAAGCAAGAAAATTGTACAGTTGTCTGTTTCTTCCGGTACTAAGTACTGCTCGAGGTATTAACTCTACGTTCACATACTTCATGATTTTCCACAAGTAGGCTTATTATCTGGTTTTAATTAATCAGCGTTGTTTGTGAAAATGGAGCAGTAGTATAGTTGGAAACATTATTTGCCCGGTGTTAAGCCGTGCTCTATAGCACTGGTAAAAAAAAAGTTCCTTACCCAAAAATATTCATTTCTTATTCATTTTAGCTTGTAAAAAATTAATATGATCGTAAAAAGGCTCAGTTAGCTATTGGCTTAGAGATATAGCCCATTTATGTATAATTAATGGTATTTTTATGAGTAACAGAGAATTTTGACATTTAGATGCCAATCCAGGCTGCAACATGACTTGCTAATTCAGTTTAGTTTTCTTCTTGTGATGTTAATGGCTAATAGTTAATGGTTAATCGCCTTATCTTGTAATATTAATGGTTATTAGTGATATGCCATTTATTTTTTAAGAGTTTCGTGTGTACAATTCTCGCAAAAACTCCAAGATGCCCTGAAAATGTGTTAATAGTGTTGACAACTTTTGTTATATTTGTGGTGAAGTGAAAATTTCTACCCAGAAACGCGCTATTACACCACTTGTGAAAACAGCCTACTATCGCTATTTTGGAGTCAAGGCTGAGGACCACGGCAAGCCCTGGGCAACTCACGTTTTCCGCAAAACGTGTTCAGTGAATCTTCGTAGTTGGTTGAATAAAAAAAGTCATTCAATGCACTTCGCTGCCCCAATGATTTGGCGGGAGCCAAAAAATCATACGGATGACTGTTATTTCTGTATGATTCCCACTCTTAAGCATGCACTCAACCTCAGCCTCCAGAAGCGTATCAACTGCAGGTCGATAAAGGTGGTGACAGTAGAAGAGAGGGTATACATACACCTTCAACATCACAGGATCCTGATTTTGTACCACAATCTGAGTCGGGTGAGCCACTCAGACTTATTCTGGGTGAACTAAATGATCTCATCAGAGATTTGGATTATCTAAGGACAAAGCAGAGCTTTTAGGATTAAGGCTCAGGCAGTGGAATCTGCTACGACCTGATATAAAAGTGACTGTGTGCAGGAATAGGCAAAAGGTCAGATCCCATATTTGAAGAAGAAAAATAACCTTGTTGGTTGCTGTAATGTGAATGGTTTGATGAACTCTTTGAATGTAGAGTACAACCCACTGGATTGAAGGCTCATCAAAACTGAGTTTAAAAGCTGTTTTACTTAACAATGGCAATTCTCTTCCTTCTATCGTAAACACGAAGTAAACATTTCTGCTGTGAACATGAAATTACTTCTGAAAGCGATCAAGAATTAAGACCACCGGTGGCAAATGTGGAGGTCTGAAAGTTATAGCGATAATTCTGGGTATGTAGTTGGGGTACAAAAAAGTACTGCTGTTTTCTGTGTGAAAGGGACAGCCGTGCTAAGGCTTCTCACGACAGGAGAAAAGTATAGGCAACATAAAGCCTATGTCCCGGAGGAAAAACCATCCAACACAGTTCTCTTGTTGATCAAATCAAAATTATTCTCCCCCTTTACATATCAAGCTAAATTTAATTAAGAATTTTGTAAAGTAAATGAACACATATGTAGGTGGGTTTAAGTATCTTAGAGGAAAATTTTCACAGCTGAGTTCGCCAAAGCTAAGGAAGAGATCTTTGTTGTCCCACACTTTCGTGAACTTCTGAAAGCTCAAAACTTCAAGCATGTCCTCACCGGCAACGAGAAAGCATCTGAGGGTGTTGTACATGGGTTTTTAGGTAACAAAGGAATTTAAAACTATGTTAAAATAGTAAGCAACCGTTCAGAAAAATACCATGAATTATGCTCAATTAGGTCACTCAAAATTCATTTTCTCCACTCGCATCTGAACTTTTTTCTTGTGGAGCAACCAGGTGCAGTGACAACTGTAGTGCACTGAGTGACGAGCACGGTGAGCGTTTTCACCAAGATATTTCAGCAATGGAGCAAAGATATCAGGGTAGGTCGAAAGTGTCTATGCTGGCAGACTACTGTTGGACACTGACAAGAGATATCCAAGAACAGGATAACAAGCGAAGAGAAGGCAATTGATTACACGAGTTAGCCACTATAATGAACTGTAACTTACGAACTACATTATTTTTATAAACAACTTCTAACAGCTATAAATATTTCTTGAACTTTTTTTTGTATTAAACTATACTTCTTTTGCATATATTTTTACAAAGATTAGAGTACTCAGCTGCGTATAGTGCAAGGAGTGTATCTCAAAAACTAGGGGTAACAAAATTAGTTTGATATCATATTCGTTTTTGGACCAAAAATTAGCAAGATCTGACAATTGTTAGAAAGGAAACAAAATAACGATTTTTTGTTGACAGTGTAGTCTGTGTTGACAGACGTTTCGGCCTCACCATTAGAGGCCATCATCAGTGTCGGAAACAATTGGCAGAGTGTCCGCCAATTCACCCCAGTCATGAGGTAGACACTATGGTAGAGGCAGAGGCAGCAGTAGTACTTTAACTCACGTTTCCTTCATTTTGTCTGATTTTTCACTCGTCTGGAATTTAGAATAACCTATACTCAATTTATAGTGATTTATATTTTATTTATTCTTTTTTTGCCTTTGCCCCTTATGCTGTCCTTCCTTGTTTCTCTGCTAGCCCAGTACTTACTTTCTATGCCTCCGTTTTTCATACCTTTTTTTATCTATCTCTATCATTAAAATTTCATTTTTCCCTCCATTATCTGCAAGTCCATTTTATTTTTTCACTGTCATGTATTTCGTCAATGGTTTCACTTCAATAACATTGTAAGGTTTTTACAGAATTGTTTACATTAGTAAACAGAGTAATTCTTAGCGAACATATTGTTTATTTTTTACTAAACATTTAACTTTCATACAACGAAATATTAGTATCGAATTATTTTAGTACTATTACGAAAAGCTTAGAGAAAATAATCGTTCAGATCAGGGGTTCCCATATTCCCAAAATTAAGACGACCACGGGCTTTGAGTAGAAAGGAAGAAATACACGAACCTCCCGTCCTACTATGGACCATTAAAGAAAAGTACAGTTTATTTTGTAAATATCACAGGATAATATAAGACGGACGATAAATTAAAATTAAGACGATTTGATAATAAAATAACACACAGTTTTGGAATGAAACCTAACAACTTATGATTTGCACGGGTCTGCTATAGGCCTACTAGAAAGAACAAATTTCACATATTTTTGCATGAGAAAGTGCATCGACATCGTCATGAAATCATAATTTTTGCAATATTCCGAATGATAGTAAATTTGTTTTTGATTAATAAGAACTTTCATTATTCTGCAGACTTGAGTTTTCATTACTCCCAAATTGTCTCTAAATTAAGTTTGTGACACTTTGTGTTCTGTCTTTATGCAGACAGGAGTGTAACCATTCGGAAATCAATGTTTGTTTGTTTCCCTTGAGGAAAATGTTTTGTGATAAGACAAAACTCGCTTTGTGCTACAGCTGTAAAGTGCATCAGGATTGAAACTGGCATAATAACACGGTAATCGCAAACCGTTTTGGTTTCTAAACTAAGGAAAGAATTAAGTATGTCAAAGTCGCGAAACAAGTATGTACTTCCGTCCCTTCTAATATTAGCTACTATTTTTGTGTTTAGCGAGAGCGTGTGTATGTGAAATTACTTTACACAGCCTGCGCGGGCACGTATGAGCGCATGTATGTGACTAGATGAAGTTGTATAGAATAGGTCGACGAACAATGTCAAATAAATCTTTTGTGTTACACAGAAAAATTAAGTACAACCGTGTTTTAGAAACACATTAAATTCTTGATCGTACTACGTTATTATTGAGTGCACTAGGAAAAGATAATAGAAGATTGTTTGAAGAAGAGTTTGCTGACAATACTATAGAATTACTTGTATGTATATTATACCAAATGCAACTTATAGATGCATAGTACTTATCAGGCTCCACTTTTTGTTTATTTTTTTTATTCAGTTAACAATTTGAAATTATCTATTGATAGTAACACTTTTAACATAAGGACATTAAAAATTATTTGATAACACTTTCTAGTTATAATAACAGAAGCCTGCGTTCTCTAATTAATAGAGTAATAAATAAATTTAAGAACACTTATTATATGTAGTGCAAGTTTACAGCAGGCAAGTATTACACTTCACGCAGGAAATCAAAGCGACGGTCGATTCATTTTTGTCATTATAATTTTACAATTTGGAACACAAGTAATCAGGGTTACTGTCAATTGCCAAAGCGCTACTGTCGTCATAAACGTTTTTGATGTCATTACTAGATAATGATTCATGATAATTATAATTTATTCATTTTTTTATATTGACAGCTTATTTTCTTATTTCTTCTTTTTAATTTTTATCTTTGTGTTTTTATTAACTTAAATTTTATCCTGTTTTTGTAACTTTCTACGTTTTCTATCCAAGGCTTTGTTGACGTTAATATTGTAACTAAATATAATTATTTCACTACGACTCGGAACACAAAACTTTTTATGGGTAAAAACGTAAAAGTTTTATCTTATAACCTGAACTGGTTTTCACTTTTAAAAAGCTTCTTAAAGTGAAGAAACTTTGAAGAAGCTTTTTGAAAGTGAAAACCGGTTCAAGTTATAAAGTAAAACTTTTACGTTTTTACCCATAAAACTTTTTGTGTTCCGAGTCGTAGTGAAATAATTATATTTAGTTAAGTAACGGACACGTCATGGACAACGAAATCCAAGAGCTAATATTGTATTGCTTTCAATTTTTGTGATGTTAGTTCATTGGTCACAGGGTTTGCTAGGGACGTGCTCGAATATGAGACGTGCTTTCAAAAGGAATGCCTGTGGTGTTTAACATTGAAGGACAGTTCTGTGGATAACACTGTTGTCGATCTTGCGGTGGTATTGAAACTGTTTTAAATTTATACCCATTCTCTGTTGATTCAAATTGGCGAACAGAAACCGTAGAGGCATAATCTTGTATTTTTGACGGATCGTACACATAATTTTGCAATCAGAAAAATCCAAATGTTGCATTATATATGGTTGCAACTTATAACCAAGTAACCCGGAAAGTTCCAAACTGATATTCTATAATGCAAAGGCCAGGAAGGTTTGGATGCAGTTAGTTCAGCTGTAGCTCCAGATGGTTCCTAGTGTTTAATAAAAGGTCAAGTAGGTGCAGTAGTGTGTTGAACGCTCTGATATGTCAAGGAGTGAGATATATTTTTCAGAAACAAAAACTAAGAGACCTACATCATTGCAAATGGTGCATGCCTGGACTTTCCTTGGCTCGTTTCTCGGTATAAAGTAACCTTGTATCCAGAAACGAAATACTTCAGTTATGGTGAAAGTAGATTTCTGCGACTTAACGACGACAGGCCACGGAGACAATGAGACTTTAAATTCGGCTTTTTTGTTTTCCCTTTAAAAATTATCAAGGAGCCGAAACTTCTCCCGCCGTTACAACATACGATAAGTTATTGTTTCGTCGTTTTGTTCACTCATAATGATATGTAGATCTGTTATACGTCCAGTTGTATGTCTGTTATAGTACAGTTATACTTCATTGGAAATATTATTTAACTGTAAACCGTTGCCACCCAAAGTATAAATTCTATTTGGTAGCAAGAAAAAAAAAATCGTGCTCAGTACAAATTCCAAAATAACTTGAAATAATTATTTACTTCTTTTCTGCCTATGCCTCTTGTGGGTATAAATAACTTGTGCCCTTCGGATGCCTAAAACCGAATGTCGCTATATGAAATATTCAAACCGTGGTCTGATAAAGCCACTTTCTTTCTTCAAACCTAAACGCTAGTCAACGAAGACTCCTCGGTTTTGGAGCAAATCCTGACTGTCTAGCGGTTATTATATTCTTGACCCTAGAAGAAGAGTGCAGAGTTGTATGTTGTATTCTATCGAATTTGATAAATTTCGTTACCACCCTTGTATCGATATTTTAACCCATTGCAGCGTTCTTTGACTAGCTTTCACTCTTGATCTTTCTTATTTATGTCGCACTATTAGCTGTAATAAAAACATTTTAACTATTTTACCTTATAATAGGGCCACTTATTACTGTGCTACAGTTTTCATAGAATGGAAGAATTGTTCGCAAACTCCGTTTACTACACAGCACGTTGGCTCCGGATATTAGTCTTATATTGGAAATTAATTAGTTAATTGAAAAGTCCTACATTAATAATTAAAACAATGATACAAATAAAAGTTAAAATTCGATTATGTTTTGTCTAACATAACTTCCGACTTGATAGTTTAAGTAGCTTAGTGGGAATATCATACTGCCGCGTTGTTCAGTAGGCCTACTAGCAGCGCATCTTCCACTAGTATCAGCTTGCAGTAGTCTAACTGCAGACTGTCGTTTACAGCAGATGTAACCGTTTGACAGATTTGAAATTGTTGAAATATTTGTCTGTTTTTACTAGTACGTTATCTAGTATGTTATTTGTTTTTTACAATTATTATTATCAATATTATTATTAATTACACCGTTTCATTGATATTATTATCTTTATTATTAGACGCGGGCACGTGAATACGCTTGAACACACACAGTATCAATCCCCATTTTGACATTTCTCATGCTGGAGTCTTCAATCGTTATTACTTTTCAGATGTACTTTTTAGAACCTTCTTATTTGGAGACGCATAATTGATGAGTTTTGATAATAGTAACTTGTTTTCACAAGAGAAATTAACTTTCTGTTCAATTATAATAATTTATTTATAATGACGAAAGTTGTGTTAGTGGTTAAAGTCACAAGCAGAATTATCACTGTTGCACACCACTATATAAAAATTATTCCGATTAGCGCTTTCAAGCTTCACAGCTTATCTTCAGATCGGAAATGAACAGACATGAAAACAAACCCTTCACCCCTACCCCACTCCACCTTGCTCACACACAACAAGCTATAATTCAAATGTCCCTTCCCACCTCTGAGCCCTGTCACCTCCATCTGGACAGTTACATATTTTTCCAGCAAATTTCTTGTGTGTGTGTGTGTGTGTGTGTGTGTGTGAGAGAGAGAGAGAGAGAGAGAGAGAGAGAGAGAGAGAGAGAGAGAGAGAGAGAGAAGAAATAAGGTGTGTGTGTGACCTTAGAAATAAGGTCACTTTACGGCTTAATCAATAGATATAATAGGGAATTATATGACAGACATATAGAATTGTTAAGAATATACTCGTATGTAGAGTTAGAAGAAATATTATATAATTTTGGTTTGAGGTACGTAGAAAAGAAATTGAAAAATAAAAATAAAAAAATGGTATATAAGTTAAATAAATTAATAAGAAAGAACGAAATAAAAAATTACAGGAACATCTCTCTAAGAATAACTATGAAAAAAGAGTAATAAACCTTACAGAGGTAACTTTCAATACAGAAGAAAAAGAAATGTTAGCAAAAGGCTTAAAATACGCGCCGCCACCAGAATTAAATCAAGAAAAAACGATTATTGAATGCGAAAGCATAATACAAAAACTAGGAAATGACAATGATAAAAAAAGAATAAGGTGGGAAGTAGGGAATGTAAATATTTATATAAATGATAAAATATTTAAGAAAAATTTGTATAATTCAAAAAATGAACAACAAAAAATCAAATGAACTAACTAAACTAAATAATAAAATAAAAAAGGAATGATATTATAGTTACTAAGGCAGACAAAGGAAATACAATGGTGCTACTGAGAAAGGACGAATACAAAAAGAAAACGGAAGAATTTATAAGTGAAGGACCATATGAAGAAATAAAGTAGGATTATACCAGTAAGTACCAGTCGAGGAGAAAACAAATGATGAAACAGACAACATTTATAGAAGAAAATAAGAAAAAGTATTTAATGGAAAGTAATCCAACAGCACCAACTTTTAAAAGTCAGGTTAAGATACATAAAGAAGGAAAACCAATTAGACCGATTGTTTCTTTCATTAATGCACCTATTTATAAATTATCAAAGGAAGTAAGCAGAGTACTGAAAGAGAAATATGAATTTGGGACAAAACACAACATAGAGAATCATGTAAAATTGATAGGAAAATTAGAAAATATTAGAATTAATGAAAATACAAAATTGATATCACTGGATATTAAGGACATGTTTACCAATATCACACTAAATAAAGTTATCAAGTTAATAAACGATAATAATATGAGAGAATACAGGTATAAAAAGCAATTGATTAATGTAGTTAAAGAATGCGTAAATCAGAACTATTTTAGGTTTAATAACAAGTTTTATATACAGAAAAAAGGATTACCCATGGGATCTTCATTATCCCCTATTCTTGCAGAAATATACATGAATGATTTTGAAAAGCAATTAATAACTTCCACTAACTATAAAGAGAATATAAAATTATGGACTAGGTACGTTGACGATGTATTAGTAACTTGGGAAGGAAGCATAGAAGAAGTGCATGAATTTATAAATGAGGTAAATAATAAGGATAAAAACTTGCAATTTAAAGAAGAGATAGGAGGCAAGAAAATAAATTACTTTGATTTAAACATAGAAATTAAAGATAATAAGAAACTACAGTTTGGGATATTTAGGAAAGAATCGTATTCTGATATAATTATACCAAGAGAGTCTTACCACCCTTATAGATATAAAATGGCGGCAATCAATTCATTTAGTTATAGAGCTCAGAAGTGTTTAAAAGAGACCGAATCAAAAGATAAGGAGTTAAAAACGATAAAGGGAATTGTAAGGAATAATAACTATAACACCAACATAGTGGATAAAGTAATGAAAAGCGTTAACATACAAAAAGCTAAAATAGAACCAGAACAAAAGAATTATGCAGGGTCATTGACATACATAGGTTCACATACTAGAAAAATTATAAAATGTTTTAATAAATACGGAGTAGATATAGCTATTAAAAAATGTGAAACGGTATTTGATAAGATAAGGAATAAAAATATAGAAAAAATACCAGTATTACAGAAAAGCGGAATTTATAAATTAAAATGTAGAGACTCCAACAAAGTGTACCTAGGTGAGACAGGACGAAAATTCGTATGCAGGTTGTCTGAGCACAAACGTGGAGAAGGTAACAGAACAACGAATTCGTTATATGCAAGACATTTCATAGAAGACAACCATAAGTTTGTTAATCCTTTGGAAGACTACGAAATTGTAAAAGTAGTAAATAACACAGTTGAAAGGAACCTTAGGGAGGAGTTAGAAATATTGAAAGAAAGAGAAAAAGGGATAGACAATTTAATTAATACTAAAATTAAATTTGATAATGAAGAAAGATTTTATAACATAATTAAGAAGTATATGATAGAGGACAGATAAATAAGATTAAGAATTAAATTGCATAGGACTGATTGGATGTTTTAAAATAAGGGTGTGTGACTGGCCCACAAGTGTAAATGAGAAAGACGGTTAGGTTTAAAAGGAATGTACTCACACACACACGCGAGCGCGCGAACACACAACACTTAAACACAAGGAATTTGCTAGAAAAATATGTAACTGTCCAGATGGAGGTGACAGGGCTCAGAGGTGGGAAGGAACATTTGAATTATAGCTTGTTGTGTGTGAGCAGGGTGGGGTGGGGTAGGGGTGAAGGGTTTGTTTTCATGTCTGTTCATTTCCAATCTGACTATGAGCTGTGAAGCTTGAAAGCGCTAATCGGAATAATTTTTATATAGTGGTGTGCAACAGTGATAATTCTGCTTGTAATTTATTCATACTCACACTTTGATTCATTTACTAAACAAAAACTCACATTGTACAATATTTAAATTTGGAGTCAAATTCCAAGTAGTTCATTCCCAGGACGCTGGGACGAGCATTGTAACTTTAGAATAAGTACCTCACTTTCGTTGTGTTTGGTTACACTATTTTAACGTCTTTAGTTCGACATATAATTTTTTAATCTAAATGTTTTTGATAAATAAATTATGATGGGAATGAATGCGTCAAGTCGTCCTTACAGCTTTCAGGCCTCAGATAATTTAAACTTATTTAAACAGAATGTTTTTCATCCAAAGTGTATTAGATTGGGTGTAAAAAGTATAAATTTTAGGAACTGGAACTATCATAAGCTGGAAAGTATCATAACGAATTTGTATTTTAAATAAAATGCTTCATAACGTGATCCCTCACACAGACTTTTACAATATTCCTAAAATCTTGAGTTCCTTTCTTAGCCTTTGGTGCCCCTCAAGTTTAATGTGTTTCATAGAAATGGCAATTTTTTCAAATTTCTTGGACCCTGATGTTCTAATTGTCTATTTAGGACATTATTCTGAATAATATATTTAGAATATTATCTAAATAAGAATACTATCTAATAATATCTAATAAGAATAATATCTAAATATATTTAAGAATGTATATTCTATTATATTCTAAATTTTCTAAATATTTTCTATCTTTAGAATTTTGTTAATAATCTCTTTAATTTTATACCCTACACAGATTTTTGTAATTTTAATACCTTTATATTTTCGCTTTCTACCTTCCTATTTTTGGTAGGATTAATCTAAAAAACAACAATGTTCTATGAAGTAAAAGTACGGACAAGTGTACCACGTCTTACCAAAATTGGTTGATACATTCAAAAATTGTCGTGAGACATACTCTACAGACAAATAGACAAATGAAAAACGGTTGAGTTAACTGAGAATTCGCTTCGCTGTTTAATAAAGATTAACGACGTTTGTTTGTTGGTATGGAAGGGGAGTCTCAAATATTAGTTATTAATGACTAAAAGAAAGGGCATCAAATCGCAACTCCCTCCGCGTTCCGAAGTATCAGTAACAACTCATAGAATACTACAACAAAATATTTTGAAAGAAAACAATCTATATAACTTACTTGTCCGCATATTGTCTTCTCAAATACGAAATATTAATCATCTTTTTAAAACCAGCAGAAACTAATATCTATAATTAGGTCTGCATCCTTTTGTGTCCCCTGGCCGTGGTACGACTCACGTTCCATCATCGCCAGACAGGAGTCTGCTATCTAGTAACCGCGTGGCAATCCCTATGGTGGAAAGGAAGTTGTGTGTGTGTGTGTGTGTGTGTGTGTGTGTGTGTGTGTGTGTGTGTGTGTGTGTGTGTGTGTGTGTGTGTGTGTGTGTGTGTGTGTGTGTGTGTGTTCTCGAGCACGTGGTTGTGCAGTGTAAAACCTCTGTATTATTGACTCCAGCGATAGGTGGCAGACCTTGACTTAACCCAATAGCCTTTACGATTGAGTCCCAAATGCCCCCAGCCACATGAATAGTGTTATAGGTAAAACAAATTATAATCTTTCTTTATTCTTAATTCTTGCTTCTACCAAGGTAACATAGGCTACAGCTAGTAACACACAATGGGTAATTGCTTATAAGTGATAGTTCCCACAGTACAAACGTCCGCTATGGACAAACATACTTATCAAGTCCCTGAGACTAACAGAAGATCTCAATTACCTGAAAAGATGCTCCTAGCCTTCCGCAAACGGCGCGAGCTCCGCCGTCGACGGCAACGTACCCGGGACCCTGCCGTAAAACGCAGGTTTAATGTTCAATCAGACCTCGTCAAGGAGCTTCTGCTTGACGCCTCAGCAGATCGTTGGAACTCATATCTTGAGTCTCTGGAAGTAGGGCCCGAGCCTCTCTGGCAGGCTGCTAGTCGACTTGTTGGGGAAAAAAGACCCTCCATCCTCTCAGATCACCGGACAGCATTGTGTACTCTGCGGCCGGCAAAGCCGAGGTCTTTGCCGATACCATGGAGGGGCAATTCACCGTCCACAGAGGCGTCTGCGATCCCGACCAGTCGGCCGTGGTGGCAGGCTTCCTATCTGGATATTTTTCCGCTCTCCAGATGATACACAACCCCCGAATTCCACCCCAAACAGGCGCCGGGCGAGGATCGTCAGAGCAGCGGCTCTACAACACGCACCCCCATGTCTCATCTCGCAAATCCACAACCTGTTCAATAGATTTCTTCGGCTCCATTATTTCTCCAGCCTGTGGAAACGTGCGAAACTCATCATGATCCCCAAACCACGCAAGCTGCGGGGTACTCTCCCTGAGAACCATCGACCCATATCTCTCCTGCCAGTCATCTGGAAGGTGCTCTAGCGTCTCCTGCATGGTCGGATTGTTTCCCTATTGGATTATTTCATTCGGTAGGAACAGTTTGCCATCCGCAGGAGCACTCGACACTCTTCAGCTCGTCAGGGTCATCACCCAACTGACGGACGCCGTTAACAAAAATCTGTCCACTGTATCAGTAATGCTCGACGTGAGTAAGGCCTTCGATAGAGTCTGGCACGAAGGTCTTCTATACAAACTGGCCCAGACCCCTCTACCTGCCTCTTTCGTTCATCTTCTGTGGTCGTATCTATGCGATCGCTTCTTTAGGGTATGCGTCGATGGGTCGTATTCATCTGTCCGACCGATCGCTGCAGCCGTTCCCCAAGGATCTGTCCTTGGCTCCGTACTGTATCTAGTGTACACGAACGATCTGCCTGTTCACTCTGGAGCCACTCTTTTGCTGTATGCGGATGACGCCATGTATCACTCTAGCTTGGCCAATCTTGGTCATGCCGCTAAAGTGGTGCGACATCAGTTCGCCATTCTTCCGGACTGGCTAAGGAAATGGCGGGTGACAGTCAATGCGGAGAAATCCGAAGCGATTGCTTCCTCCCGTCAATTCACTACCCGATGCCAGCCCCTCTCCCTTAACGGGAGCCCTATCAAATGGAAATGGTCCATGAACTATCTGGGCGTCACTCTTGACCGGCGCCTTATCTTCACTACCCATGTCTCTCAGTGTGTCCAGAAAGCCAGTGGCGTCAAAGTCAAACTATTTCCTTTTCCCTCACATCGGCGTTCACTGCCTTTGCGCGCTAAGCTCACCATTTACTTGCTCTTTCTTAGAGCAATCCTGACGTACGCAGCTCCCTCATATTAGTCCCTACTACAACCCTACATTGTTGCGTGCTTGGAGCTTTCCAATCTCGCACCCTCTGGTATATCTCCCTGGTATGTCAGAAATGACGTTATCAGACGAGGATTAAAGATTCCTTCTGGGATGAGTTTATGCGATCTCTTGCGCTCAAACTCTTCACTCGTGCGTCTAACTCCTCCTACCCTCACCCCCGCTGCCTTAATGTAGACGATGGCCCACTTCCTAGAAAACTGAGACTCCCTATAGGTCTGCTCGACGACCCCCCCTAAACATATCAACAAACGTCTGCCCCTCACCCCCGCCCGTACTACTACTACTACTACTACTACTACTACTACTACTACTACTACTACTACTACTACTACTACTACTCTACCACTACTACTATTGTATTATATCACCAATGTCACCATGATATTGCGGTTGGTGAGGAAAGCTAATGACAATAATTGTAATCACAACATCATTTGTGTGCAAATTATATTTAAAATCACACTGTGGTGAAATGTAGTGTTTACGACGAACTTAAACTTGTATCTGAGGATAACTCAAAACCTGTACCAAGATGTTGTGAGGATCCTGTGGTAACCCCCAGAGAAGGGTGGGTCTTGTCCGCACCGGCACTTCCAAAACACATACTCTCCCCATCCAAGCGGCACACGTAAAAAACTTGCAACTTGAATGGGATAGGTCGGTTGAGATTTTCTTTCCGTTTAATTAGGTCTACATTTATGTGTTAAAATTGTATTAACAATTTAAACGCTTTCTAAAAGGACTACATCGCCAACAAATTATAAGTATACCTCTATTTGTAATTTCGTTTTCCTCTATCTGTTTTCGTTTAAATATTTTTTTTTGTATTCTTATTTTACTTGTATTTTTTATAGTTATTTTATACTGCTTCTGGTGGTAGTGGTGATGATGAGGATAATTATGATGATAAGCAAAAATAAATTTAAGCATACTGCGTCCATCGTTTTTACTATGCTGAATCGGTTAAACGAATGTGTGTGTGTGTGTGTGTGTGTGTGTGTGTGTCTATGTTCCCACATTTCATAGAGTAGAAATAGTGGAGGGTGATGAATTATAAAAATGTTGAGACCTTTATAAGTTTAAATAAAACATTGATTACTATATATCAAAATATAATAACTACAATTATTTAAGTAAATAATATTTGAATATATAACAGAACTAACAACAACATTGCCAACAAAAGAATAATAATTGGTGCTTTTTACCGCTTAAGCGCTTTGGCAGCTTAGCAGGGTAGGTGAATCGTTGGGTATACAAGGATGGCAGTCCATCCAGGACTACGGCATAGCTGCCCATTAGTACCATACTGATCTATTAAACCACAATTAAACATATAAAAACACATAAAAGAACTAAAAGAACTTAAACCCTTAAATTAACTGCATTCACGAGTTTAGTGTTTCCGTAATTTATGAGTTTTTTGCTACGTTCCATTGTATTTATACATTACGCTTCAGCATTTGTAAGAGTAAGCATGTGTATAAAGTTTAAACCAGAAGATAGATTTGACTCCGTTATATGGTTGCACTCACTCTATTTCCAGAATCTCACTCTTCTCGTTGTGTTTTCCGAATACACTGTGTCTCTACTTTAATTGTTTATATTATTATGATACACGTATCTTATTGTAGGCCTATTTCACACAGATTGTAAAGTTATTTTTTATAATTTATGCACGCAATGTAGGTGTAGCTAAGATACTATAGGTACTTGTCTAAGATATATAAAAACTGAATGGGTGCGCACGTGTGTGTTCACATGCATATATGTAAAACAGTATGTTTAAAAACATATTTTACTCTATGTAACTCTATATTATATAACGTGCAACATAAAAAAAAATTAATGTTTTCCTGCAAAAGATAACAAATAGTGACATCAAACATATGCATGTTTATCATATAAGTTAATCCTATTTCTAACAAACAATTTTTGTGGAACACGTATATAAACCTTGCTTGTATACAAGTATTACTGAATAACAAATGTTTACACATCACCCTGTTATTTTGTAGCCACATATTGTATTCAAGAAGAAAAACAGTATAACGTTTACAATTTTACACCAGTCACCTGTACTTTAATTCTAAATAAAGCAAATTCAATGTAAAACTTGGTTCACGACTAACGTATAAAATTTGAACTCTACAATTCCAGTCGGATAACTCGCACAGTGTAATGTGCCAATCCGAAGGTACAATTTGATTAATGTGATAGGAATTAATGTGAAGATCGGAAGACAGATGTAAATTTTGTTTAGTTGTCAGCTTTATATTTTGGTAATTGAGTAATTCTTAATTTTTACATGTCTCATTTTGCATTTGAGACGTGCTTCTCTCACTAAAATAAATTTATGCTGAAAGAAATATATACTTTTGATGGTAGTGTAACCTTTATTAATTTCCAATGATGATGCCCGACCGTAGCAATGAAACTCATAATTCAATAATATGTCTACTTGTTTTCCACATAACAATGATTTGTTTGTCGTCTTGTTCCTATTCATATTTTGAATCTAAATTGATAAAATATTTGAACTTAAGCCCATCTTTTACAGCTTATAATATAGGCCCATAGGAGAAGTTTATATATTTAAAATGTTGAACCGTCTGTGTTTTTATTTATACCCACCGTAGGGGTTACTCGGCTTTACTCTTTTGCAAACAAGCGATGGAGTTGTTTTCAATATGATTTTTTATCAAATATTTCATGTTGTGGTTTAATCTGTCGCTTTTCCGCTCCGTCTCTTTCTCTCCACCCACCAAGAAATTTTCTACAGCTGTTTTTAATATTTTGCAAGTTGAGGTTAATTTTCATTTCCAATATGTGTTTGAATGTGACTGTCTGTTTACGATTCACGCTTCGGAGGGTTAATATTTTTCAAACGAGAAAATGCCGCTTCACATTATATGCCGCTATAACGTAAATATTTCTGACCGGACTTACACATTTATTATTAAAATTGTTCTAGCTGTCTCTGTCAATGTATGTACTTTATACGTAACATATTATTCTGTGCATTCCTCTAGTAATTTGTAAATGAAGTACCCATATATTAATTTTTAATAGGCCTATTTGTTGCAACTTTGAATGAGATGTTTTATTAACTATCGAATCTGTTATTAACAAAATATTTGTAATTCTGCTTTTGCTGTACACAGAGGTTTTCTTAACGATTATTACTGATTAATACTGTATATTCTTACTCGTATAAAATAACGTTTTTCTTTGTAATTTAAAGTGCAATTTATATAAAATTCTTTATAACAAAAGGCTGTAGATAACGCAAAATATAATTCTTACTTGTATGTCGTGAAAAGCAACCTCAACAATCATCTGTCTAAGTAGATTAAAATAATTTATACGAGGAAGCGCAATAGCGTAGACGAAGTGACCCAAAACCGACATAGAGCCCTTAAACCGACGCACGTATGTTTCTCAGTTATTTGGATGTCTTATATACAATCACTGGGGCAACATTATACGTATGTGCAGGTGCAGATAATGTTATTTACATTTTGTGATTTCTGTCATTGTGTGTATGTGTCTTTGTGGAGAGAATCATACACTACTACTACTACTTCTAGTAATACTACTACTACTACTACCACTACTACTACTACTACTACTACTACTACTACTACTACTACTACTACTACTAATAATAATAATAATGTTCATCATCATCATAACAATAACAACATCAAAAATTTATCCATAAACAACACGATGACAAATCTTACAAACGTATTTAAAAATACACAGACTAAAATAGCTTATAAAACAAACAAAAACTGTATATACATACTAAATAACTCATACAACCAAGATAGTACTATACGTAATGGGTAATGGTACTATACAAATTGCAAAGAATATAACAACTTTTATATAGGCAGACGAAAAACAATTGCAAAAACGTCAATTTGAACACCCAACTGCATACAAAAAAACCAACATTTATATATCCAATTTAGCCACACACGCAATAAGTAGGCCTACAAGACACAGAATTTCCAGAAATCAGCAACATGTCATAAAACGAATATTACACAAAGGTATTGTAATGAGCATATGGGTAAGCTACAGATATATAAATATAAAATACAAAACCAACTAATACCAGGACAAATACAAATCAATAAAAAAGTACAATTTTTAAAACATTGTACATTGGAACTACTCGGAAACAAATTAATACAAGACATCTGTTCACAATAATACTAATATAATCAACCAAAACCCAATTGGAATGAGCAACAGCAACAAACCAGGACACTGATATCTTACAAGACTAAAAATAATGGGTGACGATGAGTAAACTGTCTAATGCTCAAAGCCGTTCCAAGTAACAAAATAAAAATCTTGATTGTAAAATATTTTTATATGAAATAATTTACTTATTAAGATAAGAATTGTATCGACATGTGTTTGAACACACTCATTCCGATATAACAAGATACCTATCGAACACCCTAGAACGTCCTCCACCCGTCCTCCCGATAGTCAAGCAGGTGTGTATCCTAAGTCAAGGGCGCGCTAAAGTACATTCCAGAGTCCTCTGGATAACACTTGAATTACGCATTAAGTGGCGTGCAGTTAAGGATGGAAAGATTGTAGAACACGTGCGCTACGTACATAAGGAACAGAGGCTGGCTTCGTGGATCAGTTAACAGTGAGCGATTTCCTTAGCGCGGATCGAGTGTTTGTCGAAGTACTGTGAGAAATACTACTGTGTTATAGTTAGTGTGGAATTCTAATGGTTGGCATTATTATTGCGTGTGTACAGATCTAACTTGAATTATTGTACGAGTTGATAACAAATTGTTATTTGTGATTAATTAAAGCTGGTTATTATTAGTGATTCCATTGGTACCTTGTAGTTTGTTTTCCACTGTACCATACGACGATCGGTGAGACCGTTATAACAATATATA
Source organism: Magicicada septendecula (assembly GCA_034769895.1). Classification (NCBI taxonomy): domain Eukaryota; kingdom Metazoa; phylum Arthropoda; class Insecta; order Hemiptera; family Cicadidae; genus Magicicada; species Magicicada septendecula. The sequence continues at coordinate 243,024,946 of CM068368.1, forward strand.
GGCCTATTCTAATATGATTTAGGATAATGTAAATTATAACTAAGTTATAACCAAAGATGGTGTTGGATTAAATTGTGTACCTAAATTTATTACAACCCTTTTAATAAATTTAGTAAAATCTTATTGTTACTTTAAATTTCAATTTTCGCGGATTTTTTTTTTTTTGAAATGAAAGGGGTACATCGGCAATTTTCAAGTACAGCAGTTTTATTCATTTTTTCTAAAATCTTGGTTCTAAAAATTTCTAAGGTGTTAGTAACATTTTTACTTTTAGATAATAATTATAGACATGAAATTTAACACATTTTTAAGTTAAGCCAATTTTGTATTTCCATTTTACCATTTTAAAATATCTCGTAAACAATAGGCAATGTCGGTTTTGACGAACTTCCGCTACCGGTGAAGAGCAAGTTGTAAAGGTATACATTATTGGATGCTAGGTAGGCTATATTATGTGTAGGTTATGTAATTCCAAGTACGTTGTGTATACTACCAAATAATGTAATCAAGAAATTACTTATAACCTGCCATTATGCTGAATACAAAAACATTTTAAAGGATTCATCAAACGACACCAAAAATGAAAGAGTACTTAATCGTCCAATGATACTGTTATAATGGCCACCTAACTAGATTATTATCTTTGTAGCAATACCACATTATAATCCGCAAATCCGTACAACCCCAATTGTTACACAAGCTTGGCAGTATCAGACAAAACTAAAGATTTTTGTGGAGCATATGATGATCTAAACGTTACTTCCTACATTAAAATAAAAAGACCAAAATGGCTAGGTTATGTCTTGAGATAGGTCTGTCATGTATTGAGTAGAACAGTCAAAACACTGTACAAGGGTTCTCCTGGTGGAGTACGATCTCGAGAACGACCGAGGAGTCGGAGGAAAGACAGTATCGTGAGTGATCTACACGGCAGCTGAGGATACATTTTCCTTGCGGAATACCGATTTGGATGGAAAACTGTTTGGATAGGCCCAAGGGTTCATTCGCCTGTTACATCAGTGAAGAAGGAGGAAATATGACATTGTTTACTTTATTAAACGTGTTATGATACCAAAATTATTTATGAAATAGATTCCTACCAACTTTTCATGTTGAATAGGAATACATAATTAGTATAATTTACTTGTGTAAACTGATAATGTTGCATGAAATACTGAAAAAATAAAAAGTAAAAAGTCGTATAGTAAAGACTGGAAAGACGTACAAACAAATAAGCCGGACAATAAGACTGCTATAACAACTAGGAAAATATAAAGAACAAAGATTATCCGCAACGATAACTGCGACTCAAATAAAATTGCAAGGCGGGGTAATAATATAACTAGGGAACTTGTCGGGACAGATCATAAACGACATTGGAATGGTCTCTAAACGGATCATCATAGATGCGGCCTTCCCACTCGTTTACAAACAAGCAGAGATCAGTGAACACCTAACTATTGAGACATACATCGATAACATGACTTGTTACTGTAGCGTATGTTACTGTGACTGCTTAATCCTCCACATACAAATCTACGTATAAACGCTATCTTTAGCCTATGTTAAAAAAGTAGTAAAAAGCTCAAGCAACTTGAACGAATATAGAAAACAAAGAGCAGAGTCATAAAACAAAACAAATCGTAAATTTATCAGAATTCTAGTAAAATTCTTAAATACCCGATATGATGTAATCCCTAGTAGCCTACCACCATCATGAGAATTGCTTTTGAAGATCTTATAATGTGATTATAGTGCACAGTATAGTCAGTATATTGTTTATATATTCAAACAATAGTTTTCAATGTATGGAAAACAACTAGTTCATTAAACATGTTAACCTTACATGCTAACGAAGTAAATTAGTAAATGCTTACGTAAATGTAATAACCATAGCAGTGATTCATAGTTTCAGTTTGATTTACTCACGAAACCAAGAAATTTACCGCCATTTCAGGAAACAAATGATGAGAATGCTAACACAGTGATTAAAACATCAAATATATTAGTCCACAATTAACGAGTAACATGTATTAGCAGAGCAGGTTTTATAATGCTGGTATATAACTACTAACTCTCTACAAAATCAGAATGGAGTAAAATGTTTTCTGCTACATCAGGAGTAATAGCACTTGTAGCACAATGTTAGTAATTGCAAATCGTATAGGAACCTATACGTAGATTAGTCGATTAACATCATACTAAGTCAAAGATTTATTTGTCAATTGTATAAGTTAATCTAAGGAAACGATTGGTCTGAGTATAAAAACCAGCGATAAACAGCATTGGTTTTAGATGAAACACGATATGTAGTTTCAAACTATAGTTCAGTGAAATAACAGTTATTTGACTTACATAAGATATTTCATTTTGTCACGTTTTCTTCTAATAATCACTATAATGTATAAAATAATAAAAGCTGCATTTACATCTGATAGAATTTCAGAAGAATTAAATGTGCAATCGAATTTCTTGGAAACTATTTTTCTAGTAAATCACGCAATCATCTTTTGAGCTTTGAATGAGACATGTGTTAGCTAAAACATTCTTAAAGTAAACACTATTGCAGTACGAAGTAATAATGAGCACAGCATTCAGTAGTAAATAAGTCTATACAAAAGGCATGTTGTCTGTGTATTTTCGTTATAATTCTTTCCTAACCAAGTGTTCTGGCTGTTAGTTGTAGAATTTGGTAGACAACTATTTATATGTGTGTTATAACTGATGTTTACAGGAACGTCTTTTTAAGCTTGCAAAATTATTTTGATGAACTTATTTGCGTCTGATACTAACGGCTTGCAACAAAACTAGCGGTTACTACGTCTGCAGGTAATACTGTACATGGTGTCGTTCTTTCCATTGCACTGTTAAATATTGCGAACATTTTTCACCTTCTGCACTTTTCCCGTTCTCTGCTGCGAGAACAATAGAATAGTATACAAGGCGATATGTTATTATAAATAAACCAGTATTACAAAACTATCCCACAGAAAAGATATGTATTAACCTGTGAACGAATTATGTATATGCACCTGTGTACGATGTTTGTCCTTGAGTTTTTCATTCAAAATCGCTGGAGATACGGTTATGTACTACAACAATACAAATTGATGTTTATTTATTTAAATTTGTGGAGCCCCACCATTTTTGGAGCGCCAATTACAACAATACAAATACATCGATTCAAGTCAATTTAACTTGTGTAGCCTCATGTTTTGGGAGACAATTATTTATACAACGCAAGTTAACCAATTTAAATGCATTTAAATATTGTGTATTGAATTCATGGCTGTAATCGTAATAAGAAGATGATACGTTATTTACGTGTAAAATCGTTCCATTATTTATTTATTTAAACACATCTCTCATATCGGATATTAAACAATAACTCATTATTAAATCGTTTGTACGAAGTTTTCGTACATAAGTTATTGCTAACAAATTACATACATCAGTTATATACAATTCTTAGTATCTAATCATAATGTAACCTCTTTCAATTTTTTTTTTTTTTTTCTTTTTTTTTTTTTTTTTTTTTTTAATAAAAAATATAAATCCTTTTTTTTGAAAGAGAGGCCACTAGTTATTTAGAACTAGGCAAAAGCCTAGAGAAGCCAAGAATGCGCTGGGTCCAGTATGACGGGACTTGGAAATGAAACTCTGCTCTAAGAGACAAAAATAACAAGATTTATTAGAGTTCTGTTTTTTGTACAATCAATTCCCCAGTATATGATATATGCGCCTTCGAATAATTAAAGTTAATCTTGCACAATCCATAGAATAGATCAAATTCATGAATAGAGTTCAATATTATACATATGCACATATTTTCATCTTCATACAATTAAATTAGGATTACAAGTGCTTTCACTTCAGAAGAATAGCTCAAATTGTTGTTATAATTCAACACTAAACATAGGCATCGCCAAATAATTGACCTTGATATCACTTAGCAGCATACAGTTACTTCTAAATAATGTAAGAACGGCGCATAGTATCGACCCGCCCAGCATGATATATACCATAAACCATAAACATGATATATATATATATATATATATATGTATAACAACGTATAACAATCTAACAATCAAATAAAGGCATGGCACACAACATATAATTACCATAGATACACATAAGAAAATATATATATACACATCTACATATAAATACCACACACCATGTCCACCTGGTTAACAGCATATATATATTTTCATCGTAACACCCTCAAACCACCTTAATCAGATCAAGTACCCGGCCCACCTTAAAACTTCTCAATTAACAAACCCCAAAACCAAATAATAAGTCACAAAAGACCAGAGTTGAAACACCCCAAAAATTCTAAGTATGTGAAAGGCCAAAGTCAAATTGGCAAAATAGTCAGAACGGCACACGAGTACCAAGCATAAAAGGTAATTATCAATTTCGTACCCCAAATAATAATAAATGTGCCATCACGAGGTCAACATGGCTGCCCGGTTGCATAAACTGCATATTCTCAATTCTTTTATTTTCTTACCAAAAAAACAAATTTTTAAGCAAGATCAGTGGAACGTAACCACCCATAAATAACTTAAAACTGGTATTGATTTGTTTTACATTCTTTAACATTTATTAATGAATTATTATTATGAATTATTAAAAAAAGGAAAACTTAACAATTCTTGTGCTGGCTATGGCAAAAGTTTAGTGGTTACAAAATTAGTTAAACAGTAGGAATGAATTTCATAAAGCAGAATCTAGGGATTTAATTTGATAAAACATACTTCTTGAGGTGTTCATAAAGAACCCACTTGACCTCAGGCACGGTCATGCACCCGGACTAGATCCAACAAACTATGACATGTTATGGACCTGTGGAAAAAGGCACCGACAGGTGTCGTCCACAGGTTAAAGCACCTCCCCAAACCCTTAATTAATAACCAGTTCCAAACCCAATTAAATGAAAATGTATATAACCACGAAAATTCCCCTACAGGGTACCGAGACACCCGTGCATGCATACTTAACGCTAATCACTTAGTGACAGTCAGTGCCGCCCATATTTACAGTAAAAATAACTAACATCAATTCGGGTGATGCATGACCCTGGCTGAGTTTACAAATTCTCTGAGGCGTAAGCAATAGTAAAAAGGAAAAGATAATATGTAACCCCAATTGTCCCGTTGGACTTGTGCGCAATAAAGTTCTAAACTGGAGCATTTCCAAAATGTCTCAATGTAAAGCGTAGCGGCCACAAACTTTTTTTTTAAAAAGGCATAAATGTCACCTGGTTAACAGCATAAGGTGTGAGGATCTTGTCGTGTGTGTCCGTCCATTCGTCGTGACAGCTAGACGGAAAGTGATTGGATTTACTTCATGGAAGGCAGGTGATCGGCCATCCGCTGGAGCGAGACAGATTGACGACTAATTCGGAAACCCTGCACAATTATATGGGTAATTACTCACAGGTTCAATAAATCACAATACCCCATTCACCCAGCTGAACCCACACTTCACGACATGCCCAGTTTAAAATCTCCAGAAAACTACTTATGCATTGAAACTCTGTTGAATTAAATAAATCATTTCAAATATAACTCCTTTAAATAATATAATATATTCAAATATATTCATTCAACATAATAAATTATTTCAAATAAATAATTATTCATAAGTTTTCGTCAGGCACTTAATCACTTTCGACATGAGCTAGCAAACTTTAACAGGTTCGTGAGGTACGTTCATTTCACTCAGATCACAAAATAATTAACTTACGCCCCATTCTAATATAACGAATTAAATAAACAGGCACAAAAACTGTAAAACACTATCTATTAGCCAGCGTTAACATTTGAAACATGAATAAACAGAAATTAGCCTGATGCACACCACGTGCCGACTCTAATGCAAATATATCGCCCGGCATCAGCGTTGATATTAAGTAAAATACAATTCATTTTTATTAAATAGTAAGTAATATATCTTAAACACACTTACCGGAGAGTCACGTAGTTGTTTATCTAGGCATAGTTAAGTATAGTAGGTAAAATTCCAATTCGGAGCTGCCAGGCGAATACAGACGAACTACTACGCTGAACGCTGAGAGTGAACTGGTTATTACAACCACTGAAAATTTTTACGAAGCTACAGACCTAGAGCGCGCGCGGATCGGCACAGCGGAAAGATAACAAGACGGACGCCGGTAATAATTAATTTATTAATTCGACGCTGCCCGTTCTCGTTGACATAAAAAAAACAGCCGAGTTTTCCAAAACACGGCACAGTAATTACTTTAAAATGTTTATTTTGCTCTCGGCTTACTCATGGTGTGTTCATATTTTTGCAATTGCTGATTCATTAGCTTCAAAAAATGAATTTACTTCTATTCAAACTTCTTTTATGTTACTTTGTTTTACTTTCTACTGCATATGCATTATTTTTTTTTCTTTATCATCAAAGACTCTACTGATTACTTTAATTCAAAAATTACTTATTTCTCTTATCATTTACGTTACTAATTACTAAATTTGATACAAGAAATATTATTCTAATTGTTTAATTCTTTTCCATTTATTTATTTTAATATTGGTTGAATGTCTTCCATTCAAGCTTTAATTAGTGTCTTTCAACATCTGTAATTAAATGTTCTTTTTATCACCTCGTTTGACGTTGTTATTCATCTGTACGTCCTCCGTGTCCTTCTGGTCCTCTGATCGTCTCCTCTGCATGTGCTTCTGGTTAATAGTCGTCTCGCCTCACGTCATATGCTCCCGGTGTGTCAATAGACCTCATCGTATGTATTTTGCAGCTCTGGCTGTATAGTTAGTTGATCCGGTGACTCTTACGATAATTGTGAATTTGTGTCGTCGACTGACATAGCCTCCTGCGGCAATGGTTGAATCGAGAAGAAGAAACTTTATTAGCGCGACCTGGTATTTATAGTCAGGTCGTGCAAAAATTCCTGTCTGAACACTTTTCAATTTGTCAGATTCTGTCGAGGCGTTACTACCCCCAGTCTGGTTCAATTCACTATTTTCGCCTATTTTCGCGAATTACGAAGTTTGTTTCACCTCACTCGATGCTCAATCGATCGCTAATTTTTATGTGATTACTATACGTAAATTGCACTTCTTTACGGTATTCACAAAAAGAGTTATTCATTTTTTATGTATAGTAATTGCTCTTTTCGTCACCTCTGTATGGTTTTTTAACATTTTATTTATCTATAATTTCTACACACTTTGGTGTCTTTCGTTTTATCCTATCGTACATAGTTTTCTTATAATTACCAATAAACATATAACTATTCTACTTGAAAAGGGTTGGTTACATTTCAGGAACGGACAGGTTTCACAAACACTAACAAAATACGCGCGTACACAACGCTAGCGACAGGTGTGTCGAAACTGCATGTCCATGCATGAATTCTGTATTCCCTATTTTTACTACGATTCAGCTTATGCAATCTGAATCATGTTTATTAATTCATATTTATTCCTTTTTATTATTTATTTATTTGGGCAATGCACAGTATCATTACTGTTTGTACTGTTGCAGTACATATATGTATATAGGTGTATATATATTTTAAATTTAATATTTATAAATTCTTTACCTCAAGATGTTTTCCCTTATTTGGTGGTACATCTTAAGATAAACAATTTATATATTAAATAAATTATAGGTTGGCTAATATCTCTCTGGTTGTGGTGGGACGTAAGTTCTATCACGGCCGGAGGGCGCAACAGGTCTATGACCTAATGCCCGAAGTGGAGAAGAAGAAGAAATAAATTATATGTGCATCAGGAAATAGACTGTAGCGAAAAGTGTTTGAATATATATATATATATATATATATATGTATGTAAGTATACACACACACACACACACATACGGTTATGATCACACCGATCGTCGTATTGTGTAGAAGAAACAAAATAACAGACAAATGAAGTCGCTAATACCAACTTTAATTACTGACAAACAAAATTTTGAAATAAAAAAGGCACTCGCATACAGTAATATTAACTTTATACACAAGCAGTAATAATGTCACCGCTCTAATTAACACAATAATCACTTTCTACTAATCCCCACCAATCATGTGATCCGCACAGAATAAATCGCTAACTATAACTGTCTCCTAAGACGGTCACTGTCGCTTATATATATCCCGCAGAGGTCCAGAGACATCTACTACTTTCCCGACGGCGCGGCGCACCGATACTAATTACGTAGTTATATGTTCTGGATCAATCTGTAGACTAGATCAGTGAACGATTTTGAAACATCTTGTTATTTTAATTAGTAGTCTCTGTAATTCCAACTTTGTCGTGCTTACGTGCTGAACTGCTACATGTCATGCTCCGGACGAGGCAGTTCAGAGTCACCACCATTATCAACTCCTAAACCACGACCCGTAGAGTTTATACACTCCTGACTCAAAATTCCTCCCTTGCTCCGTATAGATTTCTATAAGGACTCCATAATGACAACAGAAGTTGTGTCTCCACCCACTTAGTAAGTCACCTATAGCCACGATGTACTGGCTTCCATAGTCAGTAACTGGGAAAGGTCAAGCGATATCTTTGGCAATTCTCTCAAATGCGAGTCCAATTTTATACTGTCTCTTTCTCTTCCTGCTTCTGGTTTGTGGACCCTTATCGAAGCACATATTTCACAGGTTCGACACCATTACTCTACATCGTGGTAAATATGAAGCCAATAGAATCGTTTCCGTATTTTGTCAATTGTTTTATTGACACCAAGGTGATCTCCAGATGCTCCATAATAAGACGCTCCTTCAAAACAGGCTGCACTTTACTTCTGGGTACCATCAGCTGCATGATCATGTCTCGTCCACCTGCTCTTTCCGGAGACATTTCTAGCAATCCGTTCTCCAATCTTAGAAGATTCCCATTGTTTCCAGTAGCTCCTCAACACTTCGGAACCATAGCAGAAATCTTGTCAACCAGGGCAACGATTTACCGTCAAGATAGATCCAATGTCTTCATCAGTCGTCTGTCCTTGTCGAATATCTTGTGTCGACCACAAGATCTATTGTCATGGCTTGAACAGGTCATTTGCGTTTCTGTTCTTCCTTTCTGCGGCAATTTTTGCAATCTTCCGAGAAGGGTTTTGGGATAAGCCATCTACATTACCATTCAGGCTTCCCCGCCGATGTTGTACATTAAACTTGTACTCTTACAAACGTTCAATTTACCTTGCTAACTGCCCTTCAGGATTTTTAAATTTCGAGAGCTATGCAAGCGCGGCATTGTCGGTACGTAGTAAAAACTTCCTCCTGTACAGGTATTTATGGAAGTGCTCCAAAGCTCAGAAGACAGCCAGCAACTCTCTCCTTGAAACTGTGTAATTTCTGTCTGCTTTGGAAAGCCTCCTGCTTTAATATGCTATTACTCGTTCCTCACCATTTTTAACTTCAGACAAAACTGCTCCGAAACCACTATTGTTTGCTTGTGTGTCTACGGTGTACTTCTCTCCGGAAGCTGGAAAAACAAGAATTGGCTGCGGTCATAATTCAATTTTTAAGTCGCGAATGCTTGATCACACTCTTCCGACGACTGGAAGTTCGTTTATTTTCCGTTAGCTCTTGTAGTGGATTAGCAATAGTAGCAAATTGTTTTACAAAACGTAAAATGAACATAACACCAGGAAACTCAGAACGTCTTGTTTTCTCTTCAAATTGACTAGATTTTTACTGTGTCTACTTTATTGGGATCCATGGATCCATACTACCACCCGCTACCGAGACCAGATGGCCCAGATATTGTACTTCCTTCTAGAATATAGAAGATTTCTTTGGGATCAACATCAGTTGTGCACCGTGAATATTAGTTAGAACCTTCTTAAGGTTTTCCAAATGGCCTTTAAAAGTCGTTCCGCTAACTATGACATCGTCTAAATAAACAAGGCAAGTTTCCATATCAGGACTCGGAGGACCAGCGCTGCTTATGCTTTCAGACAGTGCTGGTGCATTAAAGAGTCCAAATAGCATGACTTTAAAATGGAAAAGGCCACTTGGCGTCGAGAAAGTTGTTGTTCCCTTGTCCTAGTTCTCTTGCCAATATCCGCTCTTCAGATCCAATAAGAGAGTTTCTTCCCAGTGACTGGCCCTAAACTACAAAAGCATCTTTAATTTAAATTCATGTAAAAATTGTCCGAGTTCTTTTACCTCACAACTTGAGAGATCATCAGAAGATCTTTTCAAGAATTATTCAAATTCCTCTGGTGATTTTGAAGTGTCTGAAGCACTGGGTCTTCGTTGCGTCATTCTACCTACCCTATTAAAGATTAAAATAAGGACATGTAACGTTAACACTGAATTAACATAACTTTGATATATTTCACTCTATTTGAAATTAATTTCGCCTTCGATTTCTGAGAGGGTTTTAGAAGCTATGATTATAGTAAATTAAAACGTGGAGTAATCTGAGCCATAATAATACTTAATTTTACGCCTTGTGAGGAGTTTTGTTTCAGCGTTATTTCATATTAGTTTATGTATATTTAAACAATAAAAATGTAATCATATAAGTTAAGCCAGTAAAAAGCTTTCTTTCAACCGTCAAAAATTTTCAAAATTATTTATAAATACCGGGCTATTAGGTTAAATCCAAACTTCCAAATAATTTTGACAACATTGTCACTGGCCGTGAAAGCTTTAGACAAAAGTTAAGACACCTCAACACATTGCAATGATAGAGAAAAATCCATTGTAAACGATGTAACATTACTGATAGTCTACATTTTCAAATTTTGTCATATGTTAAGAAAATGTCCCAAAATATTGCGGTCCCGTTAGTTTCTTCACTGTGTGACGGTTATATGAAGAACTAATCTACACGATACCGCATGGGAATAAGAAGAGTAAACATCGAATAATTTAGGAAAGGAGTAGAAGTAGCAGGAGGAAAAAAATGAAAATTATAATAAGTATTAGTAAGAAAGTATATTCTAGTATGTGTTATATACATATAAAAGCTTTATGAAAGAAGACAGGTCAATCGTACTTAGAGTTGTAAAAAAGTAAGTAGAACGTTCTAAACCGATAAATTGAAATTTGCCAAACTATAAACTTGATTCTCATTACTATATTCCCATAAAAGAAAATGTTTTTATTTAAATAGACATACATTAAAGTAGACTATTTTATTACATTTTGAGAAAAACATACCTATGATTCAGTAGGCCTATGTAGAATCATGTACGACTTCTTGAAACGTAATTTACTACATTTATCATAACATCGTAATGTTTAAAACTTTTCTTACGAATTTTAAAACTAAAAGAATTTTAATAATTTAACAAATTATTAAGTGTAAATAGTGTAATAAAACAAATGTTAATTACAAATAATTAATAAAAATAAAATTTTATTATGGAGTTTAATTTTTCTGTTTTATTTGAGTATGTATTTAATTAATTTTAATTGTTGTAATTGTTTTTAATTGTTTTATATTCAATTAATAAACAATACTGTTTAATAACTGTGTTAGCTCTGATGAAGAATTATTTGTTTCTTCACGTTAAATGGATTATCGTGGCCAAACCGATTGCATGTAGCTGCCGATTCAGTATCTGTACTTCTTCTTCTGCTCGTTCCTTTCCTTCAGAAGTTCACGTTAATATTTAATAATAAATGTAATTTAATTTATGACTCAAATAATCATCAATAAAACAACGTTTAAACAATAATTAAGTTTATTAGTTTCAAAGTAATGGTTTGAATTGCCGCGACTGGCTCGAGTCTGATTCGAGATTAAGTTCCAGTTCGATTAGTACATATAAATAAATATTCAATAGTATAAGGGTTCTTTTAACTGTAGAAATAGTCAGGAAAGGCAAGAGAATTCAATACTTACAAATTATTAAAAACTTATTCATTAAACAGACAAAATAATAAAGTATAATGTATATAAAATGTTAATATTACGATACAGATGGTTTCTCTGACGTCACTCGTCACGCTCCCATCAGCCTCTTCGAATGGACTCAAGATGGCTGCCTTAATGAGTTGATCTGCGATGTGAATTCATCTACGAGATTTTCCTTCAAATAAACGTCTCCGTTAGTTAATTCCTCTTCAGTGATGTTGTTCTTGGAATCTTCACAAGTTGTAGAGTGTAGTTGTATTCACCCACTGGATTTTGGTTCGGTAACAGTTGTGTTGTGTCAAATGGTTCCTTTCACTCGTTCTGTTATCTGAGTTTAAATTTATTTTTTTCAATCTCGTTCATATGTAGTGACAGCTCTATTTAGTGGTGTTTAGTTTAACTGTGTATTCCCACGATTATTTTACTTGTATTCGGAACTCTACAGTCTATTCCTCATTCATTTATATTTTCACAATATATCTCGGTTGGTGTTATTTGAAAAATTTTCTTCCAATTTCTTTTAAATGTAATTGACACGTCTGTCCTGTTTGGCTTTTAACAATCAACTAACTGATATTTGTTCCTTCATATATAAAATTCCATAAGATTTTGGTATCATTACTCATTGTTTATGAATCAGCTGTTCCTATCAAATAATTCAATCTTATTGAAAAAACTGTCATATTTTACATTTAATTGGCTATAAATTATTTGTTTAGTACTTTTATGTAATTCTAATTACGGAACAATATTCCTGTTTTTATTTTACACGAGTTAATACTAAATTTGATCTGGTTTGGTTTGAATTAAGCTTCAGAATTACATTCTTTGAAATTTATCTATAGGCCTTATTTTGATTCGCATAAATACCTAGTAAATGGTTTCCAATAGGTTTTATGTTACAATTTTACTCACACTTGATTACTAATTAAACCCTGGTAATTTACCTTTTATGTCTGGCTATTATTTTAAATATTTAACAAGTTATTTGCATTTTACTAGTGCTGGCTTACTGATGTTAGGCCTTCTCTTGTGCAATCACCATTTAAGTCAATTTTACTTGTTGATTCCTTTAATCACTATTATATATCGTTGTTATCATTAGGATAAAATATTTGTACTCTGAAGATGATAATTTATATCAATTTAATCTATGTTCTATAAATTTATATTCTCTGATTTAGTTTATATGGTCAAAGTTGAATTTGTCTTGGTCATCAATTTTCAATTTTACTAGCAATGTTATTATGAATTCATCTCATTAGTTTTATATTTTTTGATGTACTATTTATGGGTCGTTTGAATTATTTTTTTCCTTTCCTTACTTTACAAAAATACAACATTAATTAACATGGTTCAAATACAATAAATTCTTATATACTTCATCTAGTATTTCCTAGTATACACAAAAATAATAACATAAAATAATTATATAAATAAACACTTTAAAACTTTATATTGAGGATTGTCTTTTTGTTGTTGTTTTTTAAAACTGGTGTGGGGTGTTCCCCTTAATCACATTTATTTTAATTATAATTAAGTTTACATTATTCTGATTATTTGTATTGGATTCTCTTATTTTATTAGTTTTGGTTTTAAATTGGTATAGCTAATATGGTTTAAATTCTTCCATTTATGTGGTTTGCTGCTATAGTGGTTTCTGCCTTTACAATAGGTTTTTTAGGTATTTTGCTATTATTCCATTCCATTTCAATTCATTAGTTATGGGTTGTTACTCCTTACTACTTCATATCTTGAAGACTGTCATTTTAATTTATTTATTCTGGGCTGTTACTCCTCACTACTCCGTATCTTGAAGACTGTCATTTTAATTTATTTATTCTGTGCTGTTACTCCTCACTACTCCGTATCTTACTGGGTCTACTAATTATTTTATTGACATGATATTCATACTATTTGTTTTTTAACACCTTTTGGCTATAAATTGACTATATATAAATTCTTTGAATCGATTTGTTTAGTTCTGTTAAGTTCTTTTATTGATGATTGTAATTACTTTTCTCTGCTACTTTTATTTAAGTTGATATTACTCCTTCCCTTTTTTTCCTATATGATCTTATTTTGTAAAATGATATAAAAACTTCGTTGTGCTACAATAGTCATAATTTTTATTTCTCTACACTTGTTTAAAAACAAATTACATAAAAGAAAACTCAAAATTTCTGTTTATAGTTTATTACTGTTAACTTATTTTGGAAATACAATTGATTTGACATGATTACCGTGTAGAAAAAACACGAGTCTCTGTCTAATTATAAAAACATATTGTCTAAGAACTGTTTTAAATAACTAACTAAATGTTTTATCTCAATTTTACTTAATGTATGTACTCTATTAAGTGTGCTGAAGTAAATTAAATAAATATTTGAATAAGTTGTGTCCAAAATAAACATAAATAATTTATACTGGTTTTACTGCGATATTGTTTTCTTGATTTATAATGTCACAGTAAGAAATCCAACGTAATACAAAGCGTTCAGATTAACTTGTCAGTACTATTATATCCAACCAGTCAGAGACACCTGTGCTCCAACGCTTTTCACAGAACCCCACAATTCAATTCAACTTACTCTACTGTGGCTGAATCTACTACACACATTTTTTGTCAAATGTTCGAATTTATCGCGTGTAAAAAAAATTCTAATAATATTTATTTTAAGCGTTGAAAAATAATTTCTTAATTAGAGCCGCTTCAAGAGGCTAACTGAGATCTCTCGTAAAAAACATTCGTGTCACCTTATGAGTAATTAAAAATTGCGAAAAATGTAATTTTATTAGTAATTATGTGTATCTTAATAGAAAAAATAGGCATCAAAGACGTCATAATTTCTGTACATGTACGTGTGGCTCTCAAATATACTATTATGACGTGGTCATTCAAATGCATATAATGGATTTATAATATGCAGTGTAGTACAGAATCTGAAAACACGTTTTACTCACAACTTTCGAAATAATGTAGAATAAAAGTTACAAAAGTATTTTTAAAATAATAGCTAACAGTATACGTCGTTTAGTAACAACAGAATGACAATCGTGTCACTAAGTCGTTTGACCATTGTAATATTGATTATATATGTTTGTTTGTTTCTGCTATATACGACCATAGACAGTATTTATTTGTAGTGATAATCAAGTGATAAAAACAAAGCTAACATCGTATACCTATACTAATAATATTAAAACAATATCGTAAACTTGTTAATATCGTACAAGAACACTAATACTACGAAAACAATATGAATGCCCCAAACATTCCTTATTATGTAGATATGTGATCTAAATAATTTAACTACACACAAAGTAAGACGTTTAATTAAAATATTTATATTTCTGTAGCCTATGTATTCTATGTAAATCTGAATTTGTGTTCATGTAAGTAAAGCTGAGTCGTCTTTATTACGCACAGACTATTTACTTACATTTTTATATGTTTTTTATATTATAATAACCCTATATACTGTAAACATTTGTATACTTAATCTCTCTATAAATTGTACATGCCTGTATAAATTACTTTTGTAAAGCAACGCTCATCGACAAAAATAAAATGTTTTAAATCACTAACAAATACAAAATATTAATGTTTTAGAAACCTCTGCCTTAAATAGCTTACAAATTTTAAATAACAAATAAAACATGTATAAGTAATAGTATAATGTATAAGAAATAGTATAAGTAATATTATTACTGATATCTGATCGCCAGAAACAGAACCTAACAATTATAAACCATTATATGTGCCTACTCATTTCAAGGCTACATACCCATGTTTAACAGCTAATATAATTTACACTTAAAGTCTGTTTTATACTCTAGTCGCTCATTACGATATCCGTGGTTCACTTCTTCGTGGTACGAGATGTAATTATTGTAATTTCTCCCAAATGCATTATGCTATATAACCAGACTTTCTACAAATGTGTTTAATTTTCTGTGCTGATGCACATATTTGCAATAACCGTAACCTCATTCAGTAGTTTCATGTTCAAATGGATGAATAAACAATACCCATTTGCTATGCGCAAGGTACACTGCTATAACATTGCGTTGATTATCCTGTAATGCCATGGGTCTTACCAGTGCCCAATTATTGTGGGAGGGGAGGAACGTTATGGTAACATTGAATATTTGGTGTATGGCCAAATTTCTGAAAGACTAGAGTCATTCTTTTCTATTTTTATAAGTTTTATTCTTTTATATTACTAATATAATTGATATAATTTTGTAGACAGGGTATAAGGAGATCAATATTTTAATACGAGGTCTAACCGAAGGAAAATGCAACGACAGGAGATATTGGCAATTAGGCAATTAGTTGGTAACCGTAACACCAACTAAAAGTAATTTACAAGTAGAATACCAACAACTATTGTCAATTCGCAGTTATTTTAGCAAATAATTTCTACGTTTTGAGCGGTTTCTTTCTTAGTGGTTACTTCTAATTTTCTTTTGTGTTTTAGTTACTTATTTACTATCCTTGATTCTCTCTTGTCTGTGACCTCTTCTTTCCTCTTTCAATATTATTGTAAGCTACTTATATTATTTTATAACCATTGCTCATTCAATATTGGTCCACATTCTTTTACTACTTTCTTTTATTACTTATGTAATACAATTTCTGTCATCAGTAATAAAAACGTTCCATCTAAATATGTATAAATAGTTTACTGTGTCTGAGAGTATAAAATTTTCAGCTTTCCCTGTTACACTAGTTTTCATGTAATTCACTTCAGACGGAGCTTTAGAGATTACGCCCAACCTACTTTTATTGTCTGCTCATGAATACTTTATCATGTCCGGACTCAGGCTTTCAGTCTGTGTGTAATAATTATATCTCCTCCAACATGTTTCTTGTCGCAATTAATTAATCGCACTGTAACATTTAAATTATGAAATAAAATTCTCAAACTGGCATTCACGTTAGAATAGGTCAGTCAGCTAAATTATGTCTAATATATAGTTTTAATGTAATTTTTCTCTTCGTGAAAGTAATCAGTATGGTTTCATGATAGTGATATTTAGTAGATGTGATAAGTATATATACCAGATAAGAAACACCACTGTCCACTTACACTATATTGTAAGGCACAGCTTCTCCTAACAGACTTACTATTTTGTTGTGGATTTTCATTGGCGATTTATACCAAAGTATCACAGTACGAGGTTACTTTATCCATTTTTCAAAACAAGCCTAACACATAAATTTCATACAGTTGGTATGTGTGAACAAATTCACCAAAATTGATTTGGAAATTAAAAAGGGTTCACACGAAATACAAGTCTTAATAACATACGAACAAAATTTGTTCTACTCCTAAATTGTCATTAGTTCTACCCTTCATATGTCACTCCACGAGTATTTCAACTGAACCACGTATACGTGTAATAACTGTCCAATTAAACGTTTTGCGTTAGACTAGCGATTTTCAACCAGAGGCCCACGACACCGTTTTATGCGGCCGCGACCTTCTTTTAGAAAACCAATTTAATAACTACTATATTGACTTCAAATAAGTAAATGAATAATACAAATTGTTTTATCTGAAATTGTAAAACCTATGAGAAAATTTTCACTGATTCATTAAAAACGTACAGTAGATGCCACTTTTCTTTGGATGCTACAAGTATTAGAAGAGATGTGGGTCGTCCGGGGTTGAGATATGCCGGAACAGGTTTATATAACCTAATACTTGAAGATGAGAAGAAGAAGAATATGTCACTTTGCTAATTATATATTTCATTTGTACGAATATTTAATACAAAGGTGATGTAATGTGCCCTACATTAGTATATGGTAGTAACTTACGAATTGCAATAATAGTCTACACATATTGTACTTTTATTATTAGAGCTGTTTAATATTAGTACAAAATTATTATAACCTTTTTGTTCAAGCTTGGGTCTTTTTTGGGGATGTTGCTTGCTTCCCTACCCTGTTCAAATTGTTGTAGATGTGAGCTAAAGAGACTGCATTAGGAAATTAAAGCTCCCAATAAGAAGAAATTTTGTTATTTTATACGCACATTTTTTGCCGACGATAAGCTACTCGTCGTTAGGACAGTGATTATCTTGGTAATTATGTAGGAAATTAGAAGAGAAGTATAAACAATGGGTATCAGTAGAAACTGCGGAAGGCAAATGATAAAAATGGTACGCGCTGGAGGTTAGGAGATCACCAAAAGGCAGTCACATGGGAGGAGGTCAGAGAATGGCCGCCTGACGCCTGCAAGAATGAAGTGGGAGAAGGCTTGGAACAGAGAGAACTCAACGAACATGAAGTGTATTCATTCGTCTTCGTATTTATTCGTATCTTGCATTTTTGAAGATAGGACACAACTATTATAATTATTGCAGTAACTCACAGGAATTTTCTAACTTGCGATCGTCGCAAATGACAGACCAAACGTCATGGTCCAGAGCAGCTTTCACTTGTTGTCGATTCCGAAGTGAAACTAATTGAATGCTACAGTCATGTTTTTGACAACTGAATATCTTGTAATCTGATTGATTCTTCGGTAACCCCTTCTTATCATTTTCTTACAGATAATAAATTTTTCTGTACACTAACGTATCGTGCAGAACAATTCTTTTTCAAAAATTCTGAAATATTTTACAACCGATTTTGTGGGTTATAAAATATGTCTACTAAAAACGCATACATTCAGTTACTCATTTTTAAAACAATTACTGTCATCAGGTAAATCTTTTTACTACAAATGTTTTAATACAACTCCCATTTAAAAATTTTCCATACTTCGATAGATATTCAAATTAACGCGTTTTTAAGAATATCCCATAAAATCATTGATGACTCGTTGGGCACTTGGTGAAACATACTTGGTAAATTTCACAGATTTTATTTAACTCTGACAACTGTTTCAACTAACTAAGCCATTGTCAAAGAGGCGAATGAATGAAATTACTAAACACAGGATGTGAGTAAAGGTGGTGACCATCTGTTTAGGGCGTACCTGGAACATCTGTGTTGAGATGGAGAGGGGGGTGCAAGAGACAAGGGAAGGTCAGGTGTCTTTAAAAACTAAATACAATCATAAAAGCAAAATATAAAATTAACTAAACTAAATAAACTCTGAATGCAAAGATGAAATTAACTGAACGAAATATAATCTGAATGCAAAATATAAAATAAACTAAACTAAGTAACAGCTTTTAATAAAGGGGATACACAGAATTCAGTTTGTTCATTTGTTAAATTTTTGTTATTTTTTATTGGTTTTTTAATTTCTAGAATTTCTAACAAATCCATGTTTTTACCTTTTTGTATGTTGTGGAGTAGTGTTATGTTTTTTGTGTCTATGAAATGATTGTGTTGTTAGCAATGATCTGCAAAACCTGTATTGGCTGTATTGGTTAAAATCGCCTTCTTATGTTCAGAAATGCGATGTTTCAGAGCACGGCCAATTGTCCGATATAAATAGCATCGCATTCTGCACAGTGTGTTTCATAAACTCCATTTTTCTCCAGTGTGTTTGATTTTCCTTTGTTATTGACTAGTAGTGAAAAAAGATTACGTTTGTTTACTATACCATGTTAAGACCATGGTTTTTTAACCTGTTATTAATCCTATCTGTTATACACGGAATGTAATTTGTTAAGTGAAATTTTCTGTTACCCTGATCTGGCTATATGGAATAAAATTCTTTTAAACTAATTTTTTTTTTTTTTTTTTTTTTTTTTTTTTTTTAATTAACGAGTCTATTATTCTTCCACCATAACCGTTATTTTGTGCTACGGCTTTTACAATATCTACCTCTTTATTGAAATTTTCTTTGGATAAAGGAACTATAAGGAGACGATTAACCATTGCATGAAAACTGGTTAATTTTATGTGCCATGATGTTAGTGATTGTTTATGTATAAAGGTATCTGTAAAAGTAGGTTTCTATATATCTGAAAACTAAGGTTATTTTTTGACCTAATAATGGTAAGATCCAAAAAATTTAAACTTTTCATATTTTCTGTTTCAAGTGTAAATTGCACGCTACTATAAAAGCATACTATAAGAACATATGGAGCTGTCTATCTGTTCCCGTCCAGGTACAAAATATATCATCAACATACCTTGCCCAATGAAAAATATATTTTATTTTGGGATTATCGGATCTAAAAATGTTTTCTTCCAAAAATGTCATAAAGATTTCGCTTAATAAAGGTAATAAAGGAGAACCCATAGGTAAGCCATTTAATTGTTTATAGATTTTATTATTAAACTGGAAATAATTTTGTCCTATGCAAATATCTAAGGCCGAGAATAATTCTTTTTTATGATCACTATTTAAGGTTAAAGTATTTTGTATATGTGAGGAACAGATAGACAGCAGAACATCTACTGGTATAGACGAAAATAAATTCTTAACATCAAATGAAACTAATTTTGCATTTAGTGGCAAATGTAAATTTTTTATATTGTTAACTAATTGTACAGTGTTTTTAATAGCATACATTGGGTTGAAGTTAATATATTTTGGCAGTAGTTCATTAAGTTTTTTACAGACTTCATATGCAGGTGCAGTTACATATGAAACAGTTGGGCGCATGGGACAATTAGGTTTATGAATTTTTGGTAAACTATACAAAACAAGAGCTTGTATATATATATATATATATATATATATATATAAATGTTTTTTAATATATTTTACAAAACCTTTGTATCCCATAAAATAATTACGTAATCTTGTATAGGCGACCTACAAACGCAGCTAAGTATTACGCACCCTTTTAATTGCCTTAAAATTGCTTTACATGTCTAATAATACTTAAAACTAACATTTTTACAATGTTCCTTATCAACTAACTTACAGTACACTGTTCAAACCTACAACCTCTACTTATTTATATTGTTACGACGGTCTACTTGATCGTCGTAGGTACAGTGGAAACAAAATACAAGACACCAATTAAGTCACTAATCACCAGCTTTAATTTTCACAGTTAAACAGTTCGTAATTAACAACACAGTCTCTTACAACAAATCAGATAAAAATTGTTCAAAAACAATAAGATGTCAACTAATATTAAAACACAATTGTATTACTATTGTATGAAATATATAAACACCAACATATTAAATGACCAACTACACTTTAAATCACACGTACTATTCGACACAATCATACACAAACCAAACTATACTTTGAATCCCAGCGCCAACCCCCTCCCACCAAAACCCTCCCACACATCCCACCAACCTGTGAATAAACCGTTACAATTGTTCATGACACTCTGTATTCAAACCTCGCTGAGGAAGGTGTACACCACACCGAAACGTTCGAGGACAATAAGAAACGTAAGTTTTCACAAGTGAAAGTACAGTAATCACTAATATTAAGTGCTGTGAATGAAGAGGATGAACCAACAAAACAACTGTATGTGAAATAGCTATATTCTTAATGTTGTCTCACGGTTAAAAGTTGTGACCTTTCTCTGTTTATCAGCTGTTTAATTGTTTATTGTAAGCTGTTTGTTTTTATATAATTAACTTAATAAGATATATAACTTTAAAATATTTTATCATCAAGAATGCCATTAGCTCTTAATTTTGAGATAAAGGTTGATATTCTAGTTAATGTTTATGTTCACTGCAATCTTTTGCATTAGCTTTTTGCTTTAAATAGATTTTGAGCGCCATAAATCCCACCACTAATTTAAGCATACAAAAATAATTTTTCATCTTCCTGTTCAATAAATACGTTTTAACATCTTTAAACAAGTTATATCTGTTTCCTGGCATGGGTTCCAGACTCACCACCACTTGAATTACAAAAAATGTAACCATAATTTCAGCCGTCAGGACATCCTTATTAAATAAAACTAAGACTTCAACATTTTTCTTTAAATTCGATTTCACAGAACTAGAGCATAAAATGCAGTTTTTTTTAAAGACGCGCTTAAAACTAATACTTTCATAACAAAACCGCTAGTTCCGTTTGTGTATAAAAAACTACACACAAAAACTGTTTTCCTGGACCACCAAGGCCGAGGCCAAGGTATTTACTTTTGATGGCTGGTTTTGGTTAAGCAAAATTCCTAACCACATAATTTAGAGTAAGCAATATATAATGGCACAGGAAGAACATCAACTTCATCGTCGTCGTCATTATCATCATACGGTGGTCTGCCGCGTTGTAGGTCGCAGACAACACCACCATCTCTTTATCTATTTCAGGCTCCAGCCGTCACCTCTTTTTCACTACCCTACAGTGTAAGAACTTCAGTTTTTTACTTTCCAACACTCTCCTTAAAGTGATCCTCCAAAAACGGTGTTGACTGTTCATTGCACTCAACGTATAACCAATTCAATTTCACTTTCTCCTCTTTATAATCTCCAGAATTGTTTTACCCTCCTCGATTCTTTTAAGAACCTCTTCACTCAGAACATGGACACTCTTCTTTTAAGGTGAGTGTACAAAATAATTCACTTTATTCTTCTGTATTTCTACAAGATTCACATTTCCGGTGATTCAACACTATCACTTCTCTTCATTGACCATGCTTTGGATCCACGCAAAAAAGCGTAATCAGTAACATGATTAAGTGTCCATGCTACTCCATACAAAACACTAACCTGTCTCTTCTCAGAAAAAGCCAAGTACAGTATACAACATATACAATTTTAATTGTGTTTTACTATAAGGTTGGTTAAATTTGTTCTCAGAATGTAAATACAACCTGATTTAAAATACTGGATTCAATTCAGTTTACCAGATTTAAATAAATTTTAAATTCCTCAACTGTTTATACTTTTATCACGACTACATAAACATTCTCTTATAAGCATTCCACATAAACTTAATATTAAGTCCTACGTATTAATATATTCAACTTTAATATTTATTAATGAAATCAGTACCATACATTCTGCAATAACAAAACACATAATTTTATTTTTCTTACTCATCATCACCATCACCACCACTTCTATGTTCGCATAGTATAATTGGTTTTGAAATAAGCATTACTTGATCAATTCTATTATCATTACGTGATTAAAGCCATTAGTTCGTTTTATGAGAATTTTTAAATATACTAAAAATCTTTCATTTGCTTTATGAAAAATCTACCAAAAATTGGCTAAAAGATGCTATTTTTAAACTAACAATGGAATTTGTGACTATTTTCATACAGACCGTTTATTATAACATGAAACAAAGTCTGTCACTTCTTAGGAAAGATTCTTATTTTCTTCCCTGTACGCGTACGCTATACGTAACTTTATAAATCAAAAAGTTTTAAGTTTTTCTATTAAAACATGTTTCATAAAAAACGTAATTATATACAATAATTTATACTGTATAAATGGTTACTGGTAGAAATGGTATACTTATACTGTGGTTTGGTAGTCAACCACCCCAAAAACTAAACATATATAATTAATATTTTTATACATGCAATAAGTTTTTCTTTAATTTGTATCGGGCTATAAAGTAATGAGTCTTGTGTGACGGAAAACGTCGCCTGCCAGTTTGCTTGTTTCGTGTCTACACAATTAAGAGAGTTTAAAGTTTCTCAAACAACAGAAAAACCCAATTTGTTCTTACTTTGTAGAGCACGGATAGAGCTTTCTATAAACTCTAGTCTATGGAAAGACAAATACAACTACTGCCTAGTTCGGCAGTTTTATAAACAAAAGACTCAATCTTGTCTGATTGAGTGACAAGGTTGATTGTTTGTCATTCAGTCAGACACTGCCAAATTAAGTTACAGACGCTTTAAACAGAGAAACCTTACATTTCAATTTGTATTAGAAAAAACTTTGTTTTAGAAATATCGATGAAAGTATTTAGCAATATCTGACGTAAGGAACTACGTTGTCGATTTTCCTGTTACTGAAGCAACTTTAATCTATTGTAGCGATTTCTCCAACACTAGCATCCTAATTTGTTACGAACTCTATCACACCCGGAGTCATCATTACTAAAACAATTACTATACCGGGCTGTTGGACCGTCGTAGATTGCTTACGGCAGAAATTTAAGCAATAGACCACGACCCAACAGGTGTATAGTATTTTTAGTAACCCAAAATTAATTTAGGTAATAACTTATTTGTTATTCTCGGACTACCACACACTTTGTTTATAAATTTTTCCTAGTATTTGCTTTTTCTAGTTTAAAACACATACTTTTACAATTTTAAGTGTTGTTTTAGCATAACAAATTTGTATCATCGTATGTGAATTGATTTCGTTTGATGATCTCCACCTGTACACACACTTTACACTGCAAGTATTACAGTACCTACACAAGTATGCAGCATCTATACAAATATTTTACACTGCATTCTATTGTTGTCCTGTAACAGTTACTTGAAAAAAGACCTGTAAGGTATTTTTAAAAGGAGGTGATTAAGATTTCATTAGTTTCGTAAAATACTGTGAAAAATAGGTATCTCTTCAGCATTAAGGTGCTTGCAACTTACAAACTTTGAACTGTCAATGTAAGTCAGTGCTTGCAATTGTCCTACGGAATTCAGTCTCGAATTAGCATTTCCTGTTATTAGCCGACCACAAAAACCAGTGTTGTTGTGTATGCCCAGGTATTGGTAATTTGGGTATGCAAAACCGTATTTTTCACCGTAGTTGAAGGTAGAGTACATTGGTTTGATTTTCAAACAGCTACATTTAGAAACAAATTAGTGGTTGACAGTAGTGGGAGTAGCAGAATACGAGGTTCTTCTGTTGTTGGATAACAGAAGTTTTTCTGTTGTTTGCCACTATTGACCTACTTATAGGCCTATGCGTACACCACTCTTGACAGATGTAGAATACGCAATACTGTCATCTAAGTAGATATTATTTATACCGACATTTCAGAAAAAACATCCTTGTAACGACTTGGTAATATTCCCACTCAACCTAGCGTTTAATTCCCAGCTGTAGATCTGACGTCATGCCAGGAGCCAAAGAATATCACCGCTACAGAACTGGTTTTATAGTGGTATAGAAATATTGCTTATTTTCCCGAGATACGAACGTTAACGTCTAGGTCAGAGAGCAGATTCAAAATAGTTGACTAAATACTTAAAACTATTCCTGATTTAGTCAATATTATTCGTTAGTTCCACAATACACACACACACAATGTTAATCGTCTATAAACTACGTATTAAACATTTTGTGTATGTACGACATATGAGTGTTTGGTATAAAATGCATAAATAAAAACTAACTCACTAATTGTTAAAATAACAAAAATTGTATTTGACTATCAAAGATTTTTCATGTTTTCAAATTAAGTGCGGTTACTGATTCCCAATTTTTTAATTGGGGTACCTAAAATAAACTTAAGAAAGTAAGGTAACCTAAAGTAAGTGTGGTGCTCATTCTGTGGTTGCAAATAATTTAAACAATTAATTATTTCCAAGTAAAAAACGTAAAATTATAAATGAATAAATACTATAAATAATAAATAATTTTTGGCACCTCAAGCTCAATGCTCAACAAGCAGTATAAGTATATATACTTATTTAAGTCAATATTTTTATATTATATATTTTATAGTAAACAACTTAGGAAAGTAAATTGATGTTGACTTTTGGGAGTTCTACATTCTACATTAGTACCTGAATTTGAGACTTAACTTTTTACAACATGTAGACAACAAACGATGAAGTTGCTATCACAATTAACAAAAATTGGTACATCCTCTGCTAGTTCTTCTTTTATTTCCGGATGTAATAGCTAAGGTCCCTTCTCCACATCTGTTGATTTTTCCTTCGGCTAAGGTGAAGCTATACAAAACCTTATCTACTCTTGACCAACTCTCAGGACATTCTTTCTCAAGTCTACAACGAATTCGTAGGCACTCATAATATCCGTGGCAAGAATCACTTAATCGAAAGTGTCTGCAACGAGCATTTGGTGGCTAAACTCGAGAAGACCCAGGCGTACAGATACGTCTACCTGTCCTAGGACTTTGACTGGGCTTCCAATCATAATCTCTATTATTTTACAAGAGCTAAATTGAGGCTAGCGGATGCTGACTAAGTCAGCCCGCACAATGGACACTGTTGCGCCCGTGTCAACTGTAAATTCGTTGGTTTATTTCCGCAAATCGATTAACGATCAAATTTCCACTATTATTATGTAGCGTGTAAACTATGTGCTGTTCTGGAGCTTTATTTCTCCAATCGGTGCGCCCTTCGGATAGCGTTTCACCCTTCTCTAGGTATTTTATTCTCCCAACAATCTACCTATAGATGACTACGTTTTCCACAGTTGAAACACTTCGATCTCCTGTCTCT
This sequence comes from Magicicada septendecula, assembly GCA_034769895.1. NCBI lineage: Eukaryota > Metazoa > Arthropoda > Insecta > Hemiptera > Cicadidae > Magicicada > Magicicada septendecula. Next base: position 243,051,114 of record CM068368.1, read on the forward strand.
TTCCCATAGTTTAAATCGTTGTGGCGTTCTTGAGCCTTTGAATTGTTTATCCTGCAACCTTTTTTTTTCTGCCCCCAACGCAACAGCAGTGGGATCTTCTAATTACATTGTGATCTCATAATATTACTACTCGTTTTTATTTCAACTATATTAACGTATTAAAGTATTAACTAAGTTTTTTCATTATTATGAAACATTGTGATAGATTGTTTGTCGCTTGAAAGACGACATTCCACGGTAAGTGGGGAATGGGCTATGTTACGTCTTAGTGCTGTAGGAAGTAGGACCGTAGTTTTATGGCATTTTTCACAGTGAGTAAGTATACAAATCATTTACTTGACTGAATATAAATAATTCTTCAAAAACAATAAGTACATATAATGTGAATATGCCTGTGATAAATAAACATGTATATTTAATTACGTATGTCCTGTTAATATGTTTGCTTTTCTACGTATGTGTTGGGCCACGTTTAGAGTCGACAGACTATCTCCACTTTAGACTTGAATGGTTTTGTGTTCATAAAATCCACACACACACACACACTCTCTCTCTCTCTCTCTCTCTCTCTCTCTCTCTCTCTCTCTCTCTCTCTCTCTGTGTTTCTCGCGCGTGCGATAAATAATTGTGTGAGCATTAGTAAACAAAATTGCCATCAATAAACATTAATCATACCACGAACCTTATCAAAAGGTACATTTATTATTGTTAGTTATTGCATCTTGACACGAAACGTTAACATGAAGCATAATATGTAACATGACATATTGTCCTCATTGCCTGAGAAGTAAAAATTCTGTCGCTATGAATCGCATTTTGACGATGATATGCATAGAACATCCACTTGAATTTTTTTAGAAAACCTTACAACTAAACGAGAGCTTCGCAGCTACTATTTACTGGGCAGTCTAAAACAACTTGTTGTACAAACATTTTTAATTTCACTAATTTTCTGTAATTATAAAATACTTCTTAAAACATCGAAACGTAAGTTCCTTTTGCCCATGTAGGCGAGTTATTCTTAAATATATTATTAAAGAGAAGAAATTACGTCGTGGCGCCTCTGTGCAGTACACGTGTCACGTACTGTACTGCATGATGACTACTAGCTACAATTGTGCGAGCTAAGACGATTATGTTGTAGATTTATGAGACCCAGCATTGGTGAAGTAACAAGTGTTTAATTATCTCTGTTTGCGTACTATTGTAATACTGTTTCCTGGTAACTTATTATTTGTTGTTATATTGCATATTAGACAGCTGTATAACAAGGAGAGCTATTGTAATACGTAAGTCATTGCTTACAAAAATGCAAAACTTATGAGTATCATTTTCTCTGATGTTCAGTAATATATTACCGTATAACGTATTACCCTATATTATGATAACGAGTCTTGTGATCGTCGTAACAATACCGCTGTAACTTCAGTTGTAATAGCAGTGAACTAAATTAGTTGCCAAACGTTTCGTCCACGAAATCATTTGATAAATGTAGCGACGTATTCCTGTTATGTAAACACAATTTTGATGCATAAGAATGACTTGCAAGCTCCGTCACGCGACGTTGTCCTACAGTTCGTGTGTTCCGTTGCATACTTTATTCCTTCTTTTATGCTTATAGTCTGACTAGTGTTCCTGCTATATTAATTTTTGGGCTTGTTAGTTTGGACTTGTTTTATTCTTTTCGTAATTTTTATAAAAACTCTTTTCTTGTTTTATTATTTTCGTAATTTTATATTAACTCTTTAAATCAATCCGCATGTTCCTGGTCTTATTATTTGCATTTTATGTAGTTTTTCTTTTAATTCGTGTAGCTAAGTATACTTTATTTCATAATTTACTATAATTGTGTTTACACAGATATGAACAGTGTTTCTAATCTAAGGCGACTCCGAAAAATCATTTTCGTGTGTATCTGACAAACCTCTGTAGCTTCAAAAGAAGATTTGTGGATACTCTTCTTTTTACATTCATTATAACTGATTTACTCAACCCTTCATCCTTCCACTTAAAATTTTGCTTAAATATAATAATCTTATGCTTACATTTTATAAACTAAATATTTATATTTTGTACTTGTTTATAGAGCTCCGTTGCTTTGACAATGTTAGCCGTATCTTATGTTCTTGTAATCATGGTTCTGCATGAAAATGTGCATGATAACTTCTCGTAGGTAACAGTAAGTACTCGTTATGCCTTGAAGTTTCATGTATGTTTTTCCTTCTTTTTGTCCCATAATCGATTAACGATTTTCAGTTTCTTACGTCTTCATTCTAAGTATTCGTGTAAGTAACTCCGTTTTCAACTTTTATTAATTTAAATTCATATGTCTGATACTACCCGACGGTTGCGTAAAAATTCATTGTACTTCCACTTGTAAAGACAAACTTCAAAACGAGATAAAGTGTCCGTATGGAAGACTACGCAGCGGCCAGGAGGACATTGACCTCATATTTGTAAGGGTAGAGCCACATGAATACCTGTTATATTACTCGTTTTTTCGTGATCCTAACGTTATCTTTATTTTCGCATTACTTTTACTTACCCCTACTTCTACATCTGCTTGCAGATTATTAGTTTCTCTGCAATATAATTATTGTAATTTCTTTATTTGTTTTTCGAAAATTTGACCTTTGTATTAATTATAATGTAAAGTTATTTTTTATATAAATTATGTAATATGTGTGTGTGTGTGTGTGTGTGTGTGTGTGTGTGTGTGTGTGTGTAGCAATATTGCATTTATTTAAAGACGTTTCAGTGTTAATCTGAACGCAATTTCCCTAATGTTACTTACCGGCTAGGTTGTAGAATTTTGTGTGCGTTAAGTTCAATGGTAACTGTTGCAAAATAAATCATGTTGTCAATTAAGAGTACAAAGATTGTAGTTTTTTTAATTAAATAAAAATTCATTATTACGCAAATATTAAAAACAAATGTCAATTAATAATCATTTAAAATTATATATTTACTGTACACTGTATTTAATTATGTTATTACTTTTCCTTTATAACGTGTCTCTTTTCGCTTACTGTTTTTATTAAATAATTGTCCAGTTAGTCGTTATCGTGGCGAAAGTATATGCGTGTGTGTGTGTGTGTGTGTGTGTGTGTGTGTGTGTGTGTGTGTGTTGCTCCCTGGGTGAAGATGGTGAAGATTCTGGAGCTTCTACGTCGATCAGATGACATAGTGACACCGCCGTTATTACCCCTACGTTGCCCAAATTGTCCGGGGTATTTAAAATGTGGTGTAAGTCGACAGGTCTGATTTTACTGAGTGCCATTCCAGGCTTGTCAATTTTTGTACGTCCTGCATAAATAGTAGGTTTTCATAAAAATGTTACTTCTGTTTTTGAACTAGTAGCTTCTGTTTAAATACAAACCACTAGTTATACACGCTCCGTGATTTTTCTAGGTTTTTAGTACATATAAATTAATTTGAATAACTTGTTGTTTAACAAAGTAATTAATTTATTTTAAAATATTTCAGTTTCTATTGCGCAATGTCCACTCACTTTTTGTCTATACGTGCATTCCTCCGCGCGTCTTCTAATGGCACTGCTTGGTTAGCAAAATGTATTTAAAATTAGCAAACTTTTATTAAAAAAACATGAAATAATTTTTTTTATTCGTGACCTAACCGGAGTCACTCACACATTTAAAAAACAGTGTACCCAGAAGCAGAATTTGCATAAATCATGATTCAGCTGGCTATAAACACACAAATATGTTCTGCACACACACACACACACACACACACACACAATCTCGTCAACGTCGCTTGTATGTCGCCAATAATTGTTTTCACCTCACATGTTCATTCGTTTACACATCAACTATGCCGTTTGTGCAAAAACATGTAAAGTAGTAATGTTTGCACAAGTTAGGCTTCACCCAAGTTGAAAATATTAAAGAATTTTTCCACACCTGACAAGTTGATTTACACCAGATCATAAATACCTTGGACAATTTCGAACGGTGGACATGGGATAATAATTTATTGATGGGGACATTGTGTGGCTCTGCTTCGCAACGTACAGTCGTCATCACCATGCCGGAAGCAGCACATAAGCGATTGACGGAGGAGACTAGGTCCATCATTATCATCATCATCATCATCATCATCATCATGCAGTAGTAACAGAGACTACTAACGATCTACGTGGGAATCGTAGAATCAGTACATCAACATAATCATCATTATCCAGGAGCCCCATACACAAACACGCCCGCGTGCCCGCGACAATAGCTTCACAGGATAACAGACCAGCATTCGCATGTAAAAAAAAAAAAATACAATGTTAGCACTCGGGGGAGTGCCGAGAGAAGTAAAAACTTTTATATTTTAAATACTTTTGTAGTAAGTATTGATGAATATGTGAAATTATTATTTAAAGTATCCATATTTATACCAAAAGTAATAACAAATTAAACATGATAATGTGTATATAATGTAATGTAAAATATATCCTGATATATTTTGATAATTTTATATTTGATATAGTTTTGATGTTTTATGAATCATTCTATGACACTAATTATTTTGGAAGGAAATGTTAAAGTTCTATAGTATATACATAAGTAAAAGTTTCTGATAATTTTACAGTTCAAAAATTTTGAAATAATAAATGATTATATAATATAATAGAAATCAATGTATAATCATTAAATTTTTCCCTAATAACGTTGATATACAAAGACAAAGATCTTACTATATATCCTGATATATATATTTTTTTTATTATAAAGCATATACAGTAAGTCCTCGATTAACGTCGTAGTTACGTTTCGGAAAACCGCGACGTTAACGACGAATCTTAAGCGACTTAGTCTATGTCAAGCACAATACTGGAACCTAACCTATAAAAGTTACGTGTTTTCTTATGGGGAAAAATGTTTCGATTAACGTCGTTTCGGTTAACGTCGCGGTTTTCCGGAACGTAACTACGACGTTAATCGAGGACTTACTGTACTTGATAGCGATATAAATTCAAAGAGAGAGGGAACCGCCTATACTCTCTGTATATGTATAAGCTGATGACTCACCGTAACGAAAAAAGCGTAACCGATGAGATGCTGACGCGAAACTCTATGTTTTTCTCCATACAATAAAAAGTGTTTCTCCAGGCCCGCGTATAAAAGTTTTCACTTCAATAAACAAATATTTTTAAAACAAAAAACTTATAAAGCACAGAATTACGTTTTAACAAAGAAAAACTAATATATAAATGTACATAGTGTACACATTCAAATTGAAATATATTATATGTAATTCCAAACAATTTTCTATTTAATTTGAAACAGGTTCACTATTGTAAACAATAATTCTTTTTATTTAATTAAATATCGTTTTATTAAAATATTAGGAGTAAATTTTCAAGTTTTATTCAATAAACACAATAACACGTTACTATGTGATTTTCTATGGTTAAAAATTATTGATTCAAATTTGGTACTCTAGTCAGACATCCGAACAATTTAAGTAGTGTTACGACGGTTTAACTGTCGCCGTATGGTACAGTGGAAACTTAGTACAGACACCAGTGAAGGCACTAATATCCAGCTTTAATTAATTAAAAATAACAATTTGTTATCAACCCGTACAATAAGATAAGTTAAATTTGCCCACATGCAATAATAATATCAACTAATAGAGTTCCACACGAATTATCACTTCGCCACAATACTTCAAAACGCACTTCAATGAATCACCACTTATAAGTGACTTCTAAGCGGCAACTGTCGTCTATATATATCCTGCAGGTGTTCCTAAAGAATGTTCCATAATATGCGTGAACAGGCGCTCAAAAACTCTAGAGAGTACTTGGGTGCGGCCTTGGCAGGAACATGCACCTGCTTGGCTAGCCGAGAAACGTGTAATACGACACTCCCCATTGTTCGAGAACGTTCAATCGTTTCACTAGTTTAATAATTGCTTTTATATATGTGTTTTATGTTTTTATATTTGAATATTATTCTTGTGTGGTACATATAAGATGTAAATTATATTTTAATTGTAGCTTACTACAAAAGGAAATATTATAATTTAAACATCTTTGACACTCAATATTTAAATATTTTGTAAAATCATAATTAATAAATCCGTGATTTTATTTTTGAATATTTAATTATTTATTACGTGCCAGCAAAGTCTCACTCTTGTATATATTAAAAAAGAAAAAGTTTATTGTGTAGCAATTAAACTATCGCAACAACACACAAAATCCTACAACCTACCCGAATTAACTTTAAGTCATCTTTTTAAGTAAGGTAGTCAAAACAAAACATACACCCAAAAACATACCTTATAAAAATTATTTTAGATATATTTTGACACCCTTTCATAAAAAAAATACCACTAACATTATGAACTGAATATATTATACTGTTAGACAGACTTGGTAGGCCTCATTTCGAATGAAAAAATAAATAATTGTGTTTGTCGTAAAATTGTAACTGTCAATTTATATAAGCATAAACTGCTTTTCTAAACTGGCTGCTTAAGTTGATTACCGGTATAATTATTTCTTTAATAGCTATGACCAGATGATATGACTTTATAAATCAAGAATTATTATAATAATGTTAATTTACAGTAATAATTCACTACTATACTCTTCTAAAAATTAAAAGCACTTAAAGATTGCCAGACTAGGTCATATAACTGATAAAGTTACTGTAAGAACAGATTTACTTCTTGCTCATAGGATACGATATTGGAGACAAGCATGCAATTTATTTAAGACCCCACGTAAAATATTTAAATTATCGGGATACTAAATCAAGGTGATTTATATTATCCGGGTAATATATTTCTGTTGTGATGAGAAAGTGCGGTTGCGGTACAAGCCGTTATTTGAGGTGTTAGAAGCTACAAATCTGCCTCCATATTAGTTCCGGTATCTGTAACTTACAAAGCGAAATTACTGCTAAGATTTCTGTACAAAGGGGGAAATACGTCTCTCTTTTTACGTTTTATTTGTGTGAACTGTCATAAAAACTAACCGAATACGTAGGGCAAAATTATTTTTGACCATTCTAAACGTAACAAACTTGTAGTTAGACTAGCTAATTAAGTTTCATTTTTCACACATGTAATACGTTCTGCACAAAGAAAGCTATAATAATTCAATCATGACTGAAATGAAGAATATGAAATATCTCTTCAAATATTAGTATGACTTTCATCATTATTGGTATGTATTATAACAATGTTATGTAACTTTTGTGGGGTATCTACTATATAAACAAAGACACCTAAAATTACTCTGCCACTCTTTAAAGGTACTTTTTCAGATTTTTAAATTTGATGTTCAAGCAAAGAACTTTGGCCTATGTAGTATACCGTCTTTATACTTCTTAATGTATTTTTTGACAGTCATTGCTGTTGCTGTGAAGTTTTAGAAGGTGAAAATTTTGTATTTGATGTATGATCTTTTTTCACTCTGCATGGAATTTGATGCCATAAAAATTATTTATTAAAGTCTAAATTAAAGACGGTGACTTTAGAACACGGATCTGGACCTCCGCAATATTCTGTTATCTTGTCACTCCTCTGACACCGTCATTAAATGTCTGCATCGCAAACTTTATTCAAAAATCTTCTAATGCTAGTGCTTTAGGATAGTCTAGTCTAATCATGATGTCCATGCTTGCTTCAAAGTCTTGAAGACTCTCTCCGTAAGAATCGTCTTGCTCTCAACTGAGTGCAGAATACATCTCGCAAATATTTATCACCATACCATAATTCTAAAACTTTTATCAATTCGGCTTAAATGTTCTGGTTATCACGTAACACTTTCTGTAGTAGCTCTGCCGCAGGTCGTTTTACAGCGAGAACGAGTTAAACTGCCTTGTCTTTCTCCGTACAATTATTTGCGCGTGCAGCGGCTTTAAATTGCCGAAGATACATCGGTCCAGTATGGAGTGCTTCCATCAAAGGTTGAGGCTTTGACATGAACTGTCCCAACTGCAACTAAAGTTGCCCTCTCTGTTGTCTTATTTTCTATGTCTTTTTCCGCCTTTACCACAGGTACAGTATGTTCAGCAATTTGTTTTGTAACGCACGGCTGTGTCTTCATTAACTACTCGACTTAACCTTTAATCTGTTCTCTTATGTTTGCAGTTGAGTCTTTTATAGTTACTATATTCTCCTCTACTTCAGATAATTTATTTGACATGGATTTTTCCACGACAGGTATTTTTGTAGACATTGATTCTTCTACGTCACATATTTTAGCAATTTATTTATTAAGCTCACCTTGTAATTGATCCAGCTCTGGAGCTGTATGTTCTTGCACATGCTTTTGCTCCTGTATAACGCGTTGATGTCACCTGTTTTACGGTTACGTTCCTCTGCTTGCTGCTTTCGTTCTTCTTTATGTCGTCCTTCAGATTCAAAAATTAGTCTTTTCTGTCTTTCTTCTGTTTACAGTATTAGTGCTTTCTGAAGTTCTTCTGCCTTTTCTCTTTCCTGTTTACGTTCCTCATCTTGTCGTTTTCCTGCTTCTTCTTCCTCCTGTCGTCGTTGTTCCTCTGTCTGCAACAGCAACGCCTGAAAATGTTCTATCATCCAACTAGTATTCACTTTTTTGCAAGTATTTTACCACGTACACTATTTTTCTACGAAGTGTTCTCCGTTTCCAATGTTAAAGGTTCTGTCGCACTTCTGACCCATTGTCACCAATCGTCGTAATGTAAAATAGAAAAAAATACAGGCACCAGTGAAGTCACTAATTGCTAGCTTTATTTCATCATAAATAACCATTTTGTAATCAACAAGATACAGTCATTCAAGTTAGATTTATCCACACGCAATAATAATGTCAACTATTAGAGTTCCACACTAATTATCGCTTTCCACTAATCCGTACAATTACTTGATCCGCACTCAACAATAACGCTGGATGCAACTAACTTCTAAGCCGGCCGCTGTTGCTCATATATATCCCGGAGGGGTGTTTCAGAATAATTTTCCATTGTTTTCGCGGCGTACCAACATAATTTACGTAGTTGAGAGTACTCGAACAGGAAGGTACTGGAAGGTGTTTATGTACACGCAATTGACAGAGACACTAAACCTGCTCGGCTAGCTGAGGAACGTGTAGAACTTTTACGTATTTTTCGTAGAATATATGCCGATTTTTCGATAGAGTTGCATAATTTCGTAGCTTTAAAAATAGCCATCATTTTGTCATGAACCAGCTAAACGTGTTGATAGTCGCAGAGTCTGAGCAGACTTCCAGTCAATGGAAACACCGTTTTATAGTTTTCTAGAAACAGCGCCTTCTTAATGTGTAGTATCGTAAGAGAACTAGGCTCAAGGTGAAAATACTTTTAATAATTAAAATAGTAATAATTAATTGCCTACAATGAATTAAATTACTTTTTAGACAAGCCTTGTATATTCAATCTATTCATCTTCAATCATATTTATTTTAATTGTATATTGCTTGAAACTTCGAGATTTTAAAAAGTTTTATTCCATATCCTGGGTACGTAATTAAAGAATAAATCATCTGTTGTTTCATATTTACAAAATTATCAATGTACCACGCGTTTTGATGTGAATTGGTTTAAATATAAATATAAGAGTAACAGTTATGAAAAGAATTGAACAGATGTTAGAGTCCTATATTTGTTAAAACTCTAAAACAAGCTTTCTGTGTTCAGAAACAAGAACGCTGTATATCTGCTCAGATCACCTCGACAAGCATATTGAAAAAAAGTACCATCTTGGCCTCTATAAATCGTTTTTTTCCTAGCTTCAATGGGGCTAACACATGTGAGATAAAAGAGAATGAACAAAGGTTAAAAGGGTTAAAACTAGCTAAATTTTCAGAAATATCAAAAATGATAAATAAGCAAACGTGACATGTCTACTAAAGCTCTGTTTGAAACTGATTGATTTGTTAAAGGCACAAAGAAAATACCACGAAATGCAAAAAGCTACATGATGACCTTAATGAGTCTGACAGCAAAAAACGGCTTACACTGTCCAACCGTGTTGTCCAATACTGATGTTAATAAATATAATTGACTTGTTAACAATATACTTATTTCTATCGGCTCAATACACGTCCAAAATATACATGTGCGCGCACAGACAAACACATGAAAATTACTATTCGTATATTTTTCTATCGAAGACAGACGATTTAGAAAACAATTTAAAATAGAAGTAGTAGTTTCAATTGATTTAAAAAAAAAAAAAAACAGTGTACACAGTAGCCTTTATTTTTGGCAAATGCGTTGTTATTCTGCAATTAATTTCTACTACCAAAAACAAACTAAACAACTAAAATTTCATTACTAACAATAAAACTCTTTAAAAACAGTATCACTAAACTAAATATTTACAGGTTTTTTTGTATAATTTTTGTATAATTTAAAAACTACATGTTGTTACACATAATTGGCTACACTAATTTACGTGTAATGCTTTTTTTGTGTTTGTGTTAGAATGAGTCTGCTTAGAGGACATAGGATACAGGCTTTGTCTGTTAGGATGTAGAGGACGTTACAAGTATATATGCAGATATAACGTTCACAGTAGCAATGTGATTCTCAGTGTCCCAGCGAGACAGAATTAACGCCGTTATCCAAGTATACTATACACGGAACAGCAACACACTTGGGAACCATTATCTCATAGAAACTATACTTACAAGCGCAGTGAAAACAATACTTTGTACAGTTGCCAACACACGATCCTCTGTATAAAGCAATACCGTACAGTCTCTAAGCAAACATTTATGTTATCCGTATGAATATCAAATACAATTTAAGAGTTCTTACAAGATTGTATAGTACGGAGTGTCTAGCGTATTTGTCCTATAACAAAATAAAGAAAGTTATTTCACTGATAAAGTAATATCACGTATATGTGCAAATAGATACATACAGTACATGTAGCTGAAACTTAGGTGTATTACTTGTAGATATTAAGTACTATCTTTTATCAATGTTTGTTTCAAATCTAAATTCGTTTCACGGTGTGGCGTTCTTAGCCTCGTTGTAATACTTATTAAGTTATTTTATATTATTTTTGCAATTTTTAATTTTTTTTAATTTTTCCTTAAAACAATTTACAGGTTTTATTTTTTAACTAACATGTGTATAGTAGTAGGAGGCAGAGTCTCCGAAATATTTTATAATATTTTTTAACGGTAATATTCCATTTGCATTAGGCAAGTATTTCCATTGGAATGTTGCTGATTTGTGAGCGACTCCAAGTTTAGAAATAATTTACATAGAAAAATATTCAAAAAATACAAAATACCGATAATCTAGGAATTATATAATCACAAGAACTCAATTCCAGACACTGATATGAAAGAAATCAAGCGTAGCCTACGATAGGGACCTTGCAGATTCAAACTGTCTTATGAGGCGTATTCATACAACAATGTCGGAAGCCAGTGAATTATTCAACCGCCTGATTTGCATTAAAATAGACTACTTAAAACTGTGTTTTGCAAAGCTGTATATTATATTCCTGAATGTAGCTGTATGTTTTCGGCGTATAATGTAATGGATATGTTCAACACGTGGAATATGGTGAAACGCTCAGTAACTGAAAGACTAATTCAAAGGGAGACATTACAATAACAGGAAAATGGGGACGTCAAATTTAAAAGAATTTGAATAACGAGAAAAAGCAATTGAAAAAAGGATGAACAAAATGTTGAACAGAACAGGATGAAAGGAGAACAGACTGTGAAAGGAGGGTCCTTCAGACTGTGAAGGTGGAATGTTATGTGTGTATACGGACACCGTTTTCGATTTCGGTCTTTTCCTATTATTTACGTTTTTTAAACTTAAGGCACATTTTAGCACATATTTCTCAAAATATACATAATTTACGAAGTCGAAATTCGTTTTATGATTGATTTCCTGATTATAATCTTGGGGAAACGGGAGATAAAGTTTAAGAAACAAGACAAGGCAAACACAAACGATCAAATATTGTATACATTGTTGAATGCAACGACTGTCCGGCTGCTTACACGGGTATTACGTCCCAATACGTACACATATTACGTACACAAGAGAATTTATCGATACGATTGCCATAAGGAAACTCACAATGATAATCCCAACACATTAGTGTTACACCATTTGAACATTGGGCATGAATTCAAGATTAATGAATTAACAGAAGTAATTATTGTGACATTAGTGATTAAACATTCATTAATGATTAATGAATAACACTAACATTAAACGTTTGGGAAAGTAATTATTTCAAACTATGTGCACTTGAAATGATTAAAATAAAAAGTGACCCCCCGTCCATTAACTTTCGTAAGGATACACAAAATCATACGCTCAATTTATAGAGACCATTAACATATGATTTCGTAGAAAGCTATAGTCAGATTTTTCATCACAGACTGCTCCTTATTTTTAGTCATCTTTGTCGGTTTAGCACGTTGTCAGATATTAATTGGTGTTAGTCCCTCTTGCAGTTTTAAATCACACACTGCCTTCAAAACATACGTTCCTTTTAATTCCTTCACAACTCAAACAAATGCTGTACAATTGTTGTCTGGTTGTGTTTATAAATAGGGCGGTTGTTTTGGGCACCTTAAATTTGTATGATTGGCTTCGTAACAACTCAACAGTTGTAAGTGCCTCACTCATCATATTATTTAGTATCAGTTAGTTTAAACATATGAGTAATAATGATGTGGTAAGCATAATAACACATATTCGATTACATTCTGACTTAATGTAGTTATCGCGTTTAGCATAATGTATGCTAACATGAAAAGACAATATATGTTGTAACGATAAAACCCTCTCGAAAAGGCGAGAGCGTTCTTCCAGCCGTTTATCCGCTACCCGAGCAGGATAGCGTCTCACTCAAGGCCGCATTCAAGTAGCTTCGAGACTGTTCTGGAGAGCACTTGCTGGCACGCCGCAGTAAGGATGGAACCTCAGCGCGACCTATATAAAAAAGAGCGCCTGGATTTGTCAGTTCAGTTACTGTCAGCGACTTCTTTAGTGTGGATCCAGTCATTAGTGAAAAGTGATTATTGCGTTATAAGTAGTGGGGAAGTCTTAATAGTTGATATTAGTATTGCATGTGGACAAATTTAACTTGAATTATTGTACGAGTTGATTATAAATTGTTATTTGTGATTAATTGAAGCTAATAGTTAGTGACTTCATTGGTATCAATCAGTGATATCGTCGTAAAAATATGTATATACCTAAATATTTTCGCGAGTGAGTGTGTTTTTGTGTGTCTGTCAATGTGTGTGTGTGTGTGTGTGTGTGTGTGTGTGTGTGTGTGTGTGTGTGTGTGTGCGTGCGTGTGCGTGTGGAAGCGAGGTTTATGTATGTGTTTTAGACTGTCAGTGTGAGAGAAAGATGGGGAGAATGTTGGGTGCTGAAAAGAGGTAAAGTGAGAGAGAGTGAGAGAGAGAGAGAGAGAGAGAGAGAGAGAGAGAGAGAGAGAGAGAGAGAGAGAGAGAGAGAGAGAGAGAGAGAGAGAGAGAGAGAGAGACAGACAGACAGACAGACAGACAGACAGACAGACAGACAGACAGACAGACAGATAGACAGACAGACAGAGGGAGAGGGTATGACTGTAGACATATATATAATTTTACAATAGACTTTAGTACTCTGTATACACTAATTTTTCGGTAAATAATGTTTTATAACAATATAAACATTATGTAATAACCATTTTCACATGGTAAATTGATTTATCATTATTTTGTGTTTTCAATATTTGGTAACTCTCTAATTTTATTTTGTATATAATTCTCTAATTCTTAGATAATATTTTCAATACAAGTAGTAAGTGGAAAATGATAATAATAATTTTTAATAATATCCGTATCCCTACAATCTGTATTCAGCTATATTTTACTATGCTTTAAGTAGATGTCTATAATAAATGTACCAATTCTAATATAAATTTGATGATAATTTATAATTATTTACCGATATTTTAAATGATTATTGCATTATCAATATTTTAAATTGTAATATTCTATTAATTACGTTCTGGAGTAATATAACTATGAGTTTTTTTAAGAAAAACAGTATGTAAGTAATGTAATTATTATGATAATGTAAAACAAACTGTCTCAACTCCCCCCCCCACACACACACACAAATTCACTCAATTAATTGATCTTGTTGAAGTTGATATTTTTTCTTGCAACCGTACACAGGTCCTGATGGAGACAATAAATATTCCTGTTATTCTTATTGAGGAGTGTTAAACCTTCTATCAATAAAAGTAAAAAAAACAAGATAAGATCATTTAAGTAAATAATTTTAATTCTACAATCCCACGTATGTAAACATAGCATTATACTGTAAAGCAGGTATAGTTACACAGTTTCAGTGGGTAAACAATTTTATAAAGATTCCAACTGTGTGTGATAGAAATTTGAAACTTGTATAGTGATAAATAGAGTGAGATAGTGTTCCTGAGATTAATATCAGACCTAATCTGTGTGGGCACAGCATCCCTTTAACTAATTCTCATATCCACGTATCTACGTATTCTCGTGTACAGCAGTATACGGTGATTATGAGTAATTACAATTGTATTATAAAGTAAATACAAGATGAGATAAATCATAGGTTTTTTCAAGAACTAACTAAATGGCACAAAATGTGAAATATTTATTGTATATTTATCTATAGCCAAGTGCATGAAATAACACTTCTAAACAGACATATATATTTATGGAAATACAGTTCATCACAAATTTTCTTTTTTAAGTCAAAAGTGCCTTTAATACCTACATATATTTATGAAGAATTAAGAATCCAAGAGAACAACGTTTCCTTTTAAAAAAAGTGTATAAAAACTAGTAATTACGTCCGAAGAGTAATTGATTGTTATAAATATTCAAACGTAAGAGGTATAATTGTGTCTACAAGACTGAACACTCTCCCCCCCCCCCAATAAACGCATGCAAACACAGCACACACATAGCGATGAGATTAATTCATTTTGTTGCAAAATTTTTTATTTGTTGAACTTTTTCCAATTTTAAAAATATATGCATTACGTAAACCGAATTATTGCAACTGGATCTGCATTCATAACACGCTTATTTTAAATATTCGTCTCTAAAGACTTATCGTCTCGTATTAAATATTATTTCTGGATAGAGCGTAGTAGTTTTGAAGCAGTCAACCAGAAATAAGAGTAATATACATCGAATGCAATTTATATGTTATAATAAAGATACAAATTAAAATTAATTTTTTAATCGTAATTGAAGAACGTTCATCGAGATGAATGTTTATTTTTTTAAATGAAACTGAAACATTATTGCAGTATTAATAATAAATAATATTTTTTTAATTTTTAACAAGAATATATTTTACTAATTATTGTTTTTACAATGTTTTGACTGTCTTTATCACGTCATATTCAAAAAATAAAAGTATACAAAAATACTTAAATTTTGATATCAATTGTTTAAAAACAGCTGTTTTACATATCTCTAATCTATGTTTTATATATGCACACACATTCACACACGCACACACAAGTATGTGTATGCGTGATAAATAAATAAGTAGGTAGTCATATTAATATTTATTATTTTATTTAATTAATTTTTTGAAAATACTATCGTTTTTGGTCTTAATTTAGATTTTTTCCTGTATACCTATTCATTTATTATTTGTTTTTTAAACATTTTCAAATCTTATCATAAGTTCATTTTTAACCTACAGATATATGTTTTAATAAAGCTACATTACCTAAATCTGGGAATGTATCATTATTTGTAATCGAGTGGGTAGCTATTTTATTTTATGTTTTGAGGGCTCGGCAACTAAGGCTTTTCACACCACGGCGTCGATCAGGAACAATCAACGCAATGTTTTCATCTACACTTGATTTGACTCAACGACAGTGGGAATTCGTACACACTAAGATGCAAAACGACATTTTTTCAAACCGTATATAGTAATTTAGCTCGTTTTTGGGAAAACATAGTTCTGTTTATGGCTAACTGTTCGTTTTAGAAGTCTTCTTTCAGGGTACCTTTTTTTGTGTCTGTCTGAGTTCTGCAAGAGCATTACAGTCTTCGATTATGTGTTTCACTGTATGTGCTCCGTCACAAGTGCAGACGGGTCGTTCTTGTCCTTGTAGGAGGTACGAAGCTCGTGTGCCCAATGCGCAGTCTGTACAAACTTGTTCACAACGACTACAGTCACCCGCTACTTGCCAATTTCGGACGCACTGCTTCACGGCAGAAAGTTTTCTCTGCCGTGTGTTTCACATCTGCTGCCACACATTAATAACGGCAAATATGGCAGCTACTTTCGCACCATCGCATCTCAGGTCGTGTGGTAATCGCATCGACTCGTGGTTTGTCCGCAGCGTTTCTCTCTGCAGCATCAACTTATTCGTTACCTTCACATCTACATGATCCGGACATCAAACAGAAGTAAAAGATGAACCAAGGTTTCTTTACCTATGACATAACGCCACTATCTGCTGTAATAAAGAAACCACTGTGCCCGGATTGTCTAAAGTAGTTAGAAACTCAGAGAATCCGTACAGATAACAAATTGCCTTTCACCGCGGTGTTTACAGAAACGGAAAGTCTACCACAGCTCAACAGTTTGGAGGTGTATATACTTGCCGCCTTGGGCAGAGACCAGGAGTGGTAGGTGCCATTAATTACAAACGCACTACCCACTCCGCTCTTCGTCATCGACCCATCAGTGTACACAATGGCGTGTTCCTTGATGCATTCTTCCAGGGCTAATCTAAACAGGAGTCTCAGTTCAGTTGGGTGCCCTAATTTCTTACCTCCACTAGTGACCTACGGAACGTACGCCTTGATCATCAGCGGCTGGATGCACGAATGGTGAACGTAGAACGTAGAACATAGTAAGTCTGTTGTTCGCCAGCAACACACATTGTTTATGTGTCTCGGTAAAGCTAGAATTTTAGCCACATCTCAGCAACAGCAGTTGACGTCGCAGGTGAAAGGATGTTAAAACTTATAGCTGCTTCACAATATAAACTTTGTGCAGTGGTAGTGCGGAACGCCCCTGTGGCGAACCGCACGACTACATTGTGTACAGGATCCAGCTTTTTTAAGCACGACCTCCTGGCTGAAGAGTACACCGCGCATTCGTAATCCATTTTTGATAGCACCAGCGCGGTGTACAAGCGCAATAAAACTTCTCAATCTGCTCCCCACATCATATGGGATATGCACCTGCTGCGTTTAATGAGGATTTGCACCTCTTAGCCAGTCGTCAACATGCGTATTCCATGTTAATTGTCTGTCGAAAGTTAGGCCTAGAAATTTAATTACGGGACAATAATGCAGGCGGACATCGTTTGTGGTTAACGTCAGGTCCTCGCTTTCTACAGAAGTAGGCTGAGGTAGTCTTTATTGCCGAGAAGGCAACGCCTGAGTTGTTAGCATTTTCTACCGTCGTGTCTTTAATGCCTTTCATTGCACGCTTGATCATCGTTGTTGATTTGGCCGAATAGAACAGCGCAAGATTGTCAGCACACAAGCACTTCTCAACTGACGTTCCTGTACCCTCAAAGATCCCGTTGATGGCAATAGTAAAAAGCGTGCTGTTCAACGGAGAGCCCTACGGTACTCCATTTTCCAGCTCGACAGTGATTGTTCGACCCGAACAAAGAAAGTCTACTCTCTGAGGAAGCTGGAGATAACTTTGGTCAGGTTACGTCTGAACCACCAATCATGTAGTTGTTGCATGATTTTAAATCTCTACGCTCAGTTGAACGCTTACTGCAAATTGAAGAATACTGCAACCATGTGCTTGCCTTCGATGAAAGTGTTTTGAACTGATTTCTTATAAACCAGTTGATCAGTAATAGAATGGTGTCTCCGATACCCACACTGGTGTGGTATGAAAAGGCCGTATTTTCCAGACACCAGGTCAGCCAGGTGTTTACCATCCTCTTTAATAATTTTCCTAGACAGTACGTCAACGATACTGGACGATAGTGTTCTGCTTTCAGGGGATCCTGCCGGTCTTCAGAAACGGGATGACAATCACCACTTCCCATGGTTTTGGATAGTCCCCTTGCATGTATATAACGTTAATAGTTCCAGTAAAGTAGCCATAGCTATATCCGGTATTTGAGGTATAATGATGTAATGAATATCGTCCAGATCCGCCGCAGTGCCGCTGGGAGCGATGACAGCAGACTATAATTCCCTCATGGTAAAAGTCACGTTATAAGTTATGTGCCCTTCACATTCGAAGTCAAGACTTCATCGTTCTAGGTGAGGAAATTGAGAACATAACTTTCTGTATTACTGACCCCGGCATATCTCGCTGCCAATGTTCAGAAATTTCATCGGGGTTGAAAAGCATTTCACCATCATGTTCTATACATGTGATTGGCTTAAACAATGATGTGCCAGCGATTGCTCTTATCTTCTTCCATACTTCTGTGACTGGGGTTGACCGTTTTATGGTCGAGACGTAGGTTTCCCAGTTTGATGGTTTTGAAGCGAGTATTTTTTTACTAGCTGCAGCTCGAAGTCCTTTAAAAGCGTTGCAATTATAGTCGGTCAGCGTTCGTTTATATCTGTTTAAGGCTCACCGCTTTTCTCTTATTGCGTCTGTCACAGCGTTGTTCTACCACGGTACCAGTGGCCTGGAAGAACTACTACCCATCCGTGGGATGTGCTTTGTTGTTGCTGAGGTTGTCAATGCCTACGGTAGTAGGTTGTGCACAGTTGTTATCAGCGTAGGGAAGTGGTCGCTCCCGTGAAGGAGTGAGACCACTTTCACATCACACGTGGAGCAAGACCCGAGCTACAGATTGAAAGATCAATAGCCGACAAGTACTACTTCCAATGATGAAATGTGTTTTCTTGTCTGCGTTTAACAAGACAAGCGCATTGATTATATTAATAGATCCTCAGTTCTTAATCAAACGGTAGTCTTTCTAAGACAATCCCAAGAGGACCATGGGTATTGAAATCTCCGACAAAGAGTAATGGAGATGGTACCTGCTGCACTCTAATCTGAAGATCTTCTGTCCGCCACTCAGAATCTAGTAAGTATAAGCAGGAGATCGGCACCTCCAGTGGCTGTTTTAAACCGATTGCCACTGCCTGTATAGGCGTAGCCAGCGGAATACGTCTGGTGGGATGTGTGTTGCTAAGAAATATAGCAAATCCTCACGTAGCTCTGATGTTTGGTGCCACGTCACAACAGGAGGAGTCATATCCCCTCATCTGAAATAGTTCTTGTGGCCTCAAATGTGTTTCCTGTAGGCCCAGACAAGTCGGTGTATGTCTGGCCAGTAGCATTTTAAGTTCACAATAATGCGAAGTACAACCGATGATATTCCACTGAAGTATAGTCTCCATGCTGGGTGTTCAAGTTTCAGTCGCTACGGACCGTGCTTACTTTCTTGGCTTCGTTTTCGGCAAGCCTTTCTTCTTCTTCTTTTTTGCAGACCAAGTCACGGAGATCGGTGATATCACTGACGCCGCCAATCGAGCTGAACTCCAATCCGGAGCTCATCTGCTGGTCGTCGGGAGACAGGTCTTAACCTCAGTTTTGGTTTTAAAACGTAATCCTTGTATATTTGTGATAACGGGGCAAAGGAAGTGTTCTCTCGTCCCCACTGGATGTGGCTCCAGATGCAACGACAACGTTTATGCCCGCCCTTCTTGGTGCGTCAGCTGGTAGACCCGCCAACACTATCCTTTCACACCGTTTGCGTGTCCTTATCAGCCACTCTATCCTCATGGATTTCTGATTTTTTTACACTTTAGAATAGCAACGCTCGAGAAACTTGAGTTACTGCAGGTAATACCTCTCTTACATTAGGGGTTGCTGATTTTGCAGCCCGTTGATTGATTTAGCCCTGATTGGCAGGGCATATGAATTTCTTCGCAACGAAGTTGCTTAGTTTTTTTCAGGGTACGTACTTCCTCCCTTGCTTATAAACTGGGCAATTGCGGGAGCTAGACGAATGTTTACCACCACAATAGATACAAGGTCATTGGTTCAGCTCATAGACCGTCACCCTGAGCCGACTTCCCATAGAAGCATGACTTACCCAAGCACATCTTGATCTCTCTTCTGCGAAGTCATCCTCCTGTCGCTTCACCACCAAATACTTAGGCACATTGGCATCGGCACTATGTTGCGAATCGTTCGACATCAACCAAGAAGAAACATCTTCACTTTCCTCTTCACCCTCCGAGGAGTGCGTTTTTCTGGATGAAGGTTTCTAAGGTACCCCTCAACCCGAGAATAAATTTGAGAACCTAACATTTTGATCCCACGAGTATCGGGAAGTGACAGTCCACCGTGACAGAACCCTCCGGTACTACGGCTAGGAATAAATACAACAGGTGCTACTGGTGCTCTGGGGACACTGTTCGCGACTCATTAACGTAGAACCATCCATTCAGTGGCACGATCGACTCCATCGTGTGTTACGGTGTATTTTCAAACGGTACACACAACCTTGTCGAACTCACCAGTTCCCTGTTAGCCAGCTAAAGAGTAACAGCTCTCACCTCTTTCCCCACGAAGCCAACAAGTTGATGTAGGCTCGGGTGTAGGGATGAATTTGGGGGGGGGATTTCAATTATTCTACTACTACTACTACTACTACTACTACTACTACTACTACTACTACTACTACTACTACTACTACTACTACTACTATTATTATTATTATTATTATTATTATTATTATTAAGACGACAGATTAAGAAATAATTTAATTACATTAGTATTTATACACAGAAATCTAGAGACTATTAGAGTATAAATCAGTAACACTTTTTCAAACACTTGAAATCCTGGCTAATGAATAAGAAGGTCAGCTGAGTACTTTAATTATTTAAACTTTAATTATTTGAAAGTTAATTATCGTTAAAATATTCGGATCTATGAATGATTGTTTTTTTTTTTTAACTAACTACATAACAAAGACGTTAATAAACCTTAACTTGTCATTGCTCACAGTATGTAGTGAGCAGATGTGAATGGAATAAACATTGTAAACATAAACATTTACTAATGGAAATAAAAATATTAATATGATGATGATGATGATGATGATGATGATGATGATGATGATGATTGTTGTTATTATTAATATTATTTTTTTATTATTACAGACGCGGAGTAGAAGATAAGGGGCAACTAGAAGGGCCCCGATAAGGGCGCAATAGGCTCCATTCTAAAGTAATACGCTAGTGGTTCCAGAATAGATATGAATGCCCGAATTAGACGTGAAATTTTTAGTGGATGAGTTTCCCACACACAGCAGAAACACGGTCTCCTCTGACGGTGCATTTGGCATTTTTCCCTGCTATAAACAAATTATTATTATTATTATTATTATTATTATTATTATTATTATTATTATTATTATTGTCATTATAATTATTATTATTATTATGACTAATATTGATATTAATAGCTTAGTTTGTTTACGAACTATGTGTCTGTACCATACAGTATATTAAGTAACTCTTAACAAATTATGTAAGTCTATTAAAAAATTTACCAAAAGCATGGGAAGACTGTGTATTCCTTTCCATCAAGATAAAGCGACAAAACAAATGTACATGTGTTTTTATTATATTCATTATAATTGTGCACCTCTCGGAATAATACTCATATCCATTCCAACTTGCCTGAAAACCATACAGTCCAGGAAATAAATGTCAATAAAATATCATATGTTAATAAAGGATAAGAAGAGAGTAAACAAATAGCTTTACACATGACTGTAATTATTAGCGAAGAAATCTTGTCTGGTTGTTCAGTAATCAACAATACTTAATTAAGTCATCAATACATTACGTAAGACGAAAGATGTAAAAGGTCTCTTGAAACAGTGTGACATTTTAGTGTGAACATAATACACATATGTAGACTGGGTTTCGGTATAGCCGAACCAAACTGTGAAGTAATTGGAGCCGACAAGTTGATTTTGTAATTAAAAATTTTAATAAAAAGTATTTTTAAGTGTGTATTCTTGTGTAATACACTGTAACTGTAAACAGTACACTATAACAAAATTTTTAATAGAATTGCAGAAATTATTAAGTTTAATTTCCTTAGAATTGTAAACTCAAAACAACCAACCTAATCAGCAATTTCTAACAACATTCAAATTACATTTTTTAAAGGTGAAGTTCAACTAAGAAATAGTGGAAACGTAGAAAGCGGGCAAGCATTTTTCCCGTTCGTTTAGTGCCGAAAAGCAAAAAAATATTATCAAATTTACTTTGTAAGTAAAAAATTTAAATAACAAATATTTGTAAGTGTGTATTCTTGTGTATTACACTGAGACTGAAAGCAGTACCGTTAACCGATTAGTGGTCGAGACGATTCCACAAACTACAGTAACCACCTACTTGATGTACGTGTGCTAATTCCAGACATAACGTATGCCACCGTAAGGGTAGTTTACGACTGACTGAAAAATGTAAACAAAACGGTTTCCTGGATCGCTACTGAGTGTAAACAACGAGATACAACACGTCGCAGTACTGAATTAAATCTAAACTCCAACGTGACTAATTGCCTGTGAAAAAGATTAACGTTCAGAAGAGAAAACTGATTGGAAAATTCTTTAATCCTCAGTGCTGTTTACTTTACTCATAAAAGTAACGCCACATTTTTGTTTGATTTAAATATAGTACTTGAAAAATACGTTACAATATGATGAATGTATTATTTACTCATGAAATTGATGAATTTATTAGTTAGAGTAAATATGTGCTGAATAGACTAAAAACGTAAAGATACATTTATAAATTATATTCTTTTATCTAATTATCTTCAGTAATAAAATTTCCCATGTAGATCTTGTACCGTACTGGGTATTCTTTATTTTGTATTCATTTAATTTACTTTGTTGCTTTCCTTCAATTCACGTTTCACGTCTATCTATAGACGTCTGTACTTGATTTGAAGTGTTCATTTTGTACTCTGGGATACATTATGGTTCATAACTTTGCAGGATATTTTACGTCGGTCACAGGTCTTGCTTGTATTTAGTGAGAAGACGCAGAAGCCTGTCGTAGTGGATGGAAGCACACGTAGGCTGATGTTGTAAGACCGTTTCCTAGTGTAACACTATTCCTTAGTTCAACTTCGCCTTTAAGAAAATTTAATTTTAATGTTGTTAGGAAGAGCTAGTGGCTAGTGGTTTTTGGTATACGAGGCAAAGCACGTTTATTAATTTGAGATAATATTTGTTATTATTGTTTATTATTTTGGAATGTTGTTTAGGAGAACATTCCGAAATCATCGTATTGATCCTGCAAGTTGAAGTTGGTAACGTGTTTATGTGTAAGATAAATATATTGCAAGGTAATAGGTTCCAATATGACTGCACTTCCAGACAACAGATTTTGATTGGATGATTTAATACATTTATTGATTATTTATGATTTTATATAAAACATACAATTATATGTAAAAATTATGAAATTCAAAAATAAATATATTTGTAAACATAAATAAATTTGAAATATTTGAAAGTTAGCAATTTAAGAGTCTCTAATTGCTTTATAGTTTATGAAAAGCTTCCATCATCTGGCTGGTATCCACGTTGACAGATTAATTACAACGTACACTACCCTTTTACAAAGAGTCTTCTGTTTCCACTGTTAAAGGTTCTATCCCACTTCTGACCCACTGTTCCGACGGTCTTACTGGTCGTCGTATGGTACAGTGGAAACAAAATACAGACACCAATGAAGGCGCTAATAACCAGCTTTAATAAGTCACAAACAACAATTTGAAATAAAAAAGATACTCTCATACAGTAATTTAGTTAAATTTTTCTACACGCAATAATAATGTCAACTATTCAAGTTCTACCCTAGTTATAACACAATAATCACTTCGCCACAATAGTTCGATCCACACTTGAATAAATCGCGAGCTGTAACTAACTAAGGCGGTCGCTGTTGTTTATGTATACCCTGCAGATGTTCCAGAATAATTTTCCAGGCCAGCATAATTTGCGTTGTAAACAAGCATTCGAAAGGTCTAGAGGGTCTTGATTACACGGCCTTTACAGAGACACGCACCTGTTCGGCTAGCCGAGAAACGTGTAGAAAGACACTCTTGACTGTTCGAAAGCGTTCCGTAATTACTTTTTGACGTTACTCTTTTTATGTCTGCCTGTCTATTTATGCCTCACTATCTGAGTGTTTTCTGTCTATCTCCCATCATGAATCTGAATCGTCATGGTGAACTAGCATTGGTTTCGCCTTATAAAATCATCATTATATCTTGCCTGAATTACTCTGTTGACTCACTGAAATTCTCAACATCAAACTATCAATTTCTGTAACAAAATTCTAATTTCTGGCAGGATACAATATTTGTGCCCACATTTTCTGCTATGTAAGTTGTTATTATTTTGCATTGAAAAGTAATATTTTTCCTAACACTATTATATCTGTTCATTTATTATTCTCTCCAGTTCAAAAAAGAACTGGAAAACTGGTGGGTTGTTCTCCATTTTGGATCACATAAATGTTTATTTATCTTCTTTAAATATTACTTACGGCATCATTGTCTTTTAAAGAAGACTTTAAAAAGTGGCTCAAAAAATACGTATAGATGTATCAGACAGCTATAAGGAAAGATTTAACAAAAAAGTTCAGTTCCTTGAAAACCAACTACAGAAAAGGAGTGAAAATAATGAATAGAATTAATGGCTGAAGAAAAAGCAGTGCTGAAAGTGACATGTTTCCATAACTATGACTCCAATAGTGTGAGGTAAAATCGTACAAATGTTCATTTATAGCGTACACGATGTCACTCACAAATACCCAGACCGACATACGAGTTGACTTGTTTGGAACAATATTTTCTAAATCTTTTAGAGCGTTATTTGTATTTAAACGTATGTTTGTTACCTAGAAGGACTGAAATTGGATTTATTTCCACATGTTTATTACTTTTTCAGTAATGTATTTAAGCAATTTCAACCCCAAATTGATTTTGTTTCACTTTCAGGAAATTTAACGGAGACAAAGTTGTCTCTTGCTGGGTAGGGGATGAGGCAGTATGCATGATTCCATAGCTGTCTGGCAAATTTACAATAGACGGATAAATATAAACACCAATTTAAATGAATAACGGTCCGTTGCCTACAGAGCCAACCAAGCGGTTACAGCTATATATTGCACAAATACGTGTATTTCACAAAACACAACACAAACCGCAAACCGTAAATTTGATTTACCGTACCTTTATCTATCCATACAGTCTCGCAAATGCACTCACATAAAAAATAAAATACTTACCTCCGTCAAAATCTTAAAACAGTTTTTATAAAACACCATTCTTTTTATTTTATACAAAATACGTGTATTATGACTTGCCAAAGAAATTGTTGGGAGAAGATACTGACTCCGCTTTCGTAAACGTTTTACTGAACAGTTACTCTGTGATAGTTGTAAAGGACACTGCACTTAATTTAAACCGCATTAACTTATATCACAGGGAATAATAAAAATAACAGTAAAAGATTAATGAAAAACCAGAAGGTTTATTAGAAATTACGCGGGCACGTACACACGCACATCACACACAAACACATGTAATGGGTGATTTTTTCCAGTTGAGTTCCGTGCCGTGTTTTGCTGTTTCCGCAATGTTTCGATAGATTCATTTCTCGTCTTCAGACAGATTCATCTTTGATGAGTCAGGCTGAAGTGATCTTACATCTAAGCCAGTCCTATATTTATACTGCCGTCAGAGCTTAAGGGCATGTTCCTATTTTTCGTGTCTCCTAAACATGGTGGTATTCGACTGGTAAGAATTACCGGCTTCCAGGACGGATGTCATTGTTTCGTATATTGAAAGAGTTACTTTATTGGCCCCTCCTTTTAAAGCGTATTTTTAAACAGTTCTGTATAGTTTCGTCGTGTTGAAGTTCAATCTCGTGTGTATGCTGGGTTAACAAATGTTTTCAGATCTTTGTTCATTGCAAACTTCTGTTATGTATCTTATTTGTCTACAGCAAGCATATTTCGGAATCTGTTAACTGTAGCAAGCGATGAACCAGAATTTTTATTATGTTTGTAGTGGAGCCGGTGGTGATTTGAGCTGGCGTTAAGGTAGCAATTTCTGAGTGGTTTCTTCCGGTAAACTGTGTGTCCAAAATGTCTATTTCTCATTTACATGATAAGTACGTCGAGAAAAGGAAAATGTCCATTATATATTATTTCCCAGGACTGTTTCAAATCTCTTTATCTTATCAACATCATGCCGGTATCCAATTAATCTAAGATCCTCTTCGTTGCCACTATCTAGAGTTCCTCCATCCACATTTTTCTAATACCTGTACCGCACCCATGTGGATATTATGCACAAGTGCTCTAGTCACTAGTGTTTTCCTAGTAACGTTTCCGCAATCAATTTTTCTTGAGTGTGCTCTTAAACTCTCACAGCTGCTTACTCAAAAAGTCTATTATTACAGACATGTTATTGTACTTTGCAGATGGCTCAAAAGAGACAGATTTGGCTGCCTAACTTTAGCCGAATTGTAAGCAAAGAGGCGGTGTGACAAGTACTGGGCTTCAGCCTATTATTACCTAGGTAGGACCTACTCATGTTTAAAGAGATAGTCAACCTGGGGGTTGAAAAACACACCTTGACGCCTTGCCCAGTAATGTAACTCGGGGTCTCTTGGTCTGCAGCCAAGTTCCAAACCTAATTGTCTGTTAAGCTCTTATTGTTTACTCTACGTGGTAAATACCTTTAATTACCCTCTAAATTCCTCATTCGACTAATGTATGTTTTACCATGGCCAGTTATTTCAATATAATTCAACGAAGAAAATGCAGTTAAAATGTCAGATACTAAATCCGAGCTCAGATTTTTCTTCAGTGTTGTGTTTAAACTAAAAGTATAGAAATACCTACAAGAATATTTCTATAACTAACGAGGTATAACCACTAGTATGTTGCAGTGCTTCTCCGCATTGCTTATAACTGAAAATATTGTACTCGTACCAGCGTTTTTTCTCCAGCGCAAAATAAGTTCTTTTTTAAGGTACCGTACCTACAATGTCTGTAGTTTTCAAACAGATATTGCAGGTATAAGATCGGCTACAGGAATTAGAAAACAAACTGAAATAATAAAATGGCTCATTGAAGAATTACCATAGGTTTAGGCAAAAATGAGAGCTACGTAAATCTGGTAAGTAAGAAAAAATTTTATTATGCTTCTAATATACATATTAAAGAATTATAATATTTATTATAAAGAAGAATTAAATGCAGGATGTTTCACAATTGAATTTCGTGTGTAAAAAACTATCTTCAAAATGAAATAAGGATAAAGACGAAAGTCATTTAAGTTTATTGTCATTTTGCATGTAGTAAAAATTAGGCATACAAAAATTTCAATAATGACAAAATTATTATTTTTTGAGATTAATGGAATTCAGATTACTTTGAATGCTTAAGTGCTTTGATTTCCTTAGAAACATCCTGGCAAACACATGAATCTCTATAGTGGTTTTATATAAAGCCCAACGTCACATGGGATAATAAACAGCTTTTAATATGTAAATTACTGTGCAACCTCAGGGGTCAGGTTGTTTAATATATGCTAGACCGCCATATTTTGTCTTAATTTATTTTCAAACTTGACACTTTCCACAAGGGAATTACTTAATTACAGACAACAATACTACGACGTAACATTGCTCGAAGTATAGTAGCAAAACTTTAACTCATCCTACTACCAAGTGAAGTTTACTCATGTGTTGTGCGGTTTACTGCGTAATTAGTAAACTCGAAGTTATATTTACCTATTATCTGTAGACCTGATAATGCTAAAAAACTTCAGAATGGTGGATTTCATTAGTCTGCGCATTTAACAAATTTTAATCGCTTTTTCTAGTTACTTTTCTAAAACGTATTCATCACACATCTTTCTTCTCACTATTAATTATTATACAATAAGTCACAAAATTATTTGCACTTGCCTATATTTCTTTTCAAAAAGACATATTTTGATGTAAGTTGTTGGTTAGCCTTGTAATAACGTTTCTCACTTTGTGGTATCTAACGTCCGTTGTTAGTCTCAAAACATCATTTGCAAAAAGTATCGAGATTAAAAATTTGCGCAGATACTCCTTTCTTTGGCAAGAAGGTGTATCCCCACTAAAATTCATCGCCAGTAGACGGAAGTGTTTGGCGATATTTCAGTCAATCAAAAAATGGTGCGAATTGTTCCAACATGGTCCACGGATATCGGAGGCGAATATCAGCAGGGAATGCCATACATTTTGACAAGGCAACGTTGAACGCGTTCACCAAGTGATTTTGCAAATAGGGAATCACAGAGGACGAAATTGGGCATTTTGCATCAAAGCGTGCACCTCATTATTTCTGAGCGTCTGGAATGTCGAAACGTTGGCACACCGTCTCGAAGGAATTCCTTGGAAGATATCAATAGGAGAAGTGCAAAGACCCTCCCTAAGTCATGACCTGAGCCGTGTGATTTCTACGTGTTTGGTCCTTGCGGAAGCGGCAACATCACATTGATGTAGAAGCCCAAAATACACGCGGGAGTTGTTATCTGGTGTTAGATGGGAATTTTTCAGCAAGAACATTGAGAAGGTAGAAGGCCCATTTGTAGAAGGTAGATATTTAATTATACTTTCATGAAAATAAAAGAACTATACTTTCGTGTAGATGTTTCTTTTTATGCAAATGCAACAAACACTTTCACTGCTACTTCCTTTTCATTTACACAAAATAAATAATAGTTTGTGTAAGACTATATTATTGTAGGTTTTTAAATATGCCATTACGTAACTTGTTGCATAGAATTATAAATGTCTAAATTAAAGGTACTAGAACGCAAATCAGGTAAAACATATAAGAAATAATAAACTGAAAGGAGAAATTCTGTTAAAACAAGAGAATTTAAGCAAAGTAATGTACGTTAAACTAAGATTTATAAGCGACGTAACATTACAATATAACGTACACTTTTTACTTCAAGCCTGTAAAAAACGCAGATAAAATGGTCAAAAATGAACAAACCACAGCAATTTATATACACCGTACACAAATTTATTTTATAAATTACATTTGTTCTTGTTATCTGAACTGATTTCAACAAATATTTTCTATGTAAATCTTATTGCATCCGTGTTTACAAATTGATTGAATGCCACTTTACATTCTTGTATCTTTGAATTTGCAACTACTATACTCGACCTCCGTGACATCAACTTCAGTCAAACCATGTAGTTCAGGTTCTTTATATTGGCGGAGTTGAAAAGCGGTAGGCTACAATTTAATTCATCCACTTATGTCTTTCATGCGACTTCTTCATCAACTAAGGAAAGCAAATTTTGCAAGAAGTGACACATTGTCACCTTGAGTTCCGATAATTGTGTTAAAAATCGTGGTAGCTTTAAACTAAATAAATTAAGAAACTAGGCATAGTGTTAAGTACAGTTTGCCAGAAAAAACGCAAGAACACAATAGTTTTATAACTTTTAATATTGTGTAGCCTATTATTTCTAATATTTTATGAGTTTGTTTTTCTATCTTGTAAATGCATTATGTAATACATTTAGTCAATATATGCTAGCAAAAACGCGCGCGCGCACACACACACATTCCCCAGTCATTGTACCCTTTGAGCGTTTGCAAATCCTACTACATCCATGCCCTTTATAAACTGATTTAGCTTTCCTCGACTATAGCGATAAATGTTGGTAAGAAACTGGTTTACGTATTAAATTATATATACTGAAATATAATAATAGCGGGCGTCCGTGTGTGTGTCGCAGTGTACTGTATTTTTTTTGTACACGTCAAGTCATACACAACACTAATATAATAATACCGGATGAAGGCAGTTTGGAGAGATTTATGCATAAGCAAACCCAGCTTTTTAATTAAAACAAGTTAATAAAAAGTGACTCAGATTTTTAATGTTAAGCTTGTTTTCTAAAATATAATGTCTTTCATAACTTTGTATTTTATTTTAGTAGTTACGTATGTTTGTAATTCTTTGTCTATTCTTTTGTCGTTCTGAGTTCTTATTATAATGACAAGACATACGTTCAATTAAAACTGTTTTTTCTCTGTTAATAATTGTCTAGGACAAAGTGAATCAGTGGTTTTGAAAAGGCATGAGTCCACAAGACCTAAGTTTTGGAAAAAATAAACAAATGTTTTACGAGAAAAATTTTAACTTTACTTTTATGATTAGTTTTTTTGTTATCACATATAATAAATTTACATAATATACTACTTTTTTAGGTTGGTGTCTCTTGCGGTATGCCTGTAAAAAAAATTTAAACTATTAGACTCATGCCTTTTTCAAAATGTATGAAATAAAAACGTCAAATACATTGCATATTTTTTATTACACAAATCATTACTAAAAAGAACATAACTTTTATAAATGTTTAATTGAAATAAACTATAAGTAGATGGTGAATTTCTTAACGTCAAGTGAAAACTTACTCGATTTCTTCTCCATCCTTTGTTTGGTAGTTATATATCTCGTCATAAAAGGGTAAGTGCTCAACAGGAATATATTTATTTAGTTGTTTGATGTCCTCTACTTTCTTGCAGTTCATTGGGCACTTATCACTGTATGTTTTTCTAGTCGGAAAAGGTATTTTTCAGCTGATTTGTATCAAGTTTAAAGTGATGGGAAATCAAACCTTCAACATAATCATAGACCTTCAACACGCCTGGATTCTCTTTTTAACATTGAAACATGTAGTGCTTTGAAATAGTAAAATCTAATTTTTCATTTTTAGGGATTTTCTTTCCCAAAGATTCTATGGATAAAACTTTCCTCTTGTAGAAATTAGTCCACCACGCTTTGTAATCAACATAAAATTTTTCCTTGTGTAAAACACTGGTAAATTTGGAGCTTAAACTTAATTCTGCCACCATCTTTGCATATTCTGTAGGCTAGTAAATTCGATCTCATTTTATATAAATACGCCACCTCATTTTATGTGTCTCTTGATAACTCCAAAATTACGATCACAGGGGATAAATGAGTGCCCCTTTATGGGATAGTATTGGATAACTTTTTCAAATCGTCCAGAAGAAACCAGAGACATCAAATAGCGGATAACAGTATTGTTCTTGTTTTGGCCTCCACAGGCATCCGAAAACAAATGAAGAACTTTTGTAGTTTGTGGAATATTATTAGAAATATAATCATGAAGGAAAGTTCAAACTTCATTTGGATCTCTTTTACTCAAACCTTCATGATATAAGTGATTCTGTGATGTTCCTATTTTTATATCGTGAATACAGAAAACTTAAGCCCACAGTTGCTAAGTAGAAAACTTTCTGAACAGGTATGAGGGGTAGAGGGAGATTTTGCATACAATCAAAATAGATAGAGTCAATATCATCTTGATTCTTACACATTTCACTAACTTCCTCCAGTTTATTGCAAAATTTTTTTGATTTGTGCTTCACCATCAACAACAAACAATAACATTACCATGTAGATTGTGGGGTTGGCAGTGTTTAACAATATGGCCGCCCAGAAGGGCCAGCGTATTTGTTTTGGAAAGTGCATGAGTCCAGGCTTGATGCCCCTTTCAAAACAAACACAATATTGAATGGCATAGTGTAAGTTTTGATGTTTTGATGCACTGGACTTTTATGTAAAATTTGCAATTGAGTTGTATTTCTATGTATTTCGGTTTGAAAGACTAAAATATATTGTTATACATTAAACATTTCATATTTACCCCTGGCATGATAAGCTCATCTATAAAATACACTTTTAAGAATATTCTAAATTTTCGAGATCCTAAATCAATTTGTACAGCAACTTAAAAAACTATGGCCTGTCTTACATAGACACTACATAGAGGAAGAACGATCAAACTCACAAAAAGTAAATTTTTAGGGCAGACTTTTTAAAGTTGGAACACTTACAGCAGGGACATATTTACGGAAGGGGGACGAACGAGTCCGGACCCCCCCCACAGGGTCGAAAAAGTTGAAGAATTTTGTTAATCTCTTAATTTTTAGGCATTTTCCAGCTTTTCTTAGGTATTTTTTCAGCTTTGTACGCTGAAAACATAGTATATATTATATAATATAGTATTATATTACTATACAATATAATAGTAGCACTTATTTTAATATACAAACAGTTTTATAACACAGCATCAGGGTACACGTTTGAAATATGAAGTATAGGAAAATCAATTAAGTATGTTAGTATCTTGTAAACAATGTTTCAATAAATATTTACGCGTATTTTTATTGTCTTATTACACTTTACTTAATAGGACTGATTTCAGGATGTTATCACACGTTTTTCAGCCACACTAAGGTAGTAATGTTGATTAGTCTTAACCTCTTTTTATTTGTTTGAAGCCGACCCGACCCCGGACTCCCCCGCCAAAAGCCAAATTCTAGATACGTCACTGCTTTGTAGGTATTTTCAAGTAATTAAATTACATTAGAGGTTTATTTTTAACTTTATTATATGGATAGCACAAACGTGATATATTACGAGGAAATATTAAATACTTAGTATTTAGCAGGTATGTATGTAGCAAGTATGTATAATTGTAATTTACTTTGCATATTTGATTTTTTGTTTTAAAAAATCTCTGCTTGGAGTGTAATCGTTTTCCCCCTGCACAGAAGGATGTCGTCTTCTTTTTCTTCTTTAACTTCCTAGATAGGACTCTGTTCTGTTCTATAACAACGATCCTATTTGCTGTCATTCCACCTCTTCCTTGGGTGACCAATGCTCCTCTTCGTGTTTGGTTGGCTATCTCTTGTCTTTTTCACTATCCTCGTTTTATCCATTCTTGATATGTGTTCACTCCATATCCTTTTTCTAACCGCAATCCAAGAATTAACATCTGTTACATTACACGTTTCTCTCATACTACCGTTTGACAACCTGACACACTTCTTCCATTCTATATCCTTTCATATGCTTTACCTCCTTAATAATTTCATTGATAACTACATTGAAGTGTATGGAACTTAGGAAATCCCCCTGCCTTATCCCTTTTGTTACAGGTATATTATCTGATAATTCGCCATTGGCTTTTACTCTCACTGAAGTGTTCGTGTAGATCTCTTTTATCAGCTTTGTGATGTTGATTGAGACCCATCGGTGATGTAAAATCTTTAACACGTCCGACACTCTGACCCTATCAAATGCCTTTTCGAGATCAATCAGACACATAAAAGCTGGTATTTGGAACCTAATTGCAATTTCTTTTATTTTATGAATTACAAATAATGCCTCATTGCAAGACGATCCATTCTTAAATCTATGCTGTTCTTCTCCAAAATTAATATGTTGTAATAGCTTGAGCTGTAAAACCTTTGTCATTACTGTAAGTGTCGTGTTTAGTAAGGTGATTCCTCTATATTTACCCTGTGTTTTGTTATCACCCTTCTTGAAAACAGGTATCACTATGCTCGTCTTCCAATCAGATAGTACTCTAAATTAATTTTTCTGGAGTTATAATTACTTTATCTTCTTTATTAGTTCACTTATTTCTTCTTCCAATGCTGGCTCCCCATACTTTGTAAGTTCATTATTAATGCCATCTTCACCTGCCGCTTTCCTGTTTTTCAGATCCTGAATTATGTCTGTTAGCTCTTGTTACCACCGTTCCACTTCCCTGCTGAACCTGGATTATCACATCATCTTTCACTGTGTCAAAAAGATGGGCAAAGTATGTAGTCGATTCTGTTAGTAATGTTTTCTGTGTATGGAAGTGAGTTCTTATTTCTTTCCTTTAATTTCTTATTATCTTTTATATCTGTTTCTGCATGCCAAACAAATCATATTCGAGCTCCTTTGTGAATCTTTCCCAATGCTGTCGTTTTATGGTCTTTACCTTGCTCGTGCTTCATTCCTAACTTGTGTGTAATGATCATAAGATTCTAGTGTTCTCTTGCTTCTGTATTCTAGATATGCTTCCCGTTTATATTGCGCAAGTTTCTTTACTTCATCACAGTACCATGGTGTTCTCTTTGTAGGACATTTGTCCTTGTTTACAACTGATTTCTTTTGTCCTAATACCTCCAGTGCAGCTTTTGTAATATTGGTTTTGACTTTTTCCCATGCCAACTCTACATCATTCGCTCCTATTCCATTCTGTTTATTTTGGATGAATGTCTCCTTTCATAAAGGTATTGCACGCTATCCTGCTTAAAAGAATCAACGTTATACCTTAATTCATATTTTGGTATTCTTGGTATATATCTTGGCATTTACATTCTAAATTTTCCTAACAACAACCTGTGATCGCTTTCTTTGTCTGCTGAAGTTAAACATCCATTCAAGTAACAACAACAGTTTCGGCGATATATGATTGTACGCGTATTTATTCGCTTTCGTTACAACTCAAGAAATGTAATTGTTTAATATCAAACAACAGATCGATGTTACCCGAAGGGAAGTGAATATTTGGTCATAAATCGAAATAACTACAAAACATAACCCTTTTCCGCTACCTTCCTCAAGCTTTCCTAAATTTCCTCAAATTTCAGTTTCTTCCTCAATATATCCTGAATCCTCTTTAGCATTCATTATAACAGTCGCTGAATGATAACTGGGGATACCACGTTTTTTACAATAATGTTATCAACGAGCAACTTAGTCGTAATATATTGTTTTTTAAGGTGTCTATCAATCGAGTGGTTTGCAGAACGTTCCTTATTTACATTTTCTAATTCATAAATATAATTTAAAAAAAAACGCCTTTTGCATTCTTTTCTTATTTTCTTCCGTTATCTACGTAACACTGGTAGCGGAATCATTGTTTATAAAAACTTAGATACGAGTACATCAAACTCTAAGTTACTAATTATTATGCAAAAATTTATATTTCATCTACACTTTTGAGAACATCTTTGAGAATCTAAGCTTTGTCTATAATTAATTTGTATACACAACAAAATTTTCCTTGAAACTAATAACTTGATTTATTCAAGAAATAGAACGGTTACTTAAAATAAGTAGATATAAGTTATTTTGAAAATGGATAAGGTAGTTATAACCTGTTCTTTTTTTGGTATATCAAGCAAAAATATATTGTATTACCCTTATACAGTATGTGTGTGTTTTTTGTTTTTGTTTTATGTTGCGGTCAGAAATGCGACACGGTTCAGATTAATATAGCCATATCTAGCCAGTAGAGACACCTGTGTTCCAAAGCTTTCTACAATAAACCCACTATTCAATTCTACGCTCTCTTACTGTGATTGAATATACCTGCTACACCCATTTTATTTCGAAAGTTGTCATTTTTCTCATGTGAAACTAATTCTAATAAATTTTATTACACGTTGATGATAATTTTTGTAATAATCATTCATCATCATCAGCGGCGCAACAACCCATTACTGAGTCAAGGCCTCCTTTAACAGCCTCCGCCAGTTGTCCCAGTCAAGTGCAGCTGCTCTCCAGTTCCGGGTCCCAAGGATATGGCGCCCATCATAGCTCACACCGTCTTCCCAACGTAGTTTGGGTCTACCAACTCCCCTGGTGCCATAGATCTGTTCTGTGAGTGGTAATAATCATTAAACAACTATTTTATTTACATTCTTTTGCAAATGTAAATTGTAGCGAAAAACATTAACTAAATTTACCAATAATTTATTACAGTTATATTTCAATATTCATCATTACATTATTATATTATTACTTTGGAATTAAATACGCCTATAGAAAAGAATTGACGCTAGTGCGCACCCGCGCGTAATTTTCAGTTTCTAGCGTGAATGAGTTTTTATTTCTTAAAAGGGCCGGTACAGATGTTGCAGCCCTTAGGAGGACCGTCATTCTTGCTCACCCACTTTTAGTATTTCAATTCTTCGATAGCTGTGAGACTGTACCATTTATTTTCAGTTTCTCAGTAGATCCAGCCTTACACATATGTATTTTACTATTTAATATTTATCCTGAACAACCTATATATTTCCTGTTGACTATATCATTTAACGTATATCTCGACTAAGTTTAAAGTACACAATAATATTACTTGTCACTTGCAAATATCAGATATGGAAGGCATATTCCATTTACGTAATCCTTTCGTTCCCTTTTTTTAACCTCATAGACATAAAACTCCAGAAATCATCATAACAACATAATAACATTTTTGTTGTTTAGTGTTTATGTTCAATATATTATTGCACGGTGTTTCTAAAAACAATTGTCATTATTGTCTTCCTTCTTGCTCTTATTGTCTATGAGGTCTTGTACTATCAACAGTTCGCTTTTGCAGCTCAACAAGGAATGTGGTGACGTATGCCAATCCACCGCACGCATCACTGTAATACTACACATTTAAAATAAGTTTAACAAAGTTTCGGTATTACTTGACTGTCTCTCACAAGGTATTTCTTGTAGCGAATAAAAATCAAACACTTTAACAAAATATTCAGTAAATTACACTTACATAGAATGTACGAACGTTCAATCTAATACGCACACAACATTACAACTAAATACGTGTGAACAATGTGTTCAGAAACAGTAATACCGCACCAACACAAGCACGCACTATCATTCAGTAGACCCCCCGCTCCTCAGGCGTCTACTGAGGACGCACAGTACGTACTGTAAGTAACTGTACAGTACTTACGTAGTATTATGGTTCGTAGTCCTTCAGTCTTCGACTGGTTTGTACCCTCCCCGCATATACCCGTGGTGCGTGTGGTACTGATTCTCTCACAGGTATATGGGACCTACAGTTATATTATGGTTATAATATCTTATTTTTTTAATTTTTTGGTATTGTTTTCTGAATTTTTCTTATTTAATTTTGTTGATGTAAAATATTCAAGATTTTTCAATTAGTATTTGGATATTGCTATTCTTTAGCTCTTTAGTGTGTTAAATACTTTTTTCCAGCTGCCTAACAAAAGATTGTTCTTAATCTAGAGTCATAATGTGATTAAGACCCAATTTCATCTATTATATTCACCACACTATACTACATGAATTTGAGAATAGAGAAATCTGAGAATAGAGAAGCTATGAGTTTTTTTCTTAACGGAAATGCTCATACCATTTCCAATTTTTAAACATTACAATATTATATAACATATAGTTTTCTGTTAAGTGGTACAAGTTGTGGTACAAGTGTCATTTAGGACGATACCTCCTACAGTATGATGTAGCAGTCATGTCATTCCGCACATTTGCGTTCCTTGATTAACTTGTTGCGTGCTGTATAAACCTTTGAGTCGTTTTTGTGCATTCTCAGCAGTCATAGTCTGACTATGAGCATCTGTGCATTACCGTTTTCATCTATCAATTCCTTAAATATTTGCACAATCCTTTATATTAGATTTTTATAACGTGACTGTGTATTATTTGCGAGTTTTATATACACTACACTCTTTTAAACATAAAAATAAACACTCTTGTGAGGACTCAAACATAAATGTTGTTTTATTGTTATTTAACATAATTTCCATAGTAAATATTACTAGTAAAGTAGTTTTTGATATTATGTTTTCAGTTTAACTGTGTGTTTATGCATGAGTCGCAGTTAAATATTGGTTGTGGTGCCGCACAATGAGTTTCGTGCTATAGGCCTATACATTTTCTAAATTTGTTATGCTATGAAACCGCAATCCCTGTTAATTTGAGTTCAATTTTTCGTTTTCTTGCGCAACTGTCGTAGTAACTACAATCCCATTAACAATAGGTTACTACCTTACAGGTGTTATG
The DNA here is from genome assembly GCA_034769895.1 of Magicicada septendecula. Taxonomy (NCBI): domain Eukaryota; kingdom Metazoa; phylum Arthropoda; class Insecta; order Hemiptera; family Cicadidae; genus Magicicada; species Magicicada septendecula. The sequence continues at coordinate 243,088,850 of CM068368.1, forward strand.
ACAGAAACTTACAAATTAGAGAAGGAACATTAAAGCTTCCTTTAATTCAGTAACAAACACGAACCTTTCCGTGACGAGCGCAGTTGATTTTTCAACCACCTCTTCACATAACTTGCACTTTGTGGTACTGTTCTTGTCGCATCCGCATCCAACACCAGCGGTACTGTTCCTCTTCTCCGCATCTGTCGACTCTTTCTTTGGCCACCGTCACTTCCTTGATGGTATGGTTAGCTGACACTACTGTTTCAACCGTACAAAGTTTTATCTTCTCTTGGACAACACTCAAGACATTCTCTCTTAGATTTACTACACACCCATGGGCTTCCATAATTTGTATGCTAGGAATCACTTTATCGAGAATGACTGTAATGAGTATGTAGTTGTTCGACTATAGGAGACATAGGAGTAAGCGTACGTCAACGTTTCGTAACATATTGACGATGCTTTCAACGGAATTTCCGTAAAATAAAAGCACCCAATTAAGGCTGAAGATGGCTGAGTACATTATGGCGCACAATGGACACTGTAGAACCTTTGTCAACTCTAAATGCCACTTATTTCTTTTCAAGGAATCTTGTAACAATAAAATTACCTGAAGTGTCATGAAGCGTAAAGTCTGCCTGGTGTTTAGGATCTTTATTTCCCCAATTTGTGCTTTCAAGCCCTTCTCTCTGTATTTTGTTTCCTAGCAGTATGCTTTAATATATCTAGCCTCTTCACGTTTGTACTGCTTGGACTTTTATCTCTTCCCCATGGTTACCAAACTTTTTTTGTAGCACTGTAGACTTTTTAAATTGTTTGTCTTGAATCGTTTCCTTATTCCATCCGTTACTGCAATAATTAGATAGGCCTTTTCGATCCGTATGACTTCAGCATGATAACATACTTTTATTATTGTTGTTTGCTGACTTGGCAGCTTCAAATGGAAATGGGTGAAAAAGAGCGACTGTGTTTTTGTTGTGGCGTGCCATTCTTAACATGCGTTACAATTAATATCTCTAATACCATTAATAAATCTAAGGAGAATAATCCACTTCCAAAAGTGGTAAAGTGCTTCAGAATAAGCCAATCTTGTCAATCAGTCGACATTCCTATCACACTTCTAGAGGCCTTCCCTAAAACTCTATGCTCTGTCGCTCCATCGCACAGGTGCGGTCACCATGATGTAAGCCCAGACCTTTTGTTAAACCAGCGTAGATGTTATAACAGTTAGGTAGCACTTTCTTTAAATCAAGAATGAATTAAAGGCCTTCTTCTTCTGACCATTTATTTAAGCAAACAGCAGCTTTAAAGTGGCAAAGTTAATTTGCCCAGTGAATGGGCAATCGTTACATCCCCGGCATGAACTGTTGTCACTTCAACTTTTTAAAAAGATTGGAGCCATACAAGGCAAGTATCGCGTATAAATATCAGAATCTTAAACTTAAATTATTCAAAACTAATTTACATATAAAATTTAATAAAACCTGTTTACGGCAAAATTTAATCCCAAATTATGCTAAAATTAAGATTAATAATTCCTCCAGACTAGCCAGAAAAACAGAACAATATGCTAGCACGTTTAGAATCAAAGAAGAAATTAAATTTCTATATAGCAAAAAAATTTCATTGAATTTGGCTATGTATAAATCTCAATTGGAATTATATGACATGGTACATCCTGCTTTGATCGATAGTATCATAGAGCAAATTAACAAATACGTTACAAATAAGATTAGACTTCACAAACATAAACAGGCAATTAAAATCAGCCATTTAAGTAACAGTAAATATAAAGATAACATCGAAAGCACGCACAATTTCTACCCTAGAGTAATAAATACAACTGACGTCACTTTAACTGACGCAGAAACAAAACTTATCAGCAAAGGTCTAAATTACAATTTTCCCCCCAACCTTAAAAATAAACATAACTTAATTAAAGAAATAATTGAAGCCGAGTCAGTGATAAAAAACATTCCTGACCCAACGGATCCCACAGCTGGCAGATGGTGAAAAAACGAAAAAGAAGTCGTCAATCTTCAGAAAACACATCTGAAACACACACTCAGCTTAATGACCACAATAGATTTACGGTGTTACCTATAGATGACCCTGATGACGTCCAACCTACTCAAGTCTTAGCTCAGCCGAAAGTACCTAGACCTCCTCCTGTATACCTTCAATTACAGTGAAATGATCAATAATCTTACAGCAATTTTGGAATCAGAACAGTACAGTACTAAATCGTTCGATGATAATACGGTGAAAATCAACACTTTTGCACCTGATTCTTACAGAAAATTAATTCGTCACCTCGAGGACGAAAAAATTATTTACCATACTTATCAAATTAAAGACCAGCGAGCATACCGGGTTGTCATAAGAAACATTCATCCTAGCATCGGTGTACACTTTATTAAAGAAGCACTAAAAGAAAAAGGACACTCGGTCAGAAACATAATCAACGTTCGACACAGAGTCGAGAAAACACCCCTCCCTCTCTTCTTTGTTGATCTTGAACCTGCAGCAAACAATAAACAAATATATAGCCTAAGGTCTTTAGGTAACATGCAGATTGCTGTAGAACCACCTCGGAGAAAAAACTTTATCATACAGTGCACTCGTTGTCAGTCATACGGTCACAGTAAGACGTATTGTAGGAAACCTTTCCAGTGTGTCAAGTGCGGAGGTGAACACAACTCCGCAACTTGTTCCAAATCTAAGGATACACCAGCCACATGTGCATTATGTGATGGTCCTCATACAGCTAATTATAAGGGCTGTGAAGTTTATCAAAACCTGCAGGCCAGAAAAAGCCCCGTACGAAACTCCACACCTAGGAGAACCCCTTCAATGTTTAGGACTATGAACACGGAACAGAACATGAATACCCGTAACGTCTCTTCTCCTACTTACGCTCAAATTGCAGGACTACCGCAACACTCAGAATCATCGCCCCCTTATGACAGCAATCTCAAACAGACAGCAAATGAGGACATCACTCTTTCACACTTCCTGACAAAATTCGAGACTATGTTCAGTCAACTCATGCAGCAAAATAGCGTCATGCTTAATCTCCTTACAACACTTGTCAATAAACTTTCTAATTAATAATGAATAACAATTACAGGATTGGATTATGGAACGCCAATGGACTCTCTCAACGCACCCTAGAACTCAAAGCTTTTCTTCTTGAAAACAGATTAGACGTAATGCTTATATCTGAGACACACTTCACAGACAGAAGCCATATTAGGATTCCAGGCTTTACTGTTTATGATACCCAACATCCGGACGGGACAGCTCGTGGCGGAACCGCTCTGTTAATCCGAAACAATATAAAACATTATCTCTTCTCTAACGTCAAAACTGCTCACCTACAGGCGACAAACGTTTTAATTGAAGATCAAAGAGGCCCTCTAATTGTTTCTGCAGTCTACTGTCCCCCAAAACACAGAATCAATGAAACTGACTTCTGCTCTTTTCTTGGAACTCTTGGTGCACGTTTTTTGGTGGGAGGTGACTTTAACACAAAACACCCGCAATGGGGTTCGAGATTAGCTAATCCAAGAGGTAGAATTTTATATAACGTCATTAGACAAAAATCCCTGTCCTTTCTGTCCACTGGTCAACCAACCTATTGGCCTTCTGACACAAATAAAATACCTGACCTAATTGATTTCTTCTTAATACGAGGCTTGTCTCATAAATACTACAAAGTTGAATCTTGCCTTGATTTGTCCTCTGACCACACTCCAATTATTGCCACTATTAGCAATACTATAATTGAGTCTGAAAGTCTACCAACACTCACAAATCGTCTTACTGACTGGGATTACTTTAGAGAGCTTGTAAATTATAATATCTCGCTAGAACTTCCACTCCACACGCCTGCTGAATTGGATGCGGCTGTAAATTCTCTCACCAGTACTTTTCAAAAATCAGCCTGGGAAGCTACACCTTGCAATACAGCGAAGAATAAGCATTTGAACCTTCCTCTGGTTGTCCGGAAGAAATTAGCTGAGAAGCGTAAATTGCGACGAATTTGGCAGCATACTCATCATCCGGATGATAAAAAAAAGTGGAATTCCGCGGCCAGACAACTTAAACGATTGTTGGAAAATCTAAAGAATGAAGGGATTCAGGATTATCTAGAAAATCTGTCACCAAATGAAAGTACTGATTATTCTCTGTGGAAGGCTACTAAACGATTAAAAAGGCCACTATTACAAATACCACCAATACATAAACCAGATGGTAGCTGGGCGCGCAGCAATACAGAGAAATCCCAGGTTTTTGCCGAACATTTGGTCAACGTTTTTCAACCTGAAGCCAGCAAGAACGTCTCTTTCGATGAAGAGGTACAAAGATACTTACAGTCCCCGCTCCAAATGACTCTACCTATTAAGCCTTTTAAAGTTAAGGAAATCAAGGAAATAATCCTGTATAATTTGAAAAGTAAAAAGGCGCCCGGCATTGATTTGCTATCGGGGAAAGTTCTAAAGGAGCTGCCTCACAAAGGCGTTGTACTAATAACATACATTTTCAATGCCATACTCAGACTCGAATACTTTCCTCTTCTCTGGAAATCGGCTCAAGTTATCATGGTCTTAAAACCTGGTAAAAACCCTCAAGAACCCTCTTCTTATCGACCCATAAGCCTTCTACCGATACTTGGTAAGGTCTTTGAAAAGCTGTTTGTAAAACGACTTATGCCAACAATTGTAGAAAACAACCTAATTCCGGATCACCAATTTGGTTTTCGAGAAAAGCACTCTACGGTAGATCAAATACACAGACTAACAAATGTTATCAATAAATCGCTGGAATCGAAGATGTTCTGCTCAGGTGTGTTTCTCGACGTTTCCCAGGCATTTGACAAAGTCTGGCATCTTGGACTCTTATATAAAATAAAGAAAAATCTGCCACATAATTGTTACCGTATCTTACATTCCTACTTAGTGGGCAGAGTGTTTCAAGTCAAGTACTCCGATGCTACTTCTCCTCTATTACCAGTGGGGTCGGGTGTTCCGCAGGGTAGTGTCCTGGGTCCTCTGCTCTACCTCCTGTTCACCTCGGACTTACCGTCAGCAAGTGAAACCACTGTTGATACCTACGCCGATGACACAGCGATCCTAGCGACACACTCCGACCCCTCAATAGCATCTCTTATAATACAAGAATCATTAAACAGCGTTCAGTTATGGCTTGATAATTGGCGCATAAAAATTAATTCATCGAAGTCAGTCCACGTTACCTTCACCACACGTAAGGCAAACTGCCCTCCAGTCACAATTAACGGTCAACCAGTACCGCAAGCTGAAAGTGCTAAGTACCTTGGGATGCATCTGGACAGGAGACTAACATGGAAAAAACATATAACATCTAAGAAGCTTCAACTTAATCACAAGGTCAGAAACATCTATTGGCTTATAGGCAGACAATCACGGTAAGTCTCGTCAACAAACTCTTGATCTATAAAGCCGTGCTTAAACCGGTATGGACTTATGGTATTCAACTTTGGGGTACTGCAAGTACAAGTAATATTGAGATTATCCAGCGCTTTCAGTCCAAAACACTTAGATCAATAGTCGACGCTCCTTGGTTTGTCTCAAATAACTCTATACACCGCGACCTCAAAGTTTCAACCGTGAAAGAAGAAATCATGCGCCTCTGCAGGACTCACATCTCCAAACTAGAACAGCATCCCAACCACCTGGCAATTAACTTGTTAGACAACAGTGAAGATATTTATAGACTAAAAAGACACAAACTATTAGACTTACCATTCAGGTTTAACTCATAATGTATTCTCTGTATTTTCTGTATTGTACTGTCTGTGATATCTGTTCTGTATGTTTTTGTATTCGTGTCATTCATACGTGTTAATGTCAACCTGTATATATGCCTTATGGGCCCAGTGTTTAATGTTCGAACTTATTGTATCATGCCAGCAGGAAGTGATAGTGACTTTTGTTCATTTGTTTACATGTTTTTATCATTTAGTTTTGTATTTTGTTACTTCTTTAATCTATTATCAAAACAAGAAGAGCTGTCAATGGTCAGCTCTTCATAATCCTGTGTGTTGTCAGCCAATTTGTTAAATGTTCGCTCAGTCGAACAGCTTACAGATCTCCAATATATTAAAAAAAAAAAAAAAAAAAAAAAAAAAAAAAAAAAATTAAAAAAAAAAAAAAAAATTCCTGACCCAGGTAAACAAAATGAAATAAGAGTATTAGTAAATAATAAGTTTAATAAAATCATTAAAAACAAGAACAATAATCATATACAGAATAAAGTTAATTATACTAAAGCACAACATGAACAACGTATAGCTATACAACTAAATAAAAACTTTCTAATAATAATATTTACATAACCAAGGTAGATAAGGGAAATTCTATAGCCATGCTGAAACTTGATGAATACACACAAAAAGTACACAACTTTATAAATGACAACAATATTACTAAGTTGACATCCGACCCCACTAAGAGGTACACTTTAGAACTGAATAAAACAATAAATAAATGCACGCAACTATTTGATAAACGCACACAATCCTCACTAAAACCAGTAAATGCTAGTGCGCCTTGTTTAAGGGGTCTTCCGAAAGTACATAAACAGAACACTCCAATTAGACCATTAGTTTTATTAATTTTACAACTGCCCCCGGTTATAAAATAGCAAAACCCTTAGTAAAAATCATCAGAGAGCACACCAACTTAGAAAATAATCGGAGTGTAAAAAGCTATAAGGATTTTATCAAAAATATAAACCACGTTACAATTCAACCAAACCACAAACTAGTATCATTCGACATAGTAGATTTATACAATAATGTGCCTGTTGATGAAACATTAACTTTACTCAGACATAATTTAATGAATAAAGGTTCTTTAGAAATACAGAAAGTTGACCAACTGATGATGATACTAAAAACCATTCTTCATCAAAACTATTTTTCATTTGAAGATGCATATTATAAACAGAATGAAGGACTTGCCATGGGATCTCCACTTTCTGGCATCCATATATCTAAACCATTTAGAAAATACAAAAATTTTAAAAGATAATTATTTCGCCAATAAAATCATCCATTATTCCAGATATGTTGATGATACCTTTATTATTTTTAACGGGAATGCCAGACAAATAGAATTATTTAAAAATTACCTAAACAAAATTCATAACAAATTAAAATTTACTATGGAGATCGAAAACAACAAAAGTATCAATTTTTTAGACCTAACTGTATTACATAACGGGAATAATTTAAAATACAAAATCTTTAGAAAACACACTAGTACTGACACAGTAATACGCTGTGATTCACATCATCCCGTTACACAAAAAATGGCAGTATTTAACAGTCTTGTCAACAGACTTTTAAATGTTCCCCTCGAAAAGGAGGACTACTTGAATGAGGTTAGCACTATCAAACAAATAGCAATAAATAACGGGTATAAATCTACAATAGTTGACAAAATTATAAATAGACATAGGAAACGTTTAGAAAATAAAAATTCAAACTGTATAAAAGCAAGTAATAAAAATTATAAAAACCTTTCTGCTAATTTCACAGGTATTATGCCAAATATTTTAAGACCCGTTCTCAAAGATAATAACTATATTTTATCATTTAAACAAATAATAATTTAGGAAATTATTTCAAAAAAAAAACAAATTACCATTAAAAAAGAAATGTGGTGTATATAAAATAAAATGTGATGATTGTGATACGTTCTATATCGGTCAATCAGGCAGATGTTTTTATAAAAGATTTTTAGAACATATTCCTAAGCCAAGTAATACTAAGTCCAATTTTGCACAACATTTAATATCAAGCGGACATAAATATACGAGTTTCGAAGAAAATTTAACAGCGTTGCATTTTTGTAAAAAGGGTAAACAGATGGATAGTCTGGAGGAATTTGAAATTTATAAAGCTTTAAAAGATAGTACCACTAAAAATAGTTTACTAAATGACCAGATAAATTTTGCGTCAAATTACTTTTTCGACACTGCAATCAGTTTGGATTAATCTTTGACCAGTCGCGTGACGATCGCGGTTGTGGGTGAACGCATGCGGGAGCTCCGGCCGTGGTTAGTAAAACATATCACATGTGATTTGTAACTTATTTTATTTTATTTTTGACTTGACCAGTATCATGGTTGCGATTTTAATGTATTAGTTTATTATTAAGTGTTATCTGAGGATGGGACTTAGTCCCGAAACGCGTCATAACTGACGAAACTTTGTATCGCTAGAGTGGATAATAAGGTAATTATATAATTATATAATTCAGCTTTTTCATTGCTCTTATTTTTTGAATCTTTTTAAACATTTGACTTGCCAACTATTTCTTTTATTAATTAATCGACTTCAATTTTAAATTTGTTTTATTACATTTGTTATAGAATCTTCAATACTTAGCATATTTATTTTTGTAGTTGACACAGTTTTTTTTCTGTTTTAAATAGCCTACTCTAACAAGTTGTTTGTTCAGCTTACCTTGTAACTGACCAACCTTTGCAGTTGTATGCCCCTTGAACAGTTTCTGCTCTTCTATCAACGCCTTAACGTGTTTGCTTTTACGGATAAATTCTTCTTTTTTGCCGCTTTTCTGTTATTTCATTTTAACGGATATTTTTGGTTTTGTCGTTTTTACTGCTGCTATGCTGCCGTCTGCGTTTTTCACCCCGTTCTTCAATCTAAGCACATAAAGCTACTATTATAGCCAACTGACTGTTATCCAATTTTTTATCACTAATCACGGGCACCAAGATCTTTTACGATAATTCTGTCCTCTGATTTTCACATTTAAAAGTCGCTCACACAGTTCAGACACCATCCCAAGGATCGTCGTGTTTGAAGAATAGAAACAGAATAATTGACACCAGACGAAATCGGTATTTAAACGTTTAACTAGAGTTTAAATAAAGAAAATAAACACTCTTATACAAGAAGCTTACGATTACCCAACACAGTAATATAATGTACAATAAATGCCACTTATTTATTTGTCACGGTAACAAGAGTTCCACGTTCCGTAACTAAAGTAATTCTGCTTTTGAATCTTCTCGCTCAAGCTGTGTGGCGTGTTGTTTGATAAACATGACCAGGATTCCGTTAGACTAATCGACTATAATCTTGACGACGCATCTGGAAGCATCGAGAAGGTGCGCGAGCGTTGCGTAATCGTAACGGTCACACAACGCGTACAAAGCCTCACGTAACCACACACGATCTCCTTAGAATAGCAGTACATTATCCCATAGATTCCACTTACCAGAGTACAACTTCAGAGCTTTTATACATTGTGCACAGTGTTAGACTTTGCCGGACGTTATGTCACCTACGTGACAAGCATCTCATAGTCTACGCAAGTTATTTAATCACAAAAAATGTATGTAGTTTATTATTTATTTCCGTCTATATAATTTAGTAGTTTATTAAGATTTACTTTTGTTTTTCGTTCATGTGTTACTTTTGTCTGTTGTTATGACATTCTCTGTAATTTATCGACAGGGAGGAATTACATTCACAAATAGGTTCAAGAGGTAAAATTTTAAGTGGCCATTGGTGAACATGGATGAATGTACAATTTTGCACAAATTAATGTAAGAAGAAGCGCACACGTCTGTTAGTTACTTGTAAATAAAATGCGTGAACACATTCCTACGCACTGCGGAATTCTGTTCTAATATAAAATTTAAAGTTCTATCATCCCGTGGTGCAGATTTAAAGTGAATTTAGTACTGAATCTTGTACTGAATAAATGCCGGAAGTACGAGATAGGCCTAACCTTTTATTGATCAGGCGCATTTTACAAAACGTGTAATACGACCAATATATTTTAAATGCTGCAGTCTAATCGCTTAAAAACAGTGTAAAGTTAGTGGTAGAAGAGTATGTGTATAGCGCGCGCATGTGTACGGGTGTGTGCGGAGAAAGAGAGAGATGTGACAGCATGAGAGTTGTCCGCTTATAACAAATTCTAATACACAAATCAGTATGGTGATGTACACTTCTATTGATCCTACACCTATACATGTAAACGTAGGTAGTGGTTCACTTTGTATAAATGCGATAGAATTATTTTTCTTTAATAAATTGTTGGTATATTTAAAAGTTAGCAAAATCGTACTGTCGTTTGAATAAAATTGCACAAAGAATCTTCTTTGACTGAACGCATTCATGAATTAATTGAACAAACAAATTGGCTATAAAACTGTAATGTTCCATAAAACTGAACATTACATTAATTCAAAGTAATTAGTTGTTCTATAGCTAATATACATGAATCTATTTTATGGTTATGTGAACAATGTGCCGTAGAAGAATCCTCTCTCGTGATCGCATGTTGCACGTTTGCCGTCCAAAACCTCGATCAGTTCCGCTACTCGAACCCGTTACTCCAACAGGATCGTCTATGGATCCCCAGGCAGTCTGCAGACACCAGACTCCGTCAGAACGCCCAAACTATTTACATGGTTTCTGCATACACCTACTTTCTTCTAACAACCTAACGAGATTGTCTGTCACCATGGATTTCTCGCACGCTAGGCCGATCCTGATCTCGGTCCCAATAAAAAATTATGTGTCTACCAAAATTATTTTTGATTTCTTGTGTACTTTTATTTCACAAACGTTTTACTTTTCCAATTCTAAATAACATAAAAGAAACGTTCAATAAAATTTCAAAGTGATAATAGATGTATTGTTGTATTTTTATTCGTTAACGTTAATTAGCGGACCTATTAATTAGACGAGACGTTTAATTCGGGAAGTTACAGAACAAAAACTAATAATATATAATAAATTTTAAACTATGTGACAATAAAGCTACACATTTATTGGAACCAAATGAGTTAGAGTTATTATAATTGCCCATTAAACTGTCTTCTGTATATTAAACTGTTTTTTTTTCAATAATTTTGCTATGTGTTGTTGGAGAGCGCTGCTGTGCTGCAACATAATGGGCTTTGAGTCCGCTCATGCGTTACCTGTTCCGAGAGGACGAGTTTTATATTAACCGTTTATTAATCTCAAGAGAGGAGCAGGTGCCAAGTAGGTCACCAAGAGATAATATGAACTGGTGCAATTGATGGACATCATTCCGACACATAGAATGTTATCAACTGTCGTTAAAGCCAACACGGTAGCTATGTGATAGTAGCTGTTATATACGACTTTGCTGTCTGTCGGCATGGGGGATCGGAAGCATGGGTATTTCCAATATATATGAATTGAACCCAGTATTGGTCTGGTGAAAACTATATTCTATTCAGTCTTATGATTTGAAGTTATTGAGAAATCAGGACTGTGTGAGAGGACGACATAGATTAATAAAAAATTGTTCTTAGCATACATTTTGAATTTTTAATGCAATTTATTAACTTCCGGTATATGGTGTGTGTAATTTATAGTGTTATAAGATTACACCTGAAACGTCATTTACACATTGAAATCATTAACCTGAAAAAATATGTTCGAAATAATTGAAAATAATTTGGACAGGTTCAGTTTAGATTAAGCAGTCAGGATAGAGTGTAAAACTACGTCTTCCAGAACAAAAAGTTATAATGACATGAATAACGGACTAATGAGGGGGCGTGGGGAGGCGGACCACTGTTTTTAAGCGATTAGACTGCAGCATTTAAAATATATTGGTCGTATTACACGTTTTGTAAAATGCGCCTGATCAATAAAAGGTTAGGCCTATCTCGTACTTCCGGCATTTATTCAGTACAAGATTCAGTACTAAATTCACTTTAAATCTGCACCACGGGATGATAAACTTCAAATTTTATATTAGAACAGAATTCCGCAGTGCGTAGGAATGTGTTCACGCGTTTTATTTACAAGTAACTAACAGACGTGTGTGCTTCTTCTTACATTAATTTGTGCAAAATTGTACGTTCATCCATGTTCACCAATGGCCACTTAAAATTTTACCTCTTGAACCTATTTGTGAATGTAATTCCTCCCTGTCGATAAATTACAGAGAATGTCATAACAACAGACAAAAGTAACACATGAACGAAAAACAAAAGTAAATCTTAATAAACTACTAAATTATATAGACGGAAATAAATAATAAACTACATACATTTTTTGTGATTAAATAACTTGCGTAGACTATGAGATGCTTGTCACGTAGGTGACATAACGTCCGGCAAAGTCTAACACTGTGCACAATGTATAAAAGCTCTGAAGTTGTACTCTGGTGAGTGGAATCTATGGGATAATGTACTGCTATTCTAAGGAGATCGTGTGTGGTTACGTGAGGCTTTGTACGCGTTGTGTGACCGTTACGATTACGCAACGCTCGCGCACCTTCTCGATGTTTCCAGATGCGTCGTCAAGATTATAGTCGATTATTCTAACGGAATCCTGGTCATGTTTATCAAACAATACGCCACACAGCTTGAGCGAGAAGATTCAAAAGCAGAATTACTTTAGTTACGGAACGTGGAACTCTTGTTACCGTGACAAATAAATAAGTGGCATTTATTGTACATTATATTACTGTGTTGGGTAATCGTAAGCTTCTTGTATAAGAGTGTTTATTTTCTTTATTTAAACTCTAGTTAAACGTTTAAATACCGATTTCGTCTGGTGTCAATTATTCTGTTTCTATTCTTCAAACACGACGATCCTTGGGATGGTGTCTGAACTGTGTGAGCGACTTTTAAATGTGAAAATCAGAGGACGGAATTATCGTAAAAGATCTTGGTGCCCGTGATTAGTGATAAAAAATTGGATAACAGTCAGTTGGCTATAATAGTAGCTTTATGTGCTTAGATTGAAGAACGGGGTGAAAAACGCAGACGGCAGCATAGCAGCAGTAAAAACGACAAAACCAAAAATATCCGTTAAAATGAAATAACAGAAAAGCGGCAAAAAAGAAGAATTTATCCGTAAAAGCAAACACGTTAAGGCGTTGATAGAAGAGCAGAAACTGTTCAAGGGGCATACAACTGCAAAGGTTGGTCAGTTACAAGGTAAGCTGAACAAACAACTTGTTAGAGTAGGCTATTTAAAACAGAAAAAAAACTGTGTCAACTACAAAAATAAATATGCTAAGTATTGAAGATTCTATAACAAATGTAATAAAACAAATTTAAAATTGAAGTCGATTAATTAATAAAAGAAATAGTTGGCAAGTCAAATGTTTAAAAAGATTCAAAAAATAAGAGCAATGAAAAAGCTGAATTATATAATTATATAATTACCTTATTATCCACTCTAGCGATACAAAGTTTCGTCAGTTATGACGCGTTTCGGGACTAAGTCCCATCCTCAGATAACACTTAATAATAAACTAATACATTAAAATCGCAACCATGATACTGGTCAAGTCAAAAATAAAATAAAATAAGTTACAAATCACATGTGATATGTTTTACTAACCACGGCCGGAGCTCCCGCATGCGTTCACCCACAACCGCGATCGTCACGCGACTGGTCAAAGATTAATCCAAACTGATTGCAGTGTCGAAAAAGTAATTTGACGCAAAATTTATCTGGTCATTTAGTAAACTATTTTTAGTGGTACTATCTTTTAAAGCTTTATAAATTTCAAATTCCTCCAGACTATCCATCTGTTTACCCTTTTTACAAAAATGCAACGCTGTTAAATTTTCTTCGAAACTCGTATATTTATGTCCGCTTGATATTAAATGTTGTGCAAAATTGGACTTAGTATTACTTGGCTTAGGAATATGTTCTAAAAATCTTTTATAAAAACATTTGCCTGATTGACCGATATAGAACGCATCACAATCATCACATTTTATTTTATATACACCACATTTCTTTTTTAATGGTAATTTGTTTTTGTTTTTGAAATAATTTCCTAAATTATTATTTGTTTAAATGATAAAATATAGTTATTATCTTTGAGAACGGGTCTTAAAATATTTGGCATAATACCTGTGAAATTAGCAGAAAGGTTTTTATAATTTTTATTACTTGCTTTTATACAGTTTGAATTTTTATTTTCTAAACGTTTCCTATGTCTATTTATTATTTTGTCAACTATTGTAGATTTATACCCGTTATTTATTGCTATTTGTTTGATAGTGCTAACCTCATTCAAGTAGTCCTCCTTTTCGAGGGGAACATTTAAAAGTCTGTTGACAAGACTGTTAAATAGTGCCATTTTTTGTGTAACGGGATGATGTGAATCATAGTGTATTACTGTGTCAGTACTAGTGTGTTTTCTAAAGATTTTGTATTTTAAATTATTCCCGTTATGTAATACAGTTAGGTATAAAAAATTGATACTTTTGTTGTTTTCGATCTCCATAGTAAATTTTAATTTGTTATGAATTTTGTTTAGGTAATTTTTAAATAATTCTATTTGTCTGGCATTCCCGTTAAAAATAATAAAGGTATCATCAACATATCTGGAATAATGGATGATTTTATTGGCGAAATAATTATCTTTTAAAATTTTTGTATTTTCTAAATGGTTTAGATATATGGAGTCCAGAAAGTGGAGATCCCATGGCAAGTCCTTCATTCTGTTTATAATATGCATCTTCAAATGAAAAATAGTTTTGATGAAGAATGGTTTTTAGTATCATCATCAGTTGGTCAACTTTCTGTATTTCTAAAGAACCTTTATTCATTAAATTATGTCTGAGTAAAGTTAATGTTTCATCAATAGGCACATTATTGTATAAATCTACTATGTCGAATGATACTAGTTTGTGGTTTGGTTGAATTGTAACGTGGTTTATATTTTTGATAAAATCCTTATAGCTTTTTACACTCCGATTATTTTCTAAGTTGGTGTGCTCTCTGATGATTTTTACTAAGGGTTTTGCTATTTTATAACCGGGGGCAGTTGTAAAATTAATAAAACTAATGGTCTAATTGGAGTGTTCTGTTTATGTACTTTCGGAAGACCCCTTAAACAAGGCGCACTAGCATTTACTGGTTTTAGTGAGGATTGTGTGCGTTTATCAAATAGTTGCGTGCATTTATTTATTGTTTTATTCAGTTCTAAAGTGTACCTCTTAGTGGGGTCGGATGTCAACTTAGTAATATTGTTGTCATTTATAAAGTTGTGTACTTTTTGTGTGTATTCATCAAGTTTCAGCATGGCTATAGAATTTCCCTTATCTACCTTGGTTATGTAAATATTATTATTAGAAAGTTTTTATTTAGTTGTATAGCTATACGTTGTTCATGTTGTGCTTTAGTGTAATTAACTTTATTCTGTATATGATTATTGTTCTTGTTTTTAATGATTTTATTAAACTTATTATTTACTAATACTCTTATTTCATTTTGTTTACCTGGGTCAGGAATTTTTTTTATAAAATTATACTCAACAAATTTTCTTACATTCCAACACAATTCAATTATAGCAATCTACATTTGCCATCTTGATACCTCACTAAATTTGTCACATATTTTCATCATCTTACTCTTAACAACATATATAACCTTACTAATTTTTATTAAATACATTTATCTGATTTTTACATTTTTCATTCTAATTTGTATCTATTATATTATAATCTTATTACCCTTTAGTTTTATTTTAATGTTTATTTTAATTTTATTATAATAATGTCAACATATATTTTCCCCATGCTGTTCTGTATCATACCATTCCAATACTTAAGTTTACCTCTACGTTTGTCATGAATAATTAATCAGTTTTTGGTTAGAATTCTACCATATGTTCAAAATATTAAACTTATACCTTTGATTTTTCTGAAATTATTATTTTATTCTTATGTACTGTTGTTCATTTTTACAGCAGTACATAATACCTTCCCTTATTTCATAATTTCTGACATAATTTGATAAGAGATTTTGAAATAATTAACTTCTTATCACGACCATGGTCTAATGTTAACATTGATAATATCTGATTAACTAACTAATTATATATAACAAAGTTCTTTAAACAAACTGGTTTTTCATTAACATAACAAATATGGTTTAGCATTATCACGAATCATAGTATCTTATACATTCATTCATTCAGTGAAATAACATTAGTTAAACCAGCTGGTTTTACATAAACATAACAGATATGATTTAACAAGTGTGCCTAATTTCATGGCTAAAAAACTTAAAAACATGAATATATTTGTTTTTTCTTTCTTCTATTTTCACCTTCCCAATCCTGGTTATAAAGTCCATTTGTTGTTTATTTTAGAATTAACACTCTTTTAGTTATTACTTGATTTATAAGAGCGAAGCTGATTAATATTGTAAGTCTCTTTAATTTTTCCATCCTGGTATTTGATTACTACGGTATTGTTATTGTTCACCTTGTCAATTATATATGGGCCTACATAACATAAGAATGATTTTTTTATCAACTTCTCCTTACTGATGGGAAGTTGTCTGTTACAAACAAGTACTAATTCTCCTATTTGATAGTTAACTTGCTTATAACACTTCTTGTATTGTAGTCTGGCTCTTTCCTCTGCCTTCACTTTCAACCGACTTTCCATAGTAACTTGGATGTCCTTCTGTGGTTGAGTGAACCATGTAAAGTCGACTAAATTTTTTTTAAGAGAAGCTACTAGATATTTAAGACTAGGCTGAATGCCTAGAAGAAGCATAAAGTGAGCTGGGTCCAATACGACGGGACTTGCAATTAATACTCGCTATCAACAGTAGGATAACAACTTTTATTATTTCATATTGATTATAATTCAAAGATTTACCATAATTTACTTTATATATCATAAATTCATAAAAATGTCAATATTATAACATATAAATATCATTCATGATTTCAAATAACCCTTATGGGGCACTAACACATAATACAATATACATACATGCATATACATCACAGAATCACAGACAAATCACAATTATAAAGCCTGGTGGACAGCCTGTATGTTTTTATCACCATCCCATTTAGGAATTTCACATGCCTGTATAGTTTTGTAAAAAAGTACATTTATAATTTTAAGGAACATCTGGATTGGCCATAATAACAAGAAAATACAATTATAAATTTAAAGTGCCAGTACGTAGCACGTATTGTTTTGTACAAAATACATTCATAAATTTAAAGAAAATCTGGATTGGCCATAATAACAGGAAAATACAATTACAAATTCAAAGTGTCAGTGCAGCCTGTATAGATTTGTAAAAAACGTACATTTATAAATTTTATAGAATATCTGGATTGGCCACAATAACAATAAAATACAATTATAAATTTAAAGTGCCAGTACAGCCTGTATAGTTTTGTACAAATGCATTCCTAAATTTAAAGAAAATCTGGATTGGCCCGGCCGCTGACATGCTCCACACAACATCCGGAAAATTCATAAACCATTACAAAAATTTAGAAAACCCCCAAGGCCGGACAGGTTAGAAGAAGGCAGAACAAGAGTCAGACCCGACCGAAAGTAACAGGTCCGGGAGCTTGCATGGATTTGCACCAACAGGTGACTACCCCAGATTCTGTGATTTTAAGAAAGTAACCCGGCCTGATTGCAGAATAAAAAAAAAACCCAGCCCTTCTATGGAAAAGGAAAGTAATATGTACAAAAAAAAAACCCGTGATAAAATAGAACCCAGACCCGCCGGTCCAGCTCATCATGTACAAACAGCACCCACCTACTTAATTAAAAAAACATCCGTCCCCCACAAACCTTTACAAACCCATTATAGAGCATAAAGTTTACAATAAGGCATAAAATTAATGCACGCTGGACACATCCAGCGAGCGGGCCTACAATCGTTCTCGAAACTAAGTGTATTATCGAACCAAGGTTACATGAAAAATTGTCCAGCCGGGCACGCACCCAATTAAAACAGTTTAGTGGTGTAGAAAGTCAATTTAAGTGGATGTTAAATGCACAACCCAAGTTCTTCTCTCTAGAGACCAAATTATGTAAGAATTGGTTAAATATCACCTTATTTGGTCCAGATGGTTCCCAGTTGGTTACAGTGGCATGCTATGCAGTTGTTTTCCTCCGGCAGCCGAGGGACGAGAGTCTAAGTGTTTTCAGGTCATTGTGGAAGCTGTAATTACCACCATGCTGGAGTCAAGTCTCCGACTGCATCGGGAACCCGGAGGTCTGTAAGCGTTTACTTAAGCATGATAGGATAGAAAAAAATACAAAATTTAACCACTCAGTCTGCCAAAGGAGAATAGGCTGTACACGCAATAGATGACAAAGCCTAACTGAACGAACCCGCAAACAGATGCTTTGAGTCGGGAAACACAATTACCCGGTTTCGTCAACAGATGGCTCTGGCATGCAGAAACCCCGAAACACGGCGCACTGACCACGTGAAATAATGCATACGGGAATTTATGTTAAATAAATATTTTTTGTTTTATACACACGCCCGGTTCCTTTAAAACCGCGGCACAAGCTTAATCATTGTAATCGAGTAGTTATAAGTTCTATACATTCACAGGAAACTCAAATAACAGGTTGATAAGTATATTGAAAATAATACAATACTTAAGTTTAGAGCAAAAATTGATTTAAAATTAATCCGTAATTTCTAATAACGTTGGCTGTTTTTGAATGCCCTGAAGCAAGTAATTTTGCTTACAGACGATTCCAAATCACTAAACGCTACGCTTCGATTTCATTGAAACATAACACTTCAAAATGTACAGCTTTTGCAATCTTATTTTCTGA
This sequence comes from Magicicada septendecula, assembly GCA_034769895.1. Taxonomy (NCBI): domain Eukaryota; kingdom Metazoa; phylum Arthropoda; class Insecta; order Hemiptera; family Cicadidae; genus Magicicada; species Magicicada septendecula. The sequence goes on from CM068368.1 coordinate 243,107,489, forward strand.
ATAATGGGTGATAGCTTTATTGTTTTAGTAATTACATGCCAGTAGGTTCGTATGGTTTCTATGCGCGTCTAGATTAAATTTAATGTAGTACGTCTGAACTGAATTCAATATAATAAAATACAAAAAACACTGTTATACCAAAAACAAATTGATACAGCCAATAACTGAAATTCTATAATAAACAATAAACTGAAATAAGCACAGTAAACAAATAGCATTGAATACAAATTGAGCTGTTGGTTATTGTTATTGTACCCCTTCGCAGTGGACCTAAAATGTTTCTGTTTTAGCAATGACTATGATTGTTGTTTAAAACTAAATTAATTGATTAAGGTGATATAAGTGGGAAATTGGTAACAAACTAGTCAAATTACATTTATATATTTTCCAATATATTTGCAGATCAATTTCTGCACGAAACAATATAAAAGGAATTTTTTTTTTGGAGAATGTTCATCATTTGAAACTCCGGATTTTATGCTATTTCGTAATTTAGGGTATATCTACGCTTACAAGCAACATTGTATCTTCACACACACTATAACTGATTCATCTTTTACTGTGATGATGCTTGCCCTATAACTGTTCTGTGTAAAACGCTATAACCCCGCCTTATAACGATTTCAGACAGACGCTGTACATAAAACACACATAATGGGTTGAATCTTTTAATTGCAAATACGAATCCATTGCAGAAAATTGAAAACAAAAGTTCTGTAGTCATTCTGTATATTGGCTAATTAAACAATATGTGTGATGTTTTTATAAACAATAACCATATTATAACTCAACAATACATAAGTGGAGGCACGTAATTACATAAACTAGCTATACATTCCTTGCATTGTTTAAAAAACATTGGTATCCTGATGTGAGACACTGTCATACAATTTATAAAGCACATCACACCTTCTGTCATTTCAAAAGCACTATTAAACAGGAAATGCGCTCCTTTAATATTTCAATACAGCATGTTAATGTGTAGGAGAATGGAAAATTACCATTATAAACTAGACAAGTTATCTTCACTTCTGTTGTGACTTCTGTTTGTGCGTGTGAGCGTGTATAGTAAACTATCCACCGGGGGCGCCCATTACACAATAAACAACAAATCAGGTTTCAACTGCAATCTTAACATATAAAAAAGTGACGTTTCCACTCATCAGAAACATGTTAAACAGAAGGAGCAAAAAAGTAATCTTTAAATTCACACAAACAAAACGCAACCTTCATGTTAGCTCCAAATTAAGATCGCTGGCAACGGTAAGTCGTACTAAAAGAATCGACTCACTATTTAAATCTTGATACCTTTCCAGGAAATTGATAGTGTGCGGTTTAGCCTACTCATAGAAAAATGTTGATGCAATTACGAAGCTGTTGGCCACTTTCTATTATGTCATCTTTATTTGCCCTACATTCATCTTTGAGCAATGTACAGCTTCATTTTCAACGGCCTTTTTTTAATGAAGTCAAAGTCTTCCAATTTTTTCCATACTTCCCTTTGCTTTCATTTTACATTACTCTTACCTGTAAACTGATTGTTCCATGTAATACGTTTCTACATATTATTATCTGTTCTTATATTCATCGCAAGTCCCTTGTAAGAGAATCACATTTTGTTGTAACTACATTCTTTTTACACAAATCACAATAGAGTCCTATGTCACAAGCCAAACAATTTTTTTCTCATGTTTAAAGGTGAATGGCAAAACTTGGACACTGCAATATTTTCTGTTAATTATACAATGCTATTTAAAACCACAATATTATATTCAAAATCACAATTTTTTCTTGGTCATAAAATTTTAAAAAGCAACCAACTTTTATCTTAGATGAAGAGGTAATAAATAACTATTATTTTTAATTTTAGTTTCAGCAAGCCTTTCATGGTATCCTGTACCCACAAAACTTTCTTCTTTTTTTACTAAAAGTTTACTCCTTGGCATTTAAAAAAAATACTTATAAAACGACAAACAGGTAATGTATGTCACAAATCGCACACGAACATAAGATACATCAGACAAAACACGTAAATTGGCCAAAATATATAAAAGTATTAGTTTTTATATAAGCATCATTATGCAAATAGCCTCAGAGAACGTTGTGGGGTAGATTTTTCTTACACTATGTTTTTAGTTAAAACAGTTCTTGTAAACGTTCATTTAAAATATTTAAATAATTTCTATTCTATTTTAATTAACGGTTATACTGTATAATATTCTCAAAAAAAATCTAGGCCTATGTTTTTAAAAATTTTTACCAACTGGGTCCCGTGTAAGGATGAGACGTAGAATATTATTAATTTTCATCCATCGTCCACCCGGAATTGTCAGCTTTGAGAACTTCATTTGAAAGGCAAATGACTCGCATGCATACGAGTTATTGAGTTAGGTGAGTTAGGTTTCTCTCTGGAGAATGTTCATCGGTTGAAACTCCGGATTTTCTGCTACTTCGTAATTTAGCGTAAATCGACGCTCACAAGCCACATTGTGTCTTCACACACACACTATATAGTTTTGTTTGCAATATTGAATTATTTCCTACTTTATTAGATGTTTGAATTTTTTGTTCTAAACGCCTTTGGTAAGTAGCCTAATCTGGTCCTAAATTGAAATTTTCCTATCAGAAAATACGCACAGTCTTCAGACTTTAAAGATTTATCACTTGTGACAGTTCAGTACGCACTTCTTATGAATATGAGCAACAGAAAATAGTAGAAGAATACAAAACTCTCTAAAAATGCGCTAATATAAAATGAATTTATATTACATTTCGTACTTATTTAAACACATTACCGTAGAGTGCTCCTCAATTTACTTAATATAGCTGTTTTTAGGAGCAAGTAATGAAAACGTTATTTTATGATACGACTTTTCTTTTGATTTATAGTACGTTATTTAGGCTTATTTTTTTTAATGTTCTATAATAAATGATTATGATTTAATTGTTATCCTATCAGGAACTACAGTAGTTTACTTAGAGGAAGGTGAAGATCTATTTTGAAAGAAGAGAATCTATTCATTAATTGTAATGGGCAGAAGTGACCTCAAAATGTGATAGGAAAGGAAAGAGTAATGCAGAGATATGGAAAATGTGTACATGAAACTTAGTGTTTCGTATTAGGCCTATACGTAAAATTAGCAAACTGTGTCATTTTAATAACTTTACACATAAATTTGTGTAACCCCTCTTTCCTTTTATGTCCTTTTTTTTTTGAGTATAAAAACACCTTAATTTATTTTAATCTATTTTTTTTTTGAAAGAGAAGCCACAAGTTAATTAGGACTAGGCCGAAGCCTAGAGAAGCAAAAATTATGCTGGGTCCAGTATGACGGGACTTGCAATAAAACTCAGCCGTAACAGAACGATAACAATTTATTTTCTTTCATGCCCTGCTTTAACATTATTAAACCAGAATAACATATGTGCCCAATCACAAGTATGAATAAAAGTAAAACATAACAAGTGTGTATAAATCTTAAGAATAACAAGTGTGTATAAATCTTAAGAATAACAAATGTGTATAAATATGAAACATCACAAGTGTGTATAAATCAGTGGACACATGCATATATAATTATAGAATTCTCTTCCATCTCGTGGCTAGCTAGACACATAACAACACACACAGAACATAAGGTACACGAACTCACAATTACATTAATCTTAACACGCATGCCCCTGGAATGCACCCACCTACCAGGTAGAGAACTACAATCTTATAACCCAGCAGTGATAAAATATATGCCCTTCGGCAACCCGTTCAGTAGAATAACATAAAGCAAAACCCCAGGAAGAATGATAATAATTCATGAGGCATAAATAACCGGACCACCCATTTATCTAGCATTCCATTGATCAATGACCCATGATGAGCGTGTGAACCTTAAGTTCCTTTCACATCATTAATTGAAATTGACAAAACTACGTCACCTACTTTCAGACAGTGTTTATAAAATTCTAGACAGTTATTTGACTTCAGAAAAAATTCCAAAAAGGAATTAAATCTCTATGTACCTTAATAAACAGAAATTAATTGCTTGAGGCATTACTATTTCAGAAGATTTTGACAATACATAATTTACTCCAAAAAGAAAATGATGAATACATGTTTTATAGTCAAAATTAAACAGCAAATGCTATAAGTGGGAAGTCAACCCATATGTGTTTGCCAGTTAAGAAAACAATCAGTTTAGCCCTTGTGCAAGGGGCAAAATCAGCTAAAATATTTCCATAACATTAGTAAATTATTTCTATCAGCCTCAAATGACTATATAAAATAATTAAAAGAAAAGAATACAATAAGGTGGTTGTGCTCTGGCATCTGTGGGAGGGCGCCCACATGTAATTGACAAAAGTTGACAGGCATTCAACCTGTCTGAAGTTGCACCAGCGTGTGTCAGCGAAAAACTAAGTCCCCTATTGTAACCCCTGAAAACGTCCCAAAAAAAGCGCCCAGCCCTTAAATGTGAAACCCATAGTCAAATGAAAATTTATACACAGCTGTTCCCGCCGGAACCGATCTACCGAGCAATAATTAAATTTTGTAAGGAGTAAAATGAAAATGAGATGCAACAGTAAAATGGTACAAGATTAAAATCTCTCTGGCGCCCTCCCCCAGTGCAGCACGCACTTACAGCCATTGCATTTAGTGTTATATAAATGAGTTATAAAAAAAAGGTTTATGAAATTTAAGTTATAGTGTTCAGAGTCATGATCACAGCTCAACTTCCCGGTAAACAGTCTGGACACGTGGTCCCATGGCTTCTAGCCTATTTGCAGTAAACGGGCACACTGCCGTCCCGGCCTCAAAAAATGAAATAAATGCATAAATATCACCTTATAAGTGCTGGCGAGTGCAACATAGGAATTCAGTCTCCATCTCCCTCTTCGTATAAGATCTTGACATGGCTCACAGCTCAGGCAGTTGTTCAGCCATCAGCAAGCCAGGAAACCGGCTTAGTGCGAGAACCCTATGAATTCAAGTAAATTAGAGAACAGTCTATAAAAATGTACACCCGAGTTAAGGTAATTAACCTCTTAACGGGCCGCCAGCTAACTCTCAATAAAAGCACAATATTCATTAATTAAAGTTTTTACAAACAGCTTAAAGAGTCTAAAAATCAGCCATGGAATAAGTAAATTTGAATCATGAACAGACCTTATTAAATTGTGGCTTAATATAAGGTGAACTGTACTCGGTCAACATGTTTCGACAAAAATTTGCAGGTTAAAGCGGCCTCGTGGAGAGCAGTAATCATTATTTGACCAGAAAATTTAACAGCAAGTCACTCACAGCATTGAGAATGTTTTACACTCAATTAAATTTCATACATAGAAGCTCTCACACTTCATTCTCTACTTGTGAAGTTAATTAACAAACTCTGCGACAGTTTACTACATGCACAGACACCATTCACGACCTGACTGCACACCAAGTTTTTTAGTCATTAATTTTTAATGTAGTGCACTTTTACTATGACAATGACTCTTGAAAACTTCTCGCACTATTACAGAAAATAATAAAGCATGGGCTACATGCAGGGCGTTACGTACAACAGTAAAGAATGAGTTTCTCTTACATAACTTTGTCGGGTCGCACACACACCCTTCATTACGTATTTTATGCATTTGCATATAGTTATTAACTATTTATACATGTATAATAATTTATAAAGACAAATAAATACAAAGACAAACTTACCGGGAGTCAAATTTACGCCTAGCCAAGCATGTAGAAACAGCAACTTCGTCGTACAATACGGAGAGCGGAGACGGAGACAATTCTCTGAGCGAGGCGGAGCGTAGACTGCACACACACCGGCACAGAATAGTCACCGCACATAGCCGAGTTGCGCGCGCAACCGCACACACTGCCGCTCCCCTCACACCGCCGAACAAAGGTCGCCACGGCACCCTCACGTTATGTTACACATAAACGAAACTGTTCTAAAATTTTTTGTAACCGCCGGCTTCAAACCGGCACACCCCCACCCCGAAAGGGCAACCCGGTTGCCCCACTCAAAAAATCTCGGGAAAGTACCCTGCAGTGTACCCCCCCAGCTTAAAACTCCCGTGGACGTCGTGGGTAAGTTGGCCCGGTGGCACTTGCTCCCAGGAGAACAGACATCCCTATGCGACCCTCTCCGCTATGCCAACCCCACGGGACCGCCCCAACACGTCACCCTCTCCGGTGACCATCACCTACTCCCACCGGTCCCACTCACATATTCGTCCGAAAACCCAACAAGGCATCTCACACCTTGATATGTGAGCGACCGTACGACTCCGCGTCCATCTCTTGGACCGACCAGCCACATGCACCCACAAGGCATCTCCAACCTTGCCATGTGGCTGGCCACTTCCCTACACAAGGGCGGACGGCCCCGCTCGGCCAGTCAGAGAGGACCGCACCAAGGGCACACGAACATCAATCCCATCGTTTACTCGTTCGAATACCACATAACTAAAGGGGGTTCACCTTTCTACAGCACCTATTACACAACTTTTCTTTCAACAAAAGAACACCAGGAAAACAACCGGAGAATGCGGCATGGCTCGGACCCTATAATGAACAACATCAACATCAAGACCTATTAACAAACAACAACAGCACACCATCACTCCATCTAACTTTTCAACAGGTGAAACTGACGATCTCAAAGACCACGACCATCTCGAGGACCACAATCTACTCACTTCCTTATCAATAGGTTTTTTTTTTTTTACTAAGGGCAGGGGTAGGAAAATCGGGAAGATGAAACGGGGCAAGGATTATTAAAGGGTCAATAGCTAGGACTACGGGTAAGGACCTGGTTCCCTCCGAAAATAAGGATGAATGGAGGAAACCAAGGCTCGCGTGGGCAGGGGCGCAACCCTGAAATAGATGAACACCACTGGGAGTGTGGGGAACATCTACCCGCTACCCGTTAACCTCTGCTTCTTACCTTTCTCTGACGCACTTTAGGTATTCGCTCCTTTCGGACACCACTCTCTAAGAAATTATCTCGTGTTGAGCTGTACTGGCTGGTTTCTTCGGAATCAGAATCAAGGCAACTTACCTCACTACTTTCACTCCGCTTTGGATTATGCTCGTCGTCTAACTCCTCTGCTACAATTTCTTCCTTTTCTACAATTTCCCCTCCTTCGTCCACATAATCCAAATCGACTTCCTGACACTGCACCTCCTCAGCATCTTCCCGTTGCTCCTCTGATCCCTCTTCAACCGCATCTTACCTCAGCTCCTCACCAATTTCTTCATGACACTCATCGCCAGCCGCTTCACAACCTTCTTCACTAACCTCTTCTCCAATCTCATTTTCACTAACACATTTATCATCAACATCATCGCCACTACCACCATCTGAACATTGCACATCCTCGTCCTCCTCTAGTTGCTCACCTGGTCCACCTGAAACTTCCTCCCGTTCCTCGGAATCCTCAACACTACTTACAGAAGGCGTCTGCACATCTTCACACACTACATCACTCTCACTCACAAACTCCACAACGCTGCCACCAAATTTCTCCTCAACTTCTACATCATCTACTTCTACTACACTTGCGGCATGGGCATCCCCTTGTCCATCCACAACCTCAGAAACACTTGCAGCCCGGACATCCCTGTGTCCATCTGCAACTTCAGACTCTACAGTCTCCCTAACACCTACAACTATACTCACCTGCGCAGCATCTGCAGACCGCTCTTCTGACTCTTCTGTCGATTCCACTCCTTGACCACCTTCAGCAACCACAACGTCCTCAACATCTTCCACCCTGGAATCCAGCTGTCCAGGTTCATGTGCAACGACTAAATTAATTTCGACTGGCGATGGTGATGTTACAGGCTCTGGATCCGTCACGAACCGAGATGTAAATACCGGAACAAATTCTGCGGCCTCTGGATTCAACCATGACGTCCTCTTTGAGTCGGGTAATTCAGTATTAACTGACGCGTTCTTATCCTCTTGTATTGTTCCCACGAAGTAATTCCGCTCTTCTACTTCTGCTTCCTTTTCTTCATCTACTACATTCTCAGGCACTGGTAATTCCTCTGGAACCTTTAAAGTTTCCTTTTTTTCCGAATAGGGATAACGCCTTGGTACAGGCTCCCTACTTGCCGCTGTCTGTTCCCTAACATAATTTCTTCTTCCCCTGTTAATTTCATGTTTCCTTGTTTTCTGTGCTGTAGCTGTTGTTACCGTCTTCACACTTGCCACCCCCTTGTAGCCTCCATCACCTCCGGAATATTCTGGCTTTCTAAGCGTCTCTTGGGTTCTCCTCCAAACACCATGTTTGTCCCTTTTGGCTCTTCCTGATGAACCGCTGGAGTATTGGACATCGGTAGCCTCTTTTCCCCGGGACTCGTCAACCTCCTTGACCGTTCCTGAAAGCACACACAGTCGCTCAAGGTCCGCAAAACAACGTGGACGGTCCGCGAATGCCAAACGAGATCTCTCCTGGGGAGTCAGTCCTTCCAGAATCGCTTGGATCAATTCTGTCTCTGGCAACCCCAATCTTAACACCCGGGCAGCTTTCCGTATATCGCGCACGAAGTCTCCTAACGCCTCTCCGTAGGCCTGTGGGCGATAGAATCTTTCCAACTCAAGCTTGGCGCGTCGTCGAATGGGTATGAAGAAGTTCAACACCTCCCCATGGAAAGCATCAACACTGTCACCCCGACGCAGAGCCTTGGTGACCAGATTAGCCAACGTACTCCGGCAATACGGGTATATAAGAAACAAGACTTCCCCATCGGACACCCCTGGGAAATCTGCCACCTGCAGGACCAGTTCCAAGAAAACCAACAGCTGATCCTCATCAAATCCATCCACCACCGGAAATTTCTGGAGAACGTCTGTAAGAGGGTGGGTCAATTTCTCATAGCATATCCCCGCCAGAATTACACAATTCAAAACAAACAATCATAAAACAAATCCCCACTAAACACCTAACACAAACATAACCTACAAAAACATATTAACAAAAATCGGAAAAACTCAAGTACTGTCCTTCCTTTGAGTAGACCCCCGGGTTCTCTAGCGCTGCGGAAACCTGGCCTATCCTGAACCATGCAAACCCCGACGAAAGGAGACAAGAGACAAACAACAAAACTACACACACATAACAGCAAACAGCAACTCGACACACACGCCGTACCAACACATAAATCACAACAACCCACTAACCATCAACTAAAAGTCCTAATTCGGGAATAAAAATACTTTGACATCAACCGGACACAAGTCGGTTCCGGTACCGATTTCCGATCGGGCCATACCGCATCCCGTCAATATACCACGCTAAACACCGACCCTAATTAACATTCCATCTTCCAGGCCACGCTTGAGACTCCCCGGCCGTACAAGCTATCAAAATTTTTTTAAACACCATTAACCGCCTCAGTGGTGCGACCCGACTCACAAATTAAACAACTTATAACTAGCCTACACGGGCCTATATCAACTATGTTACAATAATTGCATTAATATTTCCGAGTCTGCAAGCCCCGTCACACACCAGGACCAAGGGTTCAATCCTAGAATGAACCACGCTCTGCTACCATTTGCAACCCCTCTTTCCTTTTATGTCCTTTTTTTTGAGTATAAAAACACCTTAATTTATTTTAATCTATTTTTTTTTTGAAAGAGAAGCCACAAGTTAATTAGGACTAGGCCGAAGCCTAGAGAAGCAAAAATTATGCTGGGTCCAGTATGACGGGACTTGCAATAAAACTCAGCCGTAACAGAACGATAACAATTTATTTTCTTTCATGCCCTGCTTTAACATTATTAAACCAGAATAACATATGTGCCCAATCACAAGTATGAATAAAAGTAAAACATAACAAGTGTGTATAAATCTTAAGAATAACAAGTGTGTATAAATCTTAAGAATAACAAATGTGTATAAATATGAAACATCACAAGTGTGTATAAATCAGTGGACACATACATATATAATTATAGAATTCTCTTCCATCTCGTGGCTAGCTAGACACATAACAACACACACAGAACATAAGGTACACGAACTCACAATTACATTAATCTTAACACGCATGCCCCTGGAATGCACCCACCTACCAGGTAGAGAACTACAATCTTATAACCCAGCAGTGATAAAATATACGCCCTTCGGCAACCCGTTCAGTAGAATAACATAAAGCAAAACCCCAGGAAGAATGATAATAATTCATGAGGCATAAATAACCGGACCACCCATTTATCTAGCATTCCATTGATCAATGACCCATGATGAGCGTGTGAACCTTAAGTTCCTTTCACATCATTAATTGAAATTGACAAAACTACGTCACCTACTTTCAGACAGTGTTTATAAAATTCTAGACAGTTATTTGACTTCAGAAAAAATTCCAAAAAGGAATTAAATCTCTATGTACCTTAATAAACAGAAATTAATTGCTTGAGGCATTACTATTTCAGAAGATTTTGACAATACATAATTTACTCCAAAAAGAAAATGATGAATACATGTTTTATAGTCAAAATTAAACAGCAAATGCTATAAGTGGGAAGTCAACCCATATGTGTTTGCCAGTTAAGAAAACAATCAGTTTAGCCCTTGTGCAAGGGGCAAAATCAGCTAAAATATTTCCATAACATTAGTAAATTATTTCTATCAGCCTCAAATGACTATATAAAATAATTAAAAGAAAAGAATACAATAAGGTGGTTGTGCTCTGGCATCTGTGGGAGGGCGCCCACATGTAATTGACAAAAGTTGACAGGCATTCAACCTGTCTGAAGTTGCACCAGCGTGTGTCAGCGAAAAACTAAGTCCCCTATTGTAACCCCTGAAAACGTCCCAAAAAAAGCGCCCAGCCCTTAAATGTGAAACCCATAGTCAAATGAAAATTTATACACAGCTGTTCCCGCCGGAACAGATCTACCGAGCAATAATTAAATTTTGTAAGGAGTAAAATGAAAATGAGATGCAACAGTAAAATGGTACAAGATTAAAATCTCTCTGGCGCCCTCCCCCAGTGCAGCACGCACTTACAGCCATTGCATTTAGTGTTATATAAATGAGTTATAAAAAAAAGGTTTATGAAATTTAAGTTATAGTGTTCAGAGTCATGATCACAGCTCAACTTCCCGGTAAACAGTCTGGACACGTGGTCCCATGGCTTCTAGCCTATTTGCAGTAAACGGGCACACTGCCGTCCCGGCCTCAAAAAATGAAATAAATGCATAAATATCACCTTATAAGTGCTGGCGAGTGCAACATAGGAATTCAGTCTCCATCTCCCTCTTCGTATAAGATCTTGACATGGCTCACAGCTCAGGCAGTTGTTCAGCCATCAGCAAGCCAGGAAACCGGCTTAGTGCGAGAACCCTATGAATTCAAGTAAATTAGAGAACAGTCTATAAAAATGTACACCCGAGTTAAGGTAATTAACCTCTTAACGGGCCGCCAGCTAACTCTCAATAAAAGCACAATATTCATTAATTAAAGTTTTTACAACCAGCTTAAAGAGTCTAAAAATCAGCCATGGAATAAGTAAATTTGAATCATGAACAGACCTTATTAAATTGTGGCTTAATATAAGGTGAACTGTACTCGGTCAACATGCTTCGACAAAAATTTGCAGGTTAAAGCGGCCTCAGGTTAAAGACAAATAAATACAAAGACAAACTTACCGGGAGTCAAATTTACGCCTAGCCAAGCATGTAGAAACAGCAACTTCGTCGTACAATACGGAGAGCGGAGACGGGGACAATTCTCTGAGCGAGGCGGAGCGTAGACTGCACACACACCGGCACAGAATAGTCACCGCACATAGCCGAGTTACGCGCGCAACCGCACACACTGCCGCTCCCCTCACAACGCCGAACAAAGGTCGCCACGGCACCCTCACGTTATGTTACACATAAACGAAACTGTTCTAAAATTTTTTGTAACCGCCGGCTTCAAACCGGCACATTTGTTCGTGATTAATTTTTAAGTTGCTTTTTCAATTCGCTAACTTTTGTAGCAACATGTACACACCTGAAGTACATAGTTTTGTTGAACTATGTAATTAACAATAATTAATTTGTTCTATTCTCAGTAAGGACGTATAAATAATGAAAAACATTAATCTATTTATCAGCTAGAATAAATACTCGTCATTTGCTTCTAGTTATACGTAAGACAAACATTCGTTTATGCTCCCTTAACAAGAATATACGCAGACTAGCTGCACAATAAAGAATAGCTGACTACGTTCCAGACTTTCACAGGAAACAATCGAATCTTTCACTACATACTCTACAAACGAAAGATAATCTACGTCCAGTTGAAAGTAACTTCATCGCTGCAAGTCTACGTTCAATTAGACAAAGTGAAGTAAGCAAATTAGACAACGTTAAATTAAAAATGTTGTAGCATTCTTAGTGTCTTTTAACAATTATGAACTTACCAGTCTTTAGTAGACTATAATCAGTAAATTTATACTGATTATTTATAATCAGTTAAATTTATACTAGTACCACTATAACCAGTAAATTTATCATCTCTGTAAACACTGTGTCAGATTGTAACGAATGTTTCCGTGACAAAGACTCATAAATCTGAATATAGCATGAGAGACAACGTGGTTTTGTTTATCAAGTATTAGAATCGTGCCAAAATGTATATGTTCAAGATTAATTACAATGCAAAAATACAGTATATTTACGGAAGTTATTAAATCTAATTTAATTATGATTCCACTGCAAATAAGATGCTCGCTCTCTCTCACCCTCCCTCTCGTTTCGTCTTTCATCTTTTTCTCTGTCTCAACTACATTTAACCATGCTTGCAAACATCTAGTTACAGCCACTTAATAACTCCAATTCATAATTTTACTGTAAACAAACATTTGCAATTGTGAGTCGTTACTTTTGTGGACAAGAAAAGGATTAAACGAGTTACTAATCTCAAATGGTCAAAAATAAAAATATGTATTTTAAAATTAAAAACTAGTAACTGATGTACTTTTCTGCTAATTTGAGATATTATTCACTTATGCAACTCTAAGTGAAAATAATGAAGTAAGCGAATACAAACAATATACGTAATAAAACCGAAAATTATAGAATAATCAACTAAAAATTCAATAACGATTTATTACACAGGAGAAACTACAGCATCCAAAAAACTAGAGTAATAAAATATAGTATATTGTTCTACGGAATACAGATGCATGAGAATCAGTGAGAGTATTGTTTATAATTTGTTCATAAACATATATATTTGTATATAAACATACATCATTTGTGTTTTCTTATATATTGTAATGTGACAGAAGGAGGAAGGACCAAAAAAGCGAATAACCCCAATATAAAGTTACCCTTAATAAAATAATTCACCTATTTATAAAATAAATAAAATAGAAAATGACCACAATGTCTAATAAAGAAGTGCCATGCAAAGTATAATCATAATTAATGTATGTAACTAATGAACAAAAAACTATCTGTCGATGTACCTAAGTGAAAGGACTATCAGTTGTGCTAAGACACAGAATGGATAATAACGTATTCACTGGAATAAGAATCATATTATTAATATGTAATCATATTAAAAGACAGTTCATAACAGACTGAAACTAGAAAAAATATTAGTATTAAGTATTAGACAATTGTTGGAAGTCTAATTATTTTGTTTAATTTTAATTAGAGTTTTAGCCATAAGAGCATAATATTGATTTAATATGTTTGTTTCATGTTTATGTTTTTATTTTTTATTTCATTGAATAATTATAATTAACCAAAATGTATCAAGCCAACAGGCTACATAACATTTATAAATTGGAACATTGTACAAAGGAAGTACCAAGATATAGGCCAATATCAACATAATATTATTGGCAAACTATCTAATTACTGTAAATCAGTAAGAAATAGTAAAATTACTAAGATAGGCCCTATTTTTATAGTGGTAACAACATTTTAAATAGATTAATGAATTGTAATATAATTTTGTAAATGTGAAACTGCTTGAAGACATATAAAACAGAATTTCGTAAAGATGGAAAATTATCTATTACGACACTCACACATATCAAGTGAGATATCAAAATGCTTGTCTTTCTATCAGGAAGATCACTTTGTAAATCAATTTAAGTCCAGTTAAGTACTAAATAGGGAGTAATTTGGAGTATAAAATGTAAAAACTATGTATTTTAAATAATCAGGGTCACATGACCCCTGAACCCAACGGTATTGACTAATAGGAATTTTGTTAATTTTGGTCAAGCCAGTTGAAAAAAAAAGAAAAACTCAACATTCTATTGTTAGACACGAAAGTATTCAGAACACCTCTGTGCATTTATGAGCCAGAAAGTATAACGAAGAATCAAATCTAAGTGGAAGAAAAAAGTAAAAATGTTATAAAACATAGAATTAAAACAGAAGAAAGAAATGAAGATAATATAAAATAATAATAAATAAAAGAAGAACAAGTAAAAAAATAATATATTAAAAAGAAAAACAAAAAGTGAGTAAATATCTCTACAAGTTGGTGAGACTTAATCTTTTTATAATACCACTTTTACAACTACACGACACCAACATTAACTCAACTAACACTTTTTTCAACAGAACACTAGTGGAAAGAAAAAGAAAACTAATTTAAACACAGTGAACATTTTGTGTAATTTATTTTATTTGAAAAAAAAACTGGTGGTGAATACATTTCACACAGAATTAGTTTGACAACAAGCCGCCATCTTGACTGTTACTTTGAATGCTGGGAATAACCATAATGCATTGCATTGGCAATTGAATTGAATTGTTATTTTGTCAGACTTTATTAAAATTAAATTTGTTTTTATTAGTCAATAAGAATTAAACAATTGTAATGTATTGTACTTCTTGTGGACATTTTCGAACTTTTTAATAGCAGTCTAAAGAACCCGAAAGATTAATATAATAACTAAAGGTAAGGTGTAACACTTTGGGGTTTAAGTGTTTATTATGTTCCCCTGTTTATAACGCCTCACATTGTAAGCGTCACTCTTGTAAAGAGACGAGATTTATTCCTGATTTTAATTATGTTTATTTATTTGTCTCCTATTTACTATCTATTTTTGTTAACACGGTTTACTATTTATTTTTGTAAAAGAGTATAGCTGTCGGTGTTTATTCCTCGTATGTGTGTTAATTATATTTATTTGTTGGTTTATTTAGGTTTCTGATCTCCTTCATCGATTTTTCTACGATTTCGGCGAATAAAATTATTCACTATCTGCCTCAGACGTTTGAATAACACGGTTGTAATGTAGAAACAACTCTTTAATGAGTACCTTCGATTACCATCTCGAACGTACCGATTGAGGTTATTTCTATTTTTGTAGTTATCTTCAGAATTACCACACGCTGACGTCTTCTTGGTCTTCGCTCGTTCAACGTGAAACCTAGTAACTTAATATCTTCGAGAAATAAAACACATGGAATTGTATTTGGTAATGATAATGTTCAATATTTATTTTTTTATTTAAGTTAGTTGAAATATACATTCTACATTAACAATAGCATAGATCGATTCTGTCTCAGGGTTCGATTTCTTAAATTTTTAACTTAATATTATTATGTCAAGTTCTTTGGCCTGATATGCAAGGTTCATTTACATTAAAAGAAAAACATTAAAAGAAAAAACAAGGAGTAAAAAAAAAATGTAGCACACTCAATTCCAATCTAGTGATTGTTCTGGATTCACAACGACTCGCACTTTATCGAGTGTTTTTTTTTTACGAAGTATTAAACAAATAGAAAACGTTTATTAAACACCCTGGACGATTTCAACTAACAATCTGTGGCAGATGTGGGTTATGTAATGTGACGTTATGAGGGGCGAATTCTATGTTTACACTGAAATTTTCTGTGTGAAACTTGTGCTGATTAGGAAGGCGGCGCCCACAAAGACAACATGTTTTTCACGAAATATGCAAAACTGGAGAATGCGATGCGAAACAAGTTAAATCCATGAGTGGGACACAATGGTACGCGCCCGTAGACTTGGGATTGTGGGAATGCACATATTTACAAGTTGACAGAATAAATTTTTATTAATTACTCTGTTGACAAATTGATTACAGAGTAAAGAAGGAAAACACTAATGGTGAACAGCTGTTAAAAATCGAAGCCGATTTTTGGAATTTACGTGTTTTAGTGATTGTGAAAATCGTTGAAGTGCACAATCATTTTTTTTGAGGTGCACAGTCATATTGCTCAAAATGACATCAAACCTATTATGAGATTTCGGTACATATTTAGGACTATTTAATTAATCTCTGACGGTAATGGAGTACCAGATTACATATAGACTACGCAGTGTCTGGCATTCTGTTCTCTTGCTACAAGGTCATCATAATACGAGTATCGTGTTCCGTCTGTTGCCAGTACGACAAGGCTGAAGCATACATCCTTTACTGTGGTTCAGAGTTATCAATAGCATCAATAGTCATCATAACGTTGAAGTGATTTATTTTAAATAAAAAGGTAATACAGAAAACGGAGATAAAATTTTAGACTAAAGAATTTCAAAGATTTTTAACTGTGAAAAGTTCATGCAAGTTGTGAATACTGCAGTTGACGTAACAACTTAAAATAATTAAAATTGAATAATCCATACGAAGATGTAATTGATTGTAAAATGCTAAGTATTTTTCTACTAGGATGGTTTTTATTTTAAAATCTTCTTTTTTAAATATTTTTAATTATGGGGTTTATTATTTACGTCAGTTCCCCAATGAATGTAAATATTAAAATGTTATTTTGTTAAATTTTATTGTTTTTCAAACTAATAGTAAGTATTTCATTTCATCACACTCTCTCCTCGTTTTTAAATTTTACGTAGTGGTTGGACGTAGTACAAATGAGCTCTACACACAGACTGCTTGGGCATGTATAGGTACGTTCAACACACGCACACACAAGAACGTTACGTTGCAATATACGTCATAATCTATGTATTATAAGATTATGAGTGTTGGTATCTTAACTGGTGGGTATGACTACTAAATTGTCCTAAATTAAACTCTACAAACTCTGTATATACCTTAAAAGTAGACATAGACATATTCTCTTATCATAGCTTACAGAAGTAGTTAACAATTGTGCTCAGTTTTCTTTTTAGATGGCTTTAACTTAATCAGTATAGCATTTTCTTGCTTCTAGCACCTATATTATAAACTTCTAGTGTGCTCTTTACCGTTGAAGAAGAAGTTTGCAAAACTTAAATTGATTACGGAACCAATATGTGTGCAAGTAAGATTGTTGGAAGGGATGTTTGACGATGTCACGGAAATAGGCTCATTTCCTCCACTCTCTTCCACCTCGCTTGTCAGCAAACAATTTACTACCGCATCCTACGCTCTACTGCAAATAGGCCTACAAGCGACAACATGTTATATTGTAGACAACCAAAACGATATTGTAAGACCTGTTTTGTAAGACATTTTTTAAATTCACTGGTATAAAAATATTTAATCATAATTACCTGCTTAATAGTTAATATCTTACATTTTTTAATCTTTACATATTCTATTACTTTAATACGTTAAATTTTAATTTAAAAATTGTACCAAATGCTAAAAAGCTAAAAACTAGACACTACACATACGCACATACGCTTAAGATTAATAAAATGTAATCGTGATTGAAGTTGCTATACTTATTTATTTTGCGACATTTTCGATGTACTTATTAGCTTTCTTTCTCAATATATGTTGTTATGTAGTCGTGTGTACGGCTACCGTTTTACTCTGTAAAATGTAAATAATGTACAATTTGTGTGTAATGGGTGTAACGTGTCTTCTCTATCCGTAGTTCAAGTGCATGCAACTTCCGCAGATTTCGTCCGTTGCGAACGTACGAATAACCAGGTCTCGATGTTCTTACCTGTTGTTCACTAGGGGTGTGAAAATCCCGGTGGCGCCAAATTGTTTTATTAAAACAATTAAAATAAAATTCAAAGGTGTATGACCAGCGCAGCTCAGGCGGTTCGAATAATTCAAATATTTCCGCCAGCCTAGGCCAACTGTAGCGATCAGTAGTTCGTTGCGTGGGCTGTGTAAATCGTTAGTCGTCAACCCTACTTGTCTGCTAAAATGTACATAAAATATTGTGCACCTCCTAATGAAATTATAACACCGTGGTTACACTCAATACTTATATATTTTTTATTGATGATTAGTTATTCATTTAACACAAATTATTCTACTACAAATGCTCCGGTTGTTTATATGAGACAACTACAGGGTTTGACAAATCGATATTTGAACTGATAAACAGACTTTTAGTAATGGCGTCTGTTGGAAATTATACACAAAATATTAGAGTTTGTTTTGTCATAGGTTCTTGAGATTACGTTAAAAGGATTACAAATGTTTAAAAACAATAAAAATACACACCCTTACATCAGTTAAACTTAAATAACATATTGTGTAGGTATAATTTGTTTAGTGTAGTGTAGTAAAAGTGTTTACAAGTTATGGATAATTAACAACAGGTTATCTTTGTCAGTTTATAAATTTTCAGTGACTTAGTATTCTTTTTAATCTTTGAAAGTAATTATTTTCAGTTTAGTGAGATTTCAACCTTTAGTGAGAAATAATTAACGTGAGTTTATTTATAAATTTGGGTAATTTAATAGGTACTTATCACTTCCGTGGATAGGACGAGTTCATACGATTTGGTATTAATGGGTTATACTGCAGTCCTCTTTAATTTGCATTGGTCTGGGACATCAGGCACCTTTTCCAGTTTAATCGGTAGGAATTTATTTTCTTTTTTCGTTAATTCTGCCTCGACCTCAGTAATATGGTTCCAGTCATCGTCTTATTTCTTGGTATTCACTTGCTAGTAACTTCTTCTGAGATTTTTGGCGTTTTAATTGACAATTTTGGTCATTCGAAAACTAGCGTCTATTCAACGAAAGCGTCATATATCCAGTAAAGAAATCTAACGGTAATTAGACACCAAAAAACTGTTGTCATAGTAACCAAATAATCCTGATTGGTTAATTCTGAAGTAGTCTATTGTTATCAAATTTTGAATTTTTATTCAAAATAACTGCATATCTTCTTTTTGATTATATTCTTCCGTCCTCTTCCCTACATATTAAATATTATCACCACTGTTATTATTTCCTTTCAAAGATTAATTTGGTATCCCATAATGTATGTTTTTATGAAATATCAATGTTTGTACAAATCTGTTAATATTTGGTATTTACCTTTCTCTTTTAAACTAAGTTCTTATTCTAATATTTTTTCTTTAAAATGATTTATAAATTATTCTCGGCTATTTACTTGCCTTGAATTTCTTAATCTCCTGGTTGTTTTTATACAGTTTGCAATTATTTATCATTGACAGTTATACATTTCCTAGGCCTTAGTAGCCATTGATTATTTCTATTTAAGTTATTCTAATTATATTTCATCTCATTACAAAGATTTTGTTCTGTTGTTATAAATGATTTGTTTAGTGGCTGTTATGTCTTGAGTTTGTTTTTGTTCTGAACATATGTCAGGATTATTTTTTATGTCTTAATACTTAAAATACAACACTTAGGCCTATGGACTGTAAGTTCCCTCCAGCCATATCCTCTTCATAATCGAAACAAACAATTCTTTACAAGTTATTAGTAACTGTTGTTTTTAACATTAATTTCCTTCTTTGCTACTACTCTGAGTAATAAACCTCATTACTTCTTGTAAATTTATTTAACTTAATTTCCCTCATAACATAGGGTATTTACCAACTATATTTTTAATTACTTAAGTCTTTACTACTACTTTTCTACATCCCATGTTAACACAAACAGTTTATTTTACCTGGGCTTTCTCCCCTGAATAATATTGTATTCTTTATCTATTTCTAATCTAAACACTACCTCTAATTACCCTTAATTATATAATCTTTTACAATTCCACTCTTAAATCTTTCATTAGTCCATCACTGATTCATTGAGTGTTTATTTATCTATCACTATCTTTTTAATTACACTATTGCTTACAATATCCTATTTCACACATCACTGTCACTGTTATCACTTTTTATTTTACACTTATTGGTGGGTAAACCCTATTATTATTTCTCTATGTTACTTAATTATTTTCATTATATTTCTCACTATCTCACTATCATTACAAAGTTTATTTGTATCTAACGAGTTCATAAAATGTCACTTTCTAGATTTCTCACTTACATATACTACTAATTCATGGGTTAGTGTATTTTTATTTAATGGGTTTTTATTGATTATGGGTCATATTTGTCACATAGATAATATTAACATTTCTTTTTTATATTGGTTAATCACCGGTTTCATTTCCTTTTTTGATATTGGATGGTATCATCACCCCCTTCCCTCTTCTACATTATTTGTCTGTGTTTGATCACCTTGGTTCATTTTATTTTCTTTGCAGTTGGTTTGGTCCATTATTTAAATTCATTTTTCTTCTCCTTCACTTCCATCTTGTCTCGCTTTATTTTGGTTAATATCTGGCCAATCTCTGGGGTTGGGTCAATGTCATTTGTCTGTCAGTCTTGTTTGTATTTCTTATTTAATAATCACCTTTGGTTTACTATTCTTCCTCCTTCACTCTTAATTATATTTACTACTTCCATTCTCGTTATTATTTATTTATCAAAATATATTATTTCTTAGCATTTTTTACCTACTTATTGATATCAAATATGATCAGGGTTTGGCAATGTTATAATGTATATGTGTGTGTGTGTGTGTGTGTGTGTGTGCGCGCGAGGGTGTGTACACAAATATATATATAGTTTCAAGTTGAATCGAGTTTCGGCCTAATAAAAATGGAGGTTTTATGCGACGTTTCGTGATTTATTTTATTTCATATTCATGCCTACAACGTACAATATAAAGTAATTTAATTGTAATCAGAGTTAATTATAAGTTGTGTGATAATAATGGCCTTGTTTAGTATAGAATAACTTACTAATCGTACTTACATATATTGTTGAGTCACAGAATAATAATATATAAGAATAATATTCTTATACATTACAGAACATTCTACGTATTTCTCGGGTATTCCAGCAGAACCAGCTGTAATGTTGTGTGCGTACGTGATTCTTAACGTACGTTATCGAGACTATTCCAAACCATACAGGCCGGCGCACTGTGTTCAAGGCCGCAATCAATTACTTTCCAAAATGTCGTGACGCGTAGTATGGATTATTCTGGAATATCAGCGGGTTATAAATTTAGGCATTCAGCGGCGCTTAAGTTCAGTTTAAGTGACGATTTATTCCATGCGGATTGAAGTATTGTGGCGTAGTGTTATGTGTTTTATAATTGTGCGAGATTCTATTAATTAAGTTATTATTGCGTGTGAACAATTTTTATTTGATTTGTTGTAAGAGATTATCTTGCTGATTACAAACTGTTTAATTTAAATAATTAAAGCTGGTGATTAGTGACTTAATTGGTGTTTTGTAGTTTGTTTTCCACTGTACCATACGATGATCAGTAGACCGTCGTAATAGTAGATCAAAAGTGCGACAGAACCGTTAACAGTGGAAACAGTGGACACTTTGTACAAGACTAGTGTAATTTGTAATTAATCGATAAACAATGGATGCCAGTGAGATGATGAAAGCTTTCCAAGCGCTGCTGTTGCAGACGGAGGAACTACACGACAGGAGGCAGAAAAAGTAGAGAAAAGACGCCGTGAAGAGGCGGATGAAGTAGAAAAACGACAGGATGAGAAAGCGGAAGAGAGACAGTAAACTCTCTTGCTGGAAACAGAAGAAAGAAAAAAGCACTGTTGTTCGAGTCGGAAGGACGACAGGCAGAAGAACGTAAGCAGGAAGCAGATAAAACAGAAAGCTCTTTTCTAAGTTATGCAAAAACAGTTCCAAGCAATTCTACCGTAGATATGGGACTCCTTCGGGACGACTTGGGCGAATTACGCAGTGATCTGAATGGTCAAGATGTAAGATTGTCTATAGTCAAAAAATCAGTATCAAATATAGAACAAACAATATATAACTTACTAAAATATCTGTCATAGAAGAATCCATATCAAATAAAATATCTGGAGTAGAAGACTCGATGGCAAATATAAAAGAGCAAATTAAAAATGAAGTTGAGCAGTTCATGAAGATACAACCGAAACAAGTTTCTGAACAGACTGTACCAATGATAAAGACAGAAAAGACATTAGAGAAAGACACATTGCCTGCGGTTGGGACAGTTCATGTCCAGGCTCCAACCTTTCATGGAAGCACACAGTGGACGACGTACCTTAGGCAGTTTTAAACCGCCACATGCACAAATAATTGGACAGATAAAGAGAAGGTAGTTTCACTCGTTCTCGCTTCGAAAGGGCCTGACGCAGAGCTACTACAGACAGTGCCACCTGACAGCCAGAACGTCTATGACGAATTGACTAAAGTTCTAGAATTACGGTATGGTGATAAACATTTGCGAGATGTGTACTGCACTTAGTTGAGAACAAGACAACAACGTCCCGGGGAGAGTCTTCAAGAGTTTGAAGTAAGTATCGACAGACTGATTAGATTGGCTTATCCTGAAGCACAAGAATATTTTTGAATAAGGTTTGCGGTGCAGACATTTATTGATGGGATCGGATATTGTAAACTTCAGCTAGTGTTACGAATGGCATGACACCGAAATAGCTTACAAGCTCTTGTTCACTAGCTGTGAACTAGCTTGTTCGCCCTAGAGTTTCAAGATGTCAAGTCAGCGTCCTGCTATATTAATGTGTTTATGCCATTACACTGTAATCAGAAGATCCCAGTATCACATTGCCATTACGATGGGGGCAGAAAATCAATGTTGTCGGACAATCAATTCCAAAGTTCAAGACCGCCAAAATGATTTGAACTATGGAAAAAAGACAGAAGGCCGAAATGTTACAACTGTAGGAAAGGTGGTCATCTGCGGTAAACTATTGGAAGAATAAAATACTCAGAGAATGGATTGATCACACCAGAACATTGGAGAAGGAAAGTCCCAGAACAGCACACAGTTTCCACTCTACATAAGACCAGTGGAAACTTGATCGTTATGGTTTTGCGGAAGGTAAACTAACATCATTTACAGTTGACACGGGCCCAACAGTGTCCATTGTGCGCAATGACTTAGTCAGCAACCGCCGGCCTCTAATTAGCTCTTGTACAATACAGACTGTGACTGGAAGCACCGTCAAAGTATTAGGAAAGGTAGACATACGTGTACGCCTGGGTCTTCTCGAGTTCAGCCACCAAATGCTAGTTGCAGACATTGTCGATGAAGTGACTCTTGGCACGGACATTATGAATGCCTACGGATTCGTTGTGGACTTAAGAGAGAATGTCCTGAGGGCTGGGCAAGAGAAGATAAAGCTTTGGGTAGCTAAAATCACAGAGTCTTCCATCCATTCGATTAAGCAAGTAGCATTGATCGAAGAAGAAGTCAACAGGTCTCTTCAAGAGGAACCTTTCCTATTACAGGCGGAAATGGAAGAAGAACGAGCAGAGGAAGTACAAATAAGTGTAACAACAAAAGAAGTGATTGGAAAGTCAACTATGAGTGTCGAGACAAGACTCTTGCTTGTTCCTGAGTTAATGGAAACGCCCGGGGGAAACGTTGCTGAAGATGAAATTACGGAAGAGGTTGTTGACGAGAACCAATCAGACTTGGACAGCTAATGGCATATAGGTCATCAGTACATGACGCAACGTGAGTGATTCCAGCAAAACTAGTGGTTGAGCGGAGGACTCATATTCCTGGGAACTTGATGTTTGGGTCACACGAGACTGAATTCGAAGAGCCGGAGAATTACTTTCGCAAGTAGACCAGCAATGTAGATCGCCTGGCTAAGTAGGCCTATTACTTCAGAGATGGTTTGCCAGTTCGGGACAATGTTACGCCATTACAGAACGTTGTACGTGTTTCTCGGCTACTCCAGCAGAAGCAGCTGTAATGTTGTGTACGTACGTGATTCTTAACGTACGTCATCGAGACTATTCCAGACCATACCGGTTAGCGCACTGTGTTCAATAAATGCCGTTTTACAAAATCTAAAGGCAGAAAATAATTAAACTTAATAAGGTTAACATGGCGATTAAGTATTATTAATAATCTGAAGACACTTTTGAACACAAAGTTATCAAAATGTTGAGATACGTAAATAAATAAATCTGTTCTATAAATGTAACTGTCGAAGACACTGAACTCTGGCGTTGCCAAAATACACGAGTATTCTAAAATAATTAATTATTTCATTCACTTTGAGCTTTATTGCTCCTACCCTGAGAGATGCCTCTGATTTCAGTGTAATCTGTTTTTAATTGCAAATCTTAAAAGTAATAAGTATTTTAACATGATTTTAAATTTTACCATTTCCATGAATGATTTTGTTTTAATTAAGATGTATCATAAACTTGTTTTATTTACTGTGCACGGCACATGCATATTATGTAAGTGATAAGTTGTTTATAAACTTGATTATCAGTATTTATTATAGTGTAGTTACAATCATAAAAATAATTATTATTCTCACAAATGTATGCCTTATACTAATTATTTTTATAATGTTCATCTTAACAAAATAATTTTGTAATGATCACTGTTACTGATAAGTTACTTTCCTGGCATATATTAGTATGTGCAGTATTACCACAAAGCGTATTAGAGCAACTAATATCACAAAAGAACTCGTTGCGTAAATAATATAAGCCTCCAATGGTATCATGAATCATCATGAAGGTTTTTCAGTTTCCACGAGGATCGAGTAACCAAATTTAGTGCTTCTAGGCTTTCATTGCATTCACCATTTATAAGAATTTGACGGCTACACTTCAGTTATACCTGACAACTTTGAAAAAAGCCCTCACCAATTACAGTACGCGCAGAGTGGAGAAGTAAGGCTCCTCCCTTTCCCACTTTCTCAGTCTTACTGTCACCCTTTCCTTCGTAATCAACGGCACGTTCTATTGTTTACAGACGGTGTTCGGCGAGTGAATGACCTTTCTACATAGTTGCCTTAACAGACGTGACTTTCTCCTATAGCCTATATGTCCTAAGCGTGTCAAAAATCTTTGTTCTTCGCATGTCGTTTTCAACGCTGTATACCGATAGGTCTGCGAATCGATTTACAGCGATCAAAGAGCGGTATTAGTGAAAGTGATGAGTGTTAAATTGCAATAATTGGTTTCAAAGTATTTTTACGCTGTAAATTACCAGCTTGATGACTGTTATTATTTGTTATGTATAACATTATTTTGGATAATATGTCTGCATAACAGAAGAAAAACAAAACGAGTGTGATTTTATATATAGGAGTGTTAATAAAATTGTGACTAAAAATTTCTGTGAAGTTTAGCCAAACAAATTTAAACAGTCAACAATGTTGTAAGATCACGATCATTGTGATTCTTGTAATTCTTATTACAGAGTTCATTTCTAAGCATCCTGTTAGCGCAAAAAAGCACAATTGGTAGCATACTGTCTCCAGTGTAATGTGTTGTAGCCTACATTGTCTAGGCAAAATTAGCCAACTCATCAAAAAATGTTGTAGAAGTAAATATAAAAATGTTTATTAATATCTGCTATAGATGTGAGTATATACGGTGTAACAGAATCTGTTTGGTTCATTTTGCTTTCTTGGTACAGCAAGCGTAGACATACGCGTAAGCTATTAATTGTTCCAGAAATACTTTAGGACTGCATAAAACTTTGTTGTTCGTTTTTAGAGTGGATCCTTATGTAAACAAAACTATGTGTTTGTGCTTCAACCGGATTGGTTACACAAGTGGTCGCATCACTAAATCCTCAGCCAAAAAACAAAATTAGTTCGAAACTAAGCATGAGCAATTGTCACAGTTGTGTTTAGAACATTTCAGAAGTCCAATTCCAGTGAAGTTCATTTTTGTTTCTTTATTGTGCCATTTTCCTAGTTAATTTATTAAAACAGTCTTAAAGAATTTGAATCATGGCGTCAACACCGTGGTCATCAAATATAATTACTCATAAATCAGGAATGCATTTACCTAGTGGTGAGATAACTGAAGTGTTTAAATAAGCCCTGTAAAAAGTACTTGACATTTGTCGTTACAGATGCAAAACAACTTACTGTACATGGAAATTTATTGGTGTATCAGTGCAGTGTTTATAACGTTCGAAATGAATTAAGAAAAACGGGTAAGCTGATAACACAAGTAAAATGAGGAAATGCGAACAAACTATTATTAGCAAGTTTGAGGAATTCGACAAAAATGGCGTCCGCATAAAAATACATTCCTTCTTTTTTAAAAATGAAACTCAAACTCTACATAAAATACTGACTGCCGTAAATGATGACCCTGATATGCCTAATATTAAACAAATAAGTTTCCATAAACTGTTATTAACATTAAGATTTGAATTTGTTAGAACAAAAACAAGAAACATGTTGTAGACGGGGAATATATTGTACTTGAGCACCAAAATTACTTGAAAAAATTAAAGATTTTTGGAACAAAAACACAAATATTTTTCATTTACAGCAAACATGGATTAATGACTGTTACACGAATTCGTGGTGGGACTGTAAAATCATTGAAGCAAAATTTTTGTACCCGTACTGAGCACAGGTCTTACATTACCCAGTACAGGAAAACGTTTGATTTTACTTCACATCGGAAATAAAAACTGATTTTTAAAAGAAAGTCTTGCTTTATGTGAATGGAAAAGTCTGGTGAATGAGTAGGGACGTATTTAATAACTGGTTTATAAAAGGTAGACATAATTACCGAAAAATAGTGCAATAAAAATGGATAGCGCGAAATATCACAGAGTTAAACTTTCACGTTTTCTAAGCAATTCGTGGCAAAAATGTGAAATATTTCATTGTTTACGTGAGACACGTGAAAACAATATTAATTTTTATGACAGCCATGTAAAGGCTAAAATTTTACACTTAATTTATACACTCGAGAATGGCACAATAGGCCTACTTCGTTTAATAAATTGATGACATCGCACAGAAAAACGACAAACTGTGTTACCATTCCGTCCATATCACTGTATATTAAATCCCATAGAACTGATTTGGACCAAGTTAGGGGATACATGGCACAGGATAATATTTTGAAATTAAAGGACGTAAAAAATGTATGGAAGGAGCTGTAACAAAAGTAACAGCAGATAAGTGGCGTGATTGCGTAAAATAAGAGAGGAATTTGTGGGCCCTTGAAAACTGCGTAGCGTTCATTGTTGATAAACTTATAATTAACTTGAATAAAGATGAATCATCAATAATGGAGACGGAATCATCGGAATGTTATCTGTATGGTACTGAGCCACTATTAAATTATGAATCAGCTTGATATTTTACAATTAATTTATACAAACTTATTTATTAATGTTCTCATTTAGTATTCTGTGCTCTGTTTACATATTGTTACGTACTGCGGAAAAAGAGTTACGTAATACGGAACGTTCTAAAAGTTTATGGAATGTCTAGTGGAATCTGGCTGATATGTGTGTGTGCGCAAATAATGCTGCTACTTTGCGGGGAAAGACAATTACGCGTCAATTATCGGGTCTATCCAAGACCATACCGGTTCGCGCGTAGTGTGTTCAAGGCCCCAATGAATTACGTTCTAGTGTTTTCTAGTAGACTCCTATTACAGAATATTCTGGAACCTCGGCGGGGTATAAATACAAGTACTCAGTGACGCTTAGTTAGTTATTGTTGAGATTTATACCAGTGTGGTTTGAAGTATTGTGGCGAAGTGTTATGTGTTTTTATAATTGCACGGGACAACTGTAATACAATTGTGTTCTATATTAGTTGACATTTTATTTGCGTGTGAACAATTTTTATTTGATTTGTTGTAAGAGACTATCTTGTTGATTACAAACTGTTTAATTGTGATAATTAAAGCTGGTGACTAGTGACTTAATTGGAGTCTTGTATTTTGTTTTTCCACTGTACCATACGACGGTCAGTAGACCGTCCTAACAATATAGTGTTACTTGATTACAAATATATCAACAATGGTTTTCTTAGTACAATGGAGATTAATATAACTAAAAATATGGTAAGTGATTTATAATTCTTTAAGTTACGTTTGAGTTCTTAAGAAAGTTAACTTTGCATTGTAAATGCCTCTGTGGTGATCACTCCATTCTAAAACGAACAACATCTATACTCTTTCCGTTCTTAGTTTATTATTGAGGCGTGCCAGATTGACAGAAGCAGTACAGACACCTGTATAATACATATAATATTAGTGTATAAATGTTGGATAGTGTATATATACTGTATGTACCTGTAAATTCTGATAATTCTTACATTATTGACAAAAGTAAAATTTGTAGAACTGTGTCAAAGCGGCAATTAAATATTTTATAACACAAGTTAATGTTTTATTATTTAGTGTTTAATAATTGCAACAAAACAACAAAAGTATAAAGTTTATTTGAAATGAAAGTAAATGTTCTGATAACTTACCAGTGTACTATCCATTATCGGTTGCTGTCAGGGAGTGACTCAATTTCTGCCGTACCTTTCTTACAACTTGAATCGTGACTTGACTAAGTAGTATTAATGATAAGATTGTCAACAACAACGTCGGTAATGTGCCGGTAATAGTGTATGGCATGACAATTTGTCACAGTTACTATTTTACTAAATAATTGTCTACGTTGTAAGCGATTAATATTTATCACTTGTAACAAAATAATAAAAATGAAGTCTCCTACTTAGTTATACTGAAATGCATCTATAATATCGTTTAACTGTACATTGCCGCATTTTGAAATGAAAAACAAAAATTGATATCATCACATATATAGAATAAAAATTAAACATTTAAAAGTGCAACAACTTAAGTACCAGGAAGTAAGAAACCTGTCCTTTCCTGTCATATAAATAGTTAATAATTAATAAGCTATATGTTGTAACAACCATAATAGACCAACTTAGTATACTTCGGTTGTGTCTCAATGTAACAATTACATTTTTAGGATTTGTTTTTGTTTTACAGGAGTAAATACAGGAGGAAGTTCGTATAAACACAGGTTCGGAACGCTCTGTTTCAACTTGCACACTCTCGGACGGGCGTTTCCACGGATTCTACCGGACTATTGAGTTAAATGAAACTGCTCAAACGATCAGTTTAGTGTGAACCATAGCTTTCGCTATGTGTGTTTAGTTCAATATGTGTTCTGCGAGTCTACTTTTGCGCCATGTTGTGTAATTATTTTCAATTTTTCTTTTCGTGTTATTAGTTATATTGTTGACTTTTTTTGTTAGTTTTTTAGTAAATTATTGTAGAATTAATATGTTTGAGAAACAATAGTAATATGTTGTTTTCTAAAGGAATTCTTTTATCAACAGAAGATTGAAAAGACTTTGCCATCCGACCTTTAAGGACTACGATGTGACATGGCTGGGTGGAACACCTCTTCACGCCATCTAAGCCTACTTGTACATTTCTTATGTGCCAACAGCAGATTAGCTTGAAAAATATTTTTTTTATTGCTGATAAATAAATAAATAAATAAAACTTCTGTATAATGGCCCTCACTGACATAAATTTATACAAATTGCCCATATACAGGCAGTAGTAGTTTGGATTTAATTCCATTTTTTGTACTTTCATGCACTTGAAAAGTGGATGTTAATCTGCCGATTTACATTACAACTATCGATTGGGAGAGTCTACTTTGTATCTATCGTTTCAGCCAATCCAGAAGATACGTTGAGAGTTCCTTTGGGATATCTACAAATAGTGGAGAATTTATCACCAACCTCTGAATGTGAATTTAGACTTTCCGTGATTATTTAAAAGGCTTATATATTTCATAATTTTGTGAGGAAAAGGAGGGGTGCAACTCTGAGCATACCATGACAGTAGAGGCTTTGAATTATTTGCCTAGAAATGAGACTACGCAATGTGGAAGAAAAGCGAATTTTGTAAGAAGATGCACTCCCATGGCAACACTGAAAAATCTAGACTACTATGTTGAATCAGGTGTTCCTCAAGGCAGCGTCCTCGGACCTATACTCTTTCTCATCTACACAGCCGTCTTACCTGAAACAAACGCCACGACCATTGCATCTTTTGCCGATGATGTTGTAGTGCTATCAGTTAACAAAAATCCTCAAGTTACTCTGACAACCTACAAGCGCACCTAAGTCTACTCTGCGATAGGTACAAGAAATCAACGAACAAAATCTACTCTGCAAACAAAAATCCACGAAACGAAATCGATGCAGCTCACAATCACTACTCGGCATATCATCTGTCCACCTGTAAAAATTAATAACACACCTGTACCAGTGAAGACTGAAACTAAATACCTTAGACTTTACCTTGATCAACAACTCACCTGGCAGATGCACGTCCAGATCAAACGAAGGCAGTTAGATCTCAAACTCCGACGGATGCCCTGGCTCCTTGGGCAAAAGTCTAAGCTCTCATTAAATAACAAATTGCTACTATACGAAACCATGCTAAAACCTATATGGTCCTATGGGCTTTAGGTATCGGGATGTGCCAAACCTGCAAGAATAAAAATTATCCAGACATTCCAATCAAAAGTGCTGCGAATTTCAGTGGATGCTTCATCCATGGTACGTCAGCAATCAGGCACTTCACACCGACCTAAAAATACCTTTCATAACAAACAAATCAAGAGGATTGAAACAAAATATCAAAAATTAGCCAACGAGTAGTAAACCATGAAAACCAGCTAATAGAGCAGCTATACAACAATGGTCCCGACGAGAAAAGACTCCGAAAAACTTGGCCTCAAGATTTGCTACATCCTTGAAAACAATCTCCCATAAGGATAAACATCAGTGGATGTTTCCCGTTTAAATTTAACTCCTACATCTCACTCAGTTAATACTCTGTTACAGGTGTAGATTATAAATTGCAAACTGTCAAAATAATAATTAAAAAATCATAGTCATAAGTAGCTATTAAACATGTTCTTTGTAGACCTTAAGCCAGCAGACAATTAAAGACGTATATAAAATAATAGGTGTATAAAACAAAGTTATACAAATTGAACATCCGCGCTCAATTACAATTAATGTAATTCACTGTAAACTACTGTGTCAACAGTACGCCCACTTCAAATCCTTCTGTATTAATCGTTCGTTTATGTCAAATTCGCAGTGTCGAACAACACAGTAATACTTAAAGAAATCCCTACCAAATCCGTGCTTTGTAAATGCCATCATCCCGCCAGTTATAAAGGCTGCGAGCATTACAGAAATCGTATCCAAGAAACTAACAAAAATAACTACAACTACCAATGTTCAACGATACCAAAAACCACAACGATATACACACAACATACAAGGCTTTTCGTCAACACAAACCGTTTTGCCGATGCAACGAGGCAAAACACACATTACGTCGATGACACAACCATAACATCCATGACATTGTTTATATGAAACCTGTTTAATCAATTATTGCAGCAAAACAGAATGGCACTTAACATGCTTACAATGCTACTCAATAAACTCAATTGAAGAATGGCAAGTTTCTTAGGATTGCACAGTTCAATATATTCCATATGTGTAATAATGCCACTTTTTTCATTACTTTATTGTAATATACAACAAAGTAATACAATATAGGGCCTACAATAATATACTCAACGTATCGTTTATCAGTGATCGTCGTATCGTACAGCGAAAAACAAAATACAGCTACCAATTAAGGCACTATTAACCAGTTTTAATTAATTACAAATAACAATTCGTAATCAACTCGTACAACAATTCAACTTAAATTTGTCACATGCAATAATTATGTCAACTATAAAGAATTCCGCAATAAATTAAAACACAATTCTTCGTTATCGTTACAGTACTTCAACAAACTCTTGAAGACTCTGGAACGTTGTCGCCTTGCTCTCAACTGAGTGCAGTACACATCTCGTAAATGTTTATCACCATACCGTAATTCTAGAGCTTTTATCAATTTGGCGTAGGTGTTCTAGCAATTAGGTGACACTTTCTGTAGTAGCTATGCTGCAGGTCCTATTAAAGCGAGAATGAGTGAAACTGCCTTGTCTTTCTCTGTCCAATTTGCGCATGCAGCAGCTTCAAATTGCCGAAGATACGTCGCCCAGTGAGTACTTCCATCAAAGGTTGGGGCCTTGACATGAACTGCTCTAGCTGCAGGCGAAGTGACTTTGTCTGTTGTCTTATTTTCCATCTCTTTTTATGTCTTTACTATTGGTGTAGTCTGTTCAGCAATTTGTTTTTATTCGTATGTCTGTATTTTCATTAACTGTTCTACTTCACTCTTAATCTGCTCTTTCATTTTTGCAATCGAGTCTTCGTCGTTTCATAGACGATCTCTCAAACTACATCGCTTTAACTGCTCTTAAAAATTCATTTCCGAGGCCTCTATTTTTTAAATAGCGTTTTGCAGGAGACTCCATTTTCCACATCCATACATTAAAGTCGGCACAGTCAAGACCTTAAAAACTACGTTCTGCCCGTAGTTAATCGTACATTAAAATACTCTTTTTCTAGCTACTAATTTAAATATCCTTTAATCACTGTTTGACTATATGAATAGGTTGAAAATAATAACGTAACTTTTAACACATAAATGAATTATATTTATTTACTTCTTCTGTATTCAGTAAGTTAAAAGCTTTCAGAAAACTGTATGGCAAATTGATCACAATACGATTAGTTTGCAAAATAATATGATTTACTGATTGTTACTCGTATTTCTAAATTCTTAATTTTATACATTGTATTCTTATAATATAAAGTTGTATTTTTTACAGTAGTATAAAATGGTAACATCCGCTAAATTACAAACAAAATTGTGAACAGCTTCTTTGTATCACAGGAAAATATTACAAGTTCTTAATAATAACTATAATGACTGTGGCCTATAAACATGTTTAATGGTGACCCTAAATTACATTTAGCCCGTTCATCGAAATGCAATAATGTACAGCTAAACGATATTATAGGTGCATTTCATGTGTATAATGAAGTAGGAGACTTTTCAATTTTATTCTTTTGCCGCAAGTGATAAATGTTTGTTGCTTACAAGCTAGACAGCTATTTAGTAAACTAGTAACTGCGACAAATTGACAAGCCACATACTACAGTATTACCAACTGAAATTTATACAGTTTCCTATAATTGCATTATGTATAGATTCTAAATTTTGAAAATGTTTCTAGTGATTTACCAACGCCAGATACCACGTGAAAAATTTCATAAATATGCTTCATCATTTTCAGAACTTGTCAAACGACAGTGCAGTGTTTATTGCTACGACGTGAGAAAGGTACTACGTTAAAAAAGGAAAAGGCGACAATAATTAGAATCTGGCGACTAACTAAGCCTGGACACTTGATATGATACTTAACGAAAAAATAGCCTAACGACACTAAAGAAAAGTAACATACGTAACGGTCGCTAACAAGCTGTCTCACGATTTCCCAGCGGAAAATGACAAGCGTCCATTTTTACGTGTAGGAAAAAATTATAAAGCAAGTGATACAAATTTTGGATGTTGACGTTTCTACACCAAAGGGGCATTGAGTAATACCAAAGCCAGACTAAGTCACCAAACTACTTCAACAAAGGCAGTTAAGGTTTGATATTATTGCAGCACCGGAAACACCACAGCAGACGATGATTACCTTTGCACATTCCACGTTGCATTGTTTGTTATCAAGACTCTAGCTGTGTTTTCGGCAGGTACTAATTTCTGTTAATAGATTATAACACACACTTTTGTTACCAATTTGTAAAAAAATAAAAGTAAATATTAGCCTACTTAAATATTTCATATAACTTAGCGCGCAAGAACAATCAGCAAACGTTTGCTGAAAACATTTACTTAATATCACTAATGTGTGCATTTTGTAACAATTACTTGATTGGACCAGCGTACACATATGACATTATTAACACAATTTATAATGTAGCAGTTTGTTACATAACTAAGTGGATTATCAAATTATAACAAATTGGTTCGTCATATGGCTTCGAACATAATATGCCTTATATGTTGACTATGTGTGATGTAAATAATAATTTTGTATTTCAAAATTTATATCGACTACGCGGAAACACACATTGAATTTATAAGATGTATTTCATTGTTACATATGGTATTAGTATCCACGTAGCATCTTGTTCGGTGTAATAATACATGAAGGTTATTGAGACTTGATAGTTATTTAGCTTTTTAGGGTGTGTGCGGTGTTAGTGTGTTTGTGTGATGTTATATTGGTTTTGATAGACACAGTAATAAATTAAATTCGGTCGAACGAAACGGCAATCAGATATGATTGTAAGTAAATATGAGTAAACATTTTCTTCCGGAGCCTTTCAATAAATCGTGGAAAACTCTCAAGATAATAAAATTAACTATGTTTAGGCTATACTTTACTGTGGTACACTCTAAGTTATTACTAAATGCATTTTATTATTCTTTAAAAAGTCTACAAAGTACATACATACACGCTCTGTGTGTTTCGCATCGTATTAGCATTCACTATTTTTCCAGCACGGTAGAACGGTCTTTTTAAATTTAGGTTAAGAAACTCAATCAACGCCAATACAGCTGAACTGTACACCTCTTTTTATTATGTGTGCTAAAAGTGACGAAAGAAATATGATTTTAAACTTGCAGGGTGTGAAACACTATCTGCAAAATAATAAAAGTTTTCGAGATAGGTATTACTTTACTAAACTTCCCGGTCTGTTAAGCCATGATCCGAGGTCTCTATTTTCATGCCAAGCGTTTCAACCGAGCTGATACCGGCCAACTTCAGTGGCGATGGAAAACAGGAATATCAAAGCCCGCTAAGATTAGGCACTCCTAACTCCATTGCTGGTTGCAGTGTCCCAGAGTTGCAGATGTGATATGTGTGTAGTGTCCTGAGTCTCAATTGGGATTCTTGCCACTGGGTAAGTTTTCCTCTGTTTGTTTATTATTTTGAGTAAACAAAGTAATAAGTGCATGTGAGTAACTACATGAGTGGGGGGAGGATTGAAACTTGCATTACTTCACCGGGGCTAACAAACAGGGTAGCTTCCAAGAATCGCTTAACCTTGGGTGATATTTGCCAAGTCAGAGGATAATAGTAGGTAACTTGGGCCGCCCGACCATAGAATCTGCGCAAGAAGGTCGCGCTGCGCCATCAAGACACCCAGTCCCTTCCGAAGTGCACTGAAAAAAAAAAACGGTGCGGACTTTACAAGCAAGATTCAGTTCCCGATCAGGATCTAGAGCAACTTTCTAGAACAGGCGGCAAGTATACCGAAACAGGACAGTAAAAAGGTAATTAATGGTAAGATATATGTGTCAACAACGAGCTTATCAAGCAAAATAAGATGGGTTTGCCAGGCGAGTCTCGAGTCGAGGTGGAGCCCGAGGTACTTGACACTGTCGTTCCAAGACAGCTCGACTGAGCCCACTGGTAGCAGACAAGTCAACAAAATGTTACCGCGATGCTCTTAGTAGCGTTGACGGCAACGTTCCAATTGATGGCCCACCTGACATACGCATCGAGTTGACGCTGGAGGTTTACAGCCGAAAAATTAATGTTATAATGTGCGGA
Organism: Magicicada septendecula; assembly: GCA_034769895.1. Lineage (NCBI taxonomy): Eukaryota > Metazoa > Arthropoda > Insecta > Hemiptera > Cicadidae > Magicicada > Magicicada septendecula. The sequence continues at coordinate 243,143,075 of CM068368.1, forward strand.
AAACCCCGAAAATTATTTTTTGTGACTAGGAAGATCGCAGTCGTCTGTTGGCCCTGGCAATCAGCCTCGGTTATGCTCTCGATCAGTCTCATCAGCTGATGAGTGGAAAAATGCATTTGTCGAAAGCCTAATGTTCAATGAGTTGTGCAAAGACGTCTAGGACAGGAGACTGATGAGTCGGAGGTTCTCCGCGCGAAAAGGGTTTTTTGCAGGCTTCGAAATAAATAGAACGTGGGCCTTCTTCAATTTCACCAGTAAGTAAATCAACCTGAGACAGGCTTTGAACAGATGAGTCAGGGGCAGAGTTACTATCTTTGGGAAGTACAGGAGTGCGATATTAAGCTGCATTACCTTGTCAGTGACTTCTTCCCTGAGATGATTTCGGGCTCGGCAATGATTGGAAGCCATAGAACGCGCTACATCTCAAAGCGGAGGCCGGGTTTCTTGATGGGTAGGGAGAGAACTGCCGCTAAAGACGGTCAGACAATAGCTCGGCCTTTACGTCCGGGCAACCGAGGGATTGATCAGCGGGACCTTTCGAAGGAGGTATCAGCGTACGCTTGCGCTTAACCGTTAGAGCACTGGGAAATACGATAGATGTTTCGATCCTCGGGCGGGCAGTCCATCTGTGCTACAGCTAGTTCCCATCTATGTCTACGGAACGTTAGCCTTAGTAATCGATACGACAAAATGTTTAACCGTAAACTTATGAATTTTTTATTTATCAATAGTTAATGTGGAAATTCTTTATTACAACGAGATTGGAAAGAAAATTACTGATATTTTTCAGTAATTCTGAGTACTACACTAGTTTTTCTCTCACTTCAGCCAGTAAAGATTTATAGAATTGCAAACAAAATTTAATCTAGAAGAAGTACAGTATAACAAAAGATATCTGGCAAACACGGAATGTTCTCTGTTCCTGTAAAAACTTTACGTTGACCATACGTTTATAAGTTAGAAGTAATATCAGAACATTGGCGTATTCCTAAACGAGATTTTATGTTTCACTACTGCAGAGCATATAATTTTTGCTAGGTACTAGTAACTCACGACTACAATGTAAACGAATACTTTGCACGCAAATATACAGAGGAATGCAAAGAGAAGTCTAATGGTATATTTGAATATAACGTTAATTATACATATCGCATGTTATGCACAATTACAATTCGTAATGTAAAGAAGAACTAAGTTGAATTTAAGTACTAGGATAGATTCGTGTGTGTTTGTGTGGGGAGACTAATTAATTATTGACATGTAGAAGCATGATCTATTACAGTACTATTTGAATTACTGTATATTATATACAGACACCTGAATATTTACTTGGATATAAATAATTTTTATTTCTCTTATAATACTATCTTACTAGTAACTACTGTATGCAACCGTATTCTACGTGATCGCTATATCGGCCACTACGTGCAGCCACAGACGTTCAGTACAATTTGACTCTCATATATTGACGTACCTTCGTTTGCATTTTACGGTGGGGTTTCCAATTTCAGTGTTAATAAGTTAATCAAGTCAGGATCTATTGATATTCCCACCACGTTCTGTTATAGTCACTCTGACGTATGCAAATGGGCATCACACATCTGGTATGGCCAATAACTGTGTGTGCCACATCTGCCATTCTTAATCTCAATATAAATTACCGTCAGGTGGGAAATAGTTATGTACTTGTTCAGTCGAATACCTACATTTCATCGATCGGACCAATTTGGTCTCATGTTAAGGAAATTGTTTGTACTTCAAATTCATGTTATGTTGGTACTTCAAGTTCGTACATATCTCTTTGTGGCACAAACCTCTATAGATTCTTCATAGCATTAGTTTGTCGTTTACCAGCTCGTGCTGCTACATTTTCTGGTTGTAGATAGCTTATGAAATTCTAACTTTTAATCGTACAAAACATTTTTGTACATAGAAACTCATATAATTTGTTACTTTTTTATACATTACATAACAGTCGTAAAAATGTTGAATATTAGCAGAATATTTCTTCTGCCTGATAATCTGATGTTTGTTGTCAGCAAATGTTTGAAATGTGCTCTTTGTCAGGCAAGACGGTAGTTCAGAAGTCAACCCGCGTTGCTATTAAAGTTTTACTTCTTTGAAAGTCTAAATATATCCACATTAGATTTCCAACTCTTCAATTAATTTTAACAAAAAGCACTGGCATAGCGTTTTCCAACGTCTATTGTTAATAAAATGAACTAACCAATAATGTATGTCTTTTATACAGTCTGAATGAAGACAAAGTTTAAGCACTGGTCTCACATAAACAATTTTTTTTTATTAGACTCTTACTTATACCAATATCTTTAACGTACAACGTTTTATTCTTTTCTTTGTATTACTTATTCACGGAAATAATCACTGTGATCACATTCATTGTCCTTCTTGTATCTGATTGAGTCATAGTCCAATTTCAATTCAACAATAATAAATTCTTACAGTAAAAACTTTGTCTAAATATTCTTTCAGTCATCATTTAACATAAAATTGAACGCTGTATGAAGACAATCTGGGAAGTTATTGCTTATTTTCTTCTTATATACAGCATGCAATACACGTTCTTGTTTTGTTACAACTACTGTAAAATAAAGTTTGTAATTTTAAATTGTTTGTACATAATTGGGGGATGGATTTCCTGTTAATTTTGAAACACAGTATGGAACCTATAAACGTAATGAAACTTTTTTTCAGATCGACACTATATCTCTAATAAATAACCTAATGTTTTACGATTTAGACCTAACGTCTATTTTGTGAGAAGTGGCGTATTTACATTTTTTTATCATGCAACAAGTGACAACACTGATTCATAAAACTCATTGTTGAGGTTTTTGTAATATCTTTTTTGTTGAGGATTTTGTAATATCACGTTGCATTAAATTAATCTTAAAGTTGTTGTGTTAACCGCTGAAGAGATTTGGCTATAAATAAAATGCGGTTGGGGTTTTTCACCTGATATTTGAAGGCCACAATTCAAACTTTGGTTTGTTTTTCTTCTGAATTACAGTGAAGTCCACTTTACTTTTTTAACTGCTTTAAATCGAGACAGTTTAACGTTTAACAAAATATATCAGTCTGGATTTGAACGCTTATTTATTTGTCCTGTTACTAAGGGCATATTAACTAGCGTGTTGGTAACAATAACCGGGATAAATATAATAATTTGACCGGAGAACTTTACAACGAAATGAAGATAAAAATAATAGTATGGGAATGATGCAGTAAAAGTAGGTATCTAATAAAAGAAACAAGAAAGTTGATAAACAGCAGTAACATATTGTCATTATACGCAACAATAGCTATTACAGAATGTTTGCCCTTCATAAAACATTTGTTAGTGACGCTGGGAGAGACAACTGTCACCATAATCACGTCTCACCAAACAAAGTGTTTGCTTTCTACGAGGTTTATTTTCTCACAACTGCGCCGTTATAAAAACAGATAAACAGTAACAGTATTAAGTAACGTCGAACGGGATGTTGGTGTATGATAAATATAATTTTTTCATGTCTTTATTTTTACTCGTTACTAATAAAACCTCATAATTGTTTACGTTATCATCGTATACGAAACTATGACTAAACTACAGTGTTATATTTCAGTTATCGATTAGACGTATGTTTTTTTACATTAGCTTGTTTGTATTTCGTCGAAGTGACATACGTGAACACGAACATTTTATATTGAACACTCAGATAGGTAGTAACCTTCAGATAGGTTATTTTTTTGTTTAATTTTGAATAATCCAAGTTCTGTGTAGGTTGCTTTGCTTAGAGCAAATAAAGCGATGAGACATTTGAACATGATGATTTAAGCGTTAAAAGAGAAATTAGGAACAAGTAGACAGAGGCAAGAACGAGTAATTACACGCATGTAACGCGTACATCGGCACATGTGTGATTGGTAGTTTCACACAATTAAATAAAGCAGAAACTAAAAACAGAGTAAAACGTTAACAGTGTTAAGGAACGTTGAGCACAATCCTGGTTTCATAATGAAAGTGTCATCCATCAACTAACAATTTTTATTCCTAACATTCAACGACACCATAGAATCGTCAAGGAGTTTCGTGTAGCGTCACGATTCTTTCGTGATCATGTAATCTCTGCTGAGACTACACAAATATAGACAGAGTCGATCCGAGACCTCTAGTTTAATTACCCTATCTGATGTTAAGTATGTATGTGTTGGCAGCTATTCAGAGATTAATATTACTTACTGTGAATGATGCGTAACGACTCGTTGTTTTCGGAAAGCAGGATTTTTTAATTGATTGTGATATGGTAAGTATTTAGTATTTAACAAAACTTCGCTTTGTATCTGTGTGTCGTTTTAGCGTCATCAATTTGAAAGATTAAAATCTACATTACAATATTGTTATGACGTTGTCACGGATCGTAGAACTGTACCTTGGAAACAAAATTACAGACACCAATGAAGTCGCTGATTACCAACTGTAACTAGTCACAGACAACTAAAAATCAGCAAGGCAATCTTATGCAGTAAGCCAAGTTAATTTTGCCCAAGAATTAATGTCACCTTATTACAATTTTCCTCTAATTAACACAATATTGACCTTACACTAATCCGCAACAATCACTTGATCAGCACTCTACAATATCGCTAGATGTAACTGAAATAATTAGCCAGCCGCAGTTGCTTATACAGATCCCGCAGAGGTTCCAGAATAATTTTCTATATTTCTGGCGGCGTGCCGACATAATTTGCGTAGTTACAAGAGCTCGAACAGTCTGGAAGATACGGTACTGCACGACTTTGACACAGACGCTGCACGCGGTGGCCTAGTCGAGAAACGTGTAGAATGAAGTTCTCGAATTCTTCACAGCGTTACGTAATTGCCGTAGCAATAAAATCAACGGCAGTACGTAGGCTTATATATTTTTTCGAATACCGTCCATTTCGGCAGTTAATATACTTTGCAAATATATTTTTTCGTACAGTTTCATCACACTTTTGCCATACTATTTTTTTTATAGAATATGCTCAGAAGAGATATAATTATTTCTATGAAAAAAATCATGAAATTTGGTAACATATCTCAGTAGGCTACTACCTTTGAGTGCTATATACATTACAAAGAACAAGCGTTTCTTCACTACAAATTTCTATCAACGACGGCCTATTAGACAATTTCTGCTATGTTACAGGGTATACTTTGTTTAGTCCATCATTTCTTTATCATTTTCAAAGTAACAACTTTGGTCCCTCCTTTAATGTTGTCTTGTTTGTCACGCCTGAAACACAAAGATAAACAAAGATTGGCCTGAGCAGCCAATGTTCTTTATTAACGTTTTGATTAGTCGACATTTTAAAATTTTTTTTTTCTGTTTCCAAGAGAACTCTACTATTAAGCTCTCCGAGCTACAAAATTGGCATTAGAAATCGTTTAATGAAGTTTCCAAGCAAAATTTATATTATTTTTAAATTAAATATTACCAATCTTCTAGTTATCAGAAAAATTACGAAAATCCCGATTATTCTAATATTTTTTACTATCATAAGAACCGATAAATTGTACAATAACGCTAAAATTCCAAACAATTGCATTAGGTGTTTAGTTAAATTTAAAACCGTAATTCATAAATGATAAATAATGTAGCCCTAGCTTTTAAAATGTTTATGAGTGTTTCTGTAGGTATCTACAGGCCCAGATCTAATACTTTTTACACTAACACGTAACTGATGAGGCTATACAACATTTTTTTGCAAACATACCATACAAAGACTTCCAAAATTTGTAAGAGGTGGGAGTGAATTAATTTTGTCGAATTATTAAAGACGCTAAGTTTATATTTTGAATAAAATTCTCCATGACGTAATTCCCACACAGACTTGTACTAGTTTCATGAAATTTTGACTTTATTTTTTCGCCCTTGTGGCGTTAAAGTTAAAAAATGTTCCGAGTAGGCGCATTCTGATTTGAGTTAATATTCCTTTAGTCGTATATCCATCAGAGATTTACCATTTCTTCAAATTTTTTACTCACTTTATAGGACCCGGAGTTCAAACACTATATTCAGATTTGTATTAAATTTTGTCTTTAATCTAACACCCCACATACTTTGTAATGTTTTCAGAATGTCGCCTCACATATTTTTGCCTTCCGTTCCCTCCACTTCTGGGGGGGGGTCAATATCAAAAATAGTCTGTAAGGCCAGAAAATGGGTCTGTAAGGCCATGTCTGTACAGAAATGGGTAGAAAATTGTTTACGGAAGTCAGTGAATACATTCAAAGTTATTGTGAGATACACCCCAAACAGTCAGACAGAAAGAGAGCTAGAGAGTAAGATATGCTTAACATGTACGAAATCACACATACTGTCGTATCAAATAATATTTGTCTTTTATTGTAAAATAATATTTGCCTTATTTATTTTGGCTCTGAAATTTTTCGATTTTGTTTTCAAAATGTCTTTTCTGTATTTTAATTTTTTAAGGCCCTTATTCCTTTATAACTATGAATCCCAGGCAGCACCTTTTACAGCAAGGCATAGCCGCTTGGTCTTTATAAGTATGCATTCGCATCACTTGCACTACGAGCCTTCTGTCTTGAGACTACCAAGGAGGCATATCAAGATATTAACATGAAATTAACTTATAATAAGAGCTCAGTTTCTTATATATAGCACTATTCTTAGACGTTTCATATATCTGTCTTAATGTTGATAAGAAAAGCTGCTAGTGTATAGGTAATATATACACAAAATTAAAAATGATGTACAAAAATACATAAAAAGTACAAATATGGATATATTATACAATATTCAAGGGGGCTTACTTGACTAGAGAGTTTTGCGGACAGTACTAATCTAGACACATGTGGTCGGTTCCCTGGTAACTGTACAAAAAAAGCGTTTTGTAGCCCAGAAGTCAATATAGATTTTTTTGATTATGTGTAATTTTGTTAGAGAATTTAATTTTGGTGCACATGGTTTATCCATTTTACATTTCAAATATTATTTATGATTTGTGATTTGGATATTACTTTCCCGTATATTTGTTATTTTTGTTTGATATTTATTTGTAGGATCTTTATTTAGTGTTATGAAATTATTAAAATTTATAATTTTTTTCTGTCTTATTATTTGAATCTTTTTTTAGAAATTATTACTTTAGTATTACTTTTATCAGCTTTGGTTAAAGTAAGGTTATTGGTTGTTAGTTTTTGTTTTATGTTATTAATAGTGTTATTTTGTTTGTTTTTAATATAAAGGTTTTGGTTGTTATAATTTTTAATAAATTTTATTATTTTTATTGAGGCTTATGTTCTTATTTTATCTTGGTTTTTGTTGTATATTATAATATGAATTGCGTTTTCAGATTTCTTTACATTTTCTACTTCATGTTTTGTACAATAATGTTGGTATTTGTAATGTGGGAATTATATTGATGGAAGGTTGGCTAATCTGATTCATAATCTAATTCTGCTTGCTACTGCAGATATGACGTTCACAGTGCTCTGAGCTTTCAAATACAACAGACGTTAGCTACGCTTGTTGCGTTTCGCCTGTCGGCTTAATTATTTTCATGTCGCGACATATTATGTAGGCCTTAGGCCTAAAATATTTCATATTTTCTTCAAGTGTTGCATAATTGCGTTTCATTTCTCAAATGTAATTTTTCTTTTGTAATGTAATTTTTCTCAGACGTCATGATGCCTGAAGGCTTAGCTAACCTTCGTCAAAACTAAATTAATTTGTACCATTTATGTACAATAAATGTGTTAAAATACAGTCCACTTATCTACCATTATTTTCATGTTCCTGGCCAATTTAACTCCACGACATTATTAAAATGATTAACCAAGGAATCTACACGTCAAAATTTTAGTTCAACGTCTATATTAATCAAACGCAACTCTTATCATTTTTCGTCACTCCGGGCCTGGATTTATCATTCAAACTTCTTTTACAACCTTATACCTTGCGAAGCGGCTTCTCACTTAATCATTTTTTACTCCAATTTCTGGCCATCACGGGCGATTCAGTATGTTCACTGATCCGACCGTGTCGGTACTTATTTCAACACTTCTTTCGTCGCTGAGATTGGACTTCATAGACAGCACCATAGTACATAAAAAATCCACGTGTCAACGCCTACACGCCACGTTTTGAGCGGTTTCAAGTTGTGAGAGTATTCATCCATCCAGTCCGTGCGTGTCTACCATCTGCTGCACCGCCTCAATGCTGCAAGACGTCTCACCGAATACACGACATCAATAAATGGTGCGTAAAAAATGACGGAAGAAAGTTTAAGAGTGTTAGTTAAAAAGAGAGGCGGCTTAAAGTCTGTCATAGTGAGAATTAATTCTGCAATAGTTAACTTTGATAAAAATAGCAATACCAAGCATTTTCTAAGTGTAAGACTTGAAAGTTTAAAAAGTTTGTCAATAAAATACGATGAGGTCCAGTCTGAAATCGAACTAATTTCTAGAGACATAAATACTGCCCAAGAAGACAGAGACGAGGTTGAAGAGCTTTTGTATTCAACCGAGGCTAAGATTTTACAACTATTAGACACTTTCAACATCCAGACTGAATCTCAGACATTAAGTAGCAATATTCAATTAAAACCTATCAAGCTGCCCTGCTTCACAGGTAACATTCTCGAATGGCAGCACTTCTATTCGATATTTTTAGACTTGGTAGATGCTAGATCAGACTTAACCTCAGTGCAAAAATTACACTACTTATATTCATCTCTCAAAAATGAACCACTAGATTTAATCAAGGCTTTGCCTATTTGTCACGAAAATTATTCAATAGCGTTAAGTATGCTGTCCGCTAGATATGACAATAAATTTATATTAGCCAAATACTATATTCAAAATTTATTAGAAGTAAAATCTACAACTAAGGACTCTGTACAGAGCTTGGCAGAATTTACAAATACCATAATGTCTTCTGTCAATTCTCTGACAGCCATGCAATTGTCAGTAGATTCATTTCAACTTATTGTCATACAGCTATTGTCAACAAAACTTGATCATTCCACCTTTAAGCTATGGAAAGAATCTATAGATTCTGACAATCTTCCCAATTTCCAGAATTTTGTACAATTTCTAAATGCCCGTAGGCAACTATTAGAAAACACGTTACGCTAGAAGCTGGACAGCAGCTTAACAAACCGATTCTAAAATTTAACCATAAGTATGAAAAATCTAAGTTACGAAACTCTGCTGGCAGCACTGTATTTAAAAGCTATCATTCTGCTTCAAATAATTGTTCATGCCTATACTGCAAGGCAAGTCACCCAATTTATATGTGTGACAAATTTCGCGATTTAAGCGTATCGGAACGAGGGCAATTTATACTAAAGCACAAATGCTGCACTAATTGTTTGAGACCAGATCATTTTTCTCCTAATTGTAAGGTCAAGCAGTAATGTTGGTATTTGTAATGTGGGAATTATATTGATGGAAGGTTGGCTAATCTGATTCGTAATCTAATTCTGCTTGCTACTGCAGATATGACGTTCACAGTGCTCTGAGCTTTCAAATACAACAGACGTTAGCTACGCTTGTTGCGTTTCGCCTGTCGGCTTAATTATTTTCATGTCGCGACATATTATGTAGGCCTTAGGCCTAAAATATTTCATGTTTTCTTCAAGTGTTGCATAATTGCGTTTCATTTCTCAAATGTAATTTTTCTTTTGTAATGTAATTTGTCTCAGACGTCATGATGCCTGAAGGCTTAGCTAACCTTCGTCAAAACTAAATTAATTTGTACCATTTATGTACAATAAATGTGTTAAAATACAGTCCACTTATCTACCATTATTTTCATGTTCCTGACCAATTTAACTCCACGACATTATTAAAATGATTAACCAAGGAATCTACACGTCAAAATTTTAGTTTAACATGTATACTAATCAAACACAATTCTTAACATGTTTATTTGCATTAACAAAATTTGGTTTGTTTGAGGTTTCTACAGCAGTGAATTTAACAGTAGATAAATTTATGAAGTGTGGTTATTATTTTACATGTGCAAATGATTATAATCTTTGAGTTTATTATTTATTAATAAATTACTAAGTTTTATATTGATCGTGTTAAATTTATTTCAGTTGTGTTTATTTAGGATTGTAAATATATTAGCATATTTATTATTCTGTGTATGATAAGCAAGTGTGTTGGCTAATAGAAGATGTAAATTAATTATTGTTTATTAATGTAGTCGATTTTACTGCAATTATTTGCTATATCGTCTTTAATCCAATTATATTGAGCTCGAGTAATAAATTTGTTTAATTTATATATATTGTTGTTTTTCACTATTATTTTCGTATGTTTTGGAAAATATTAAGCTTTAACATATTTTGTTGAAACAAAATAAATAGGTTAGAAATAAATAGGTTTTAGTCTAATAAATAGGTTAAAAAATTAGTTATATCAACTTGTATGATGTTTTCATTCATCATATATATGTATATACTTATATATTACTTTAATATTTATAACTAAATTTACCTCAAGATATACTTTTTTCCTATTAGGAACATGTTTCGAGAGTTCCTGTACTCTCATCTTCAGCCTTCGCCATCTTGTTTCTGGTGAAGTATTTGTGTGTTGGCTTCTGGATGTTATTAAGGTAGTTTGTTGGTCTTTGGTTTTTTAAAGTTGCATTATTGTGTGTGGTTGTGGTATCTGTTTTTGTATTTTGTGTATTTTCGATGTTGAGTGCTTTGAATATTGTGTCATGTTTTGTATTGATTTGTATTTGTTCTGGTATTAGTTTGTTTTGTGTTTTATGTTTGTAAATCTGTAAATTTTCCCAAATGTTCATTATGGTCACTTTGTGTGGTATATGTTTTATTAGTGTTACATTGGTTATGTCTGGGAATTCATGTCCTGTGTTTATTGCATGTGTGGCTAAATTGGATTTATATATATTTGGTTTTTTGTATGCATTTAGGTGTTCAAAATAACGTTTTTTCAGCTGTTTTTTTGTTTGTCCTATATAACATTTATTGCAACCTTGGCATTCAATTTTGTATATACCGTTGGTGTTGTATTATCTTTGTTGTGGGAGCTATTTAGATTTTGTAATTTATTTTTATTAGTTTTGTATGCTATTTTTATATCTGTGTTTTTAAATAGTTTTGTTAGTTTTGTCATTTTATTATTTATATATGTGAATGTGGCCCATTTGTTGTTGTTGTTATTATTTATGTGTTGTTCAATTTGATTAATTCTTAATTGTTCAGTTTTTATTTTGTATTTGATTTTATTTTCTATTTTGATCATAGTATTTTTATTGTATCCATTTGCATAACCAATTTGGTAAATTATATTTCTTTCTTTGTCAGTTTCTTGTTTGTTTAGGGGTATTTTGTACATTCTGTTAAATAACGAATAAAATGCTGCCATTTTATGTTGTGGTGGGTGGTCAGAATGGTTAGGTATAATGATGTTAGTGGAAGTTGGTTTTCTATATATTGCATATTGTATGAGTTTGTTGTATCTTGTGATGGTTATGTCTAAATAGTTGATTTTGTTATGTTTTTCTTTTTCTTCTGTGAATTGTATTTTGGGATGTATGTTATTGATTTGTTTCAGTATGTTCTCTGCATTTGTGTTTTTGTTATTTGATACATATAGTCCATCAACTACATATCTTATCCATATGCCATCTGGGTCATGTGTTTTTATGATATTTTGTATTTTGGTGTCTATGTGTTGTAGGAATATTTCTGCTATTATGCTTGATAATGGTGATCCCATTGCTAAACCTTCTTTCTGTTGATAAATTTTACTATTAAATTCAAAGTAATTTTGTTTTAGTATTAGTTGGAGACTATTTTTTATTTCGGTTATATATTGTTTGTTTTAATTTTGTTCTATAAGTTTGTTTATTATTATGTCAATTGTTTCTTCTACTGGGATATTAGTGTACATGTTTGTTATGTCATATGATGTGAAAAATGTATTTTCATTTATATTTATTATTTTTAGTTTGTCTATTAATTCGTATGTGTTTTTTATGTTATGATGGTTATTTGTTAGATGGTTACTTTTTAGTTTTTGTGCTATTATTTTTGCTATTTTGTATGTAGGAGCTTTTTTGAAATTGATTAATGGACGTATTGGGTTGTTTAATTTGTGTATTTTTATTAGGCTGTTCATTTTAGGCGGTTCTGGATTATTGTTTATATATATGTCTATGTTTTTATTGTTGAAAATGTTTTTATTTGTTTTCATTAGTTTTATTGTTTGTTTAAGATAATTTTCTGTTGGGTTTTTATCTAGTTGTACGCATTTATTATTGTTGATGAAGTAATCGGTTTTTTTTATGTAGTCTGCTTTATCAATGATTACTGTTGCTTGACTTTTGTCTGCTTTAGTTATTATTAAATTATTGTTCTTTACTTTATTTTTAATTTCTTTTATTGTTTTATTGTTTTTATTTTGTTTATCTTTGTTTTTCATTTCGCTAGTGATTATTTTTTTAATTATATGTGTTGCTTCTGTTCTTTTTTCTTCTTGTATATTGTCTTTTATTAGGTTAATGGCAAATTCTGTTTCTACTATTAAATTTTCTAGATTTTTGTTTGCATTTTGGGTTATGTTAGTTTTTGACATATTGTTTAAATATTCTGTTTCTTTTTTGTTAAATTCTGTATTGCTAAGGTTAATGGTTCGAGGGTAAAATGTGTGTTTATTTTTGTTTTTTTGTTCTTGATTTTTGTTTTGTTGTTTTAATGTGTTAAGTTTTTTGTTGATTGTATAAGTCTTTTTGTTTTTTTAAAATCTTATTTTATTTTCTATGTTATTGTATTTATTATTCCAAGTGATTGGATGTAATAAACTTGTTAGCTCTAAGTTAACAAATTAAGAAATTAAGAAATTAAGATTCATTAAGAAATTAATCAATTATACAGTAAGAAAAATAGCATAACACTAGACATATACAAACTACACTTAGAGCTAACAAGTTTATTACATCCAATCACTTGAAATAATAAATACAATAACATAGAAAATAAAATAAGATTTGAAAAAAACAAAAAGACTTATACAATCAACAAAAAACTTAACACATTAAAACAACAAAACAAAAATCAAGAACAAAAAACAAAAATAAACACACATTTTACCCTCGAACCATTAACCTTAGCAATACAGAATTTAACAAAAAAGAAACAGAATATTTAAACAATATGTCAAAAACTAACATAACCCAAAATGCAAACAAAAATCTAGAAAATTTAATAGTAGAAACAGAATTTGCCATTAACCTAATAAAAGACATTATACAAGAAGAAAAAAGAACAGAAGCAACACATATAATTAAAAACATAATCACTAGCGAAATGAAAAACAAAGATAAACAAAATAAAAACAATAAAAGAAATTAAAAATAAAGTAAAGAACAATAATTTAATAATAACTAAAGCAGACAAAAGTCAAGCAACAGTAATCATTGATAAAGCAGACTACATAAAAAAAAACCGAAGACTTCATCAACAATAATAAATACGTACAACTAGATAAAAACCCAACAGAAAACTATCTTAAATAAACAATAAAACTAATAAAAACAAATAAAAACATTTTCAACAATAAAAACAGACATATATATAAACAATAATCCAGAACCGCCTAAAATGAACAGCCTAATAAAAATACACAAATTAAACAACCCAATACGTCCATTAATCAATTTCAAAAAAGCTCCTACATACAAAATAGCAAAAATAATAGCACAAAAACTAAAAAGTAACCATCTAACAAATAACCATCATAACATAAAAAACACATACGAATTAATAGACAAACTAAAAATAATAAATATAAATGAAAATACATTTTTCACATCATATGACATAACAAACATGTACACCAATATCCCAGTAGAAGAAACAATTGACATAATAATAAACAAACTTGTAGAACAAAATGAAAACAAACAATATATAACCGAAATAAAAAATAGTCTCCAACTAATACTAAAACAAAATTACTTTGAATTTAATAGCAAAATTTATCAACAGAAAGAAGGTTTAGCAATGGGATCACCATTATCAAGCATAATAGCAGAAATATTCCTACAACACATAGACACCAAAATACAAAATATCATAAAAACACATGACCCAGATGGCATATGGATAAGATATGTAGATGATGGACTATATGTATCAAATAACAAAAACACAAATGCAGAGAACATACTGAAACAAATCAATAACATACATCCCAAAATACAATTCACAGAAGAAAAAGAAAAACATAACAAAATCAACTATTTAGACATAACCATCACAAGATACAACAAACACATACAATATGCAATATATAGAAAACCAACTTCCACTAACATCATTATACCTAACCATTCTGACCACCCACCACAACATAAAATGGCAGCATTTTATTCGTTATTTAACAGAATGTACAAAATACCCCTAAACAAACAAGAAACTGACAAAGAAAGAAATATAATTTACCAAATTGGTTATGCAAATGGATACAATAAAAATACTATGATCAAAATAGAAAATAAAATCAAATACAAAATAAAAACTGAACAATTAAGAATTAATCAAACTGAACAACACATAAATAATAACAACAACAACAAATGGGCCACATTCACATATATAAATAATAACAAAACTAACAAAACTATTTAAAAACACAGATATAAAAATAGCATACAAAACTAATAAAAATAAATTACAAAATCTAAATAGCTCACACAACAAAGATAATACAACAACCAACGGTATATACAAAATTGAATGCCAAGGTTGCAATAAATGTTATATAGGACAAACAAAAAAACAGCTGAAAAAACGTTATTTTGAACACCTAAATGCATACAAAAAACCAAATATATATAAATCCAATTTAGCCACACATGCAATAAACACAGGACATGAATTCCCAGACTCATATAAAAATTAGCGATCGATTGAGCATCGTGTAGTGTGAAACAGACTTCGTAATTCGCGAAGATAGGCGAAAATAATGATTTGAACCAGAGTGGGGGTAAAAACGCTTCGACAAACTCTGACAAGATGAAAATTGTTCAGACTTGAGCTTTTGCACGACCTGGCTATAAATACCAGGCCGCGCTAATAAAGTTCCTTCTTCTATATTCAACCGTTGCCGTAGGAGGCTATGTCAGTCAACTACGTGATCGTAAATCTACAGTAAACGTTACCTGACGACTTGTGAGACAGAACAGAGGTTCGATGGACACACCTATAACCCATGATATGAGCAGAGCCAACAACAATTAAGCAAGACAAGCAGTGGAAGCCTGGAAGAGGACCAGAGGACGCGAGGACATGAAAGACTGGAGCAAGGACTGGAAGAGGACACAAGAACACGAAGGACTGGGAAAGGACCCGAGGACCAGAAGAGGACATACTAAAGTTGCCATATCAAACGAGGTGATAACAAACCATAATAATAAATAGACAGTTGAAAGACAATATTGAAACTAGAATGAAAGACATTCCAACTGTTGCTAACAGAATTTAAATTGTACATATATTATGTAAAGCCTTATTGTAATTTAGAATAATGTCTCATGTTGAGAAAGTAATATTGGAATAACGTAAATTCTATGAGAGAGCAATGCTTGATTTTCATAGTGAAGTAAAGTAGAATAATTAGTAGAGTCTTTAATTGCTAAAAGAATAATGCATATGCTATAAATTTAAAAGAGAATTACAGCCAAGTAAAAAATTAAAGAAATAATTGAAACAAAAGTAAATTCATTGTGAATTGATAAGCAATTGCAAAAGATGGCCACACTAAATGAGTAAGCCGAGAGCAAAAGTAGATAATTAAGAGTAGATAATAAGATTTGTGTATAAACTGTTTAGACATAAATTGTTCACATAAATCACATAGACCTACATAATATCGCACAAGCGAGGAATAATGAATATTATTTTGTATTGCCGAAATAAGTAAAGAGGTTGATAATTAAATAATGTAAACATTTAAAAACTTTATAACATTGTTTTGTTATTAAAATTACACCCAAACCAAACAAGTAAAAGTTGTTATGTTATATAACTTATCGCTCCAAAAGATTGGGGCTTCCCAAATTAAATAAATTTAGGGTAGTTACGTTACAATATATATATATATATAATAGTTTTATAATAATATTAATTGTTATTGTAACTTTACAATGTTATTTCTCGTACAATTATTATATTACGTTGATAATAATAATAATAATAATAATAATAATAATAATAATAATAATAATAATAAATTTAATTGTAATATAATATAATTTTATTTTAAAATGTAGGTTTTTAAAGCATATTTGAGATTGTAAATGACATGTAATGTGAAAAATGTTATCCTCATCACGGCTCACACATATAGAACATAACTTGATGCATAGGGAAAGTTCTCATATTTAGTTTTTAGAATGCCGTAACAGTATATGCATATCGTTACATACTAATGACGATACTAATGGAAAGTGTAAAATACGGTTTAAACTTAAATATTATTCACATAAAATTGCTGTGACTGTATTTAGGAAACACAGCAGTAACAGTTAAGTAAGCATTCTGACACAAAAAAAAATATCGGCCACTGTCTAAAATTCAGTCTAACCTTTGTCAGAATATAATAAATTGTAAAGAAAATGAAAACATACATTAGACTTTGAATGATCCTAATGCATAAAACTGACAAGTTCTTTACAAGACGCTACGAAATTGTCAGACGAGCCCAGTATAATACATAAGCAGTTAGCGTGCGCGAAGTAATCTAAGGGGTAAAGTTGATAGTAGAACATCGTTGATTCTGTTAAATTATTGAATAGAAATGCAGTAGCGTAACTGGAACACAGCAGGATAACTTTGCAAGCTATACACGTCTGTTAACAACGGCCTAAATCTATTACATAAACATATTATAAATGTTTTCAACCTTACCCTATATATCTGTTTTAAATCGTATAATATCTGTTTTCAACAGGTAGTAACGAACAGATTAAACACCGTCCCACACAAGCTCGATATCCTTCGTACCACAAATTTAGATAGGCCTTTTCCATTGAGGACCCATTCAGAAGACATCTCCTTATCGAAGCATTGTCCATGCGGTCGAGGGGGTTTGCGCGTTCCATTGAAAGTTGAGGGCTATGCTGGCGAGGCGGTAGTATAGCTATTGGTAGGGCCTCCCATACCGAATAGGTCTCAGCCCAGGAGCTACATAAAGATGTTGCACGACAATCCATCTATTATCCCATATCCTTAGCTTTCTTTGTTATCCCTTCCGTCGTTCTACGGACAGACCAAGCTCACTAGCCGTAGAGAAGGCAGCCGGGAGAGGTGTACCCCGAAACAAAGCATCTCCAGGTTGGAGGTTCCACACTAGGCTAGCTTTCTGTCTGGATAAAACAAACTCTGCCTCAGATATGTATGGAAGGAGATGAAAACGGAAGTATCATATGACGACTGCTAAAATTTCTAATAATAGACCTGGTATTTGTATTAATGGCTACACCTTTGGAAGAATCAATCGTTCTACATTTAAAATTTTAGGCTTATATACCTGGATTTTACAAACATTTTAGATATCCGGGTTTAATCATCATCATCGTCATCATTGGCTCGACAGCCCTTTGTGGGCCCTGGCTTTCTTTAGAAGATTTCGCTGTTCTCCTCTATTCTTAACCACACTTGAAATTTTTAATTTCAAGAGTCCTGATGTCCTGACTCGTCCCGTCCATCCATCTTAGTTCTTGCCTTTCAACTTTCCTTTTACTCTCTAGCTTTGCATCAAACATCTTCCCAACAACTCTTCTTTCACAAGCACGTACAATGTTTCTAGCCCATTCCAGTCTTTTTAATTTAATAAAAGTGACCACATCAGGTTCATCATACAAATTATAAAGCTCTAAATTATATCTTTTCCACCAGGGTCACCCCTCTTTCACTGGACCAACAAGTTGCCTCGGGATCCACTTCTCAAATTTATTTAGTTGCCTCTCATCTGACCTAGGCAGCGTCCTGATACTGTATCTGATGGATAAGTCAGTACTGGGGACACAAGGACCTTATACATCAATACGTTGGCCTTCCTTTGTATTCCTCAGCACACCTATTTGCTGACAAAATACGCTTTCGGATTTCCAAACTAATATTAATTTTACAGTTAACGTCTGAGCCAAGGTAGGTAAAGCTATTTACTATATCAAATTTACAAGATCTTATTTCTAAATTGTTAAGGGCCACACAATAGTCACTGGCATATACTTTGTTTTTTTTCTGATTGATCTGCAGATCCATTCTTGTAGCAGCTTTCTCCAATTTCACAAAGGTTTCCATCATAGCTGTTTCTGTTCTTCCTATAATATCGATGTCATCTGTATGCGCTAAAATTTAAAATGACTTATAAAAGATGTTTCCTCTTGTGTAAATACCTGAGTATTAATGACTCTGACTTTCTCTAAAGCATATTAAAAAGAAGGCAAGCTAAAGAATCTTCTTGTCGGACCCCTTTCCTCGTGTGCACAGTGTCCGATAGTCTATTCTGGATTTTTATCTGACGTTGTGTGTTTTTCATTGTGGCCTTAACTAGGGTGATCGATCTTTCTGGTATCTTCAACTCAGTCATTCCTGAATACAAGTATTCCCTATCTATACTGCCATAAGCCGATTTGAAATCACTAAAGAAGTGATGTGTCTCTATGCCGTGCTCGCTACATTTCTCAATAATTTGGCTTAAGTTAATAATCTGCTCGTTTGTTGACCTGCCTTGGCGGAATCTGACTGATAAACTCCTATAGCCTTCTCTGCAAACTGTACCAGTCTCTCAAACAAAATATTGGAGACTACTCTATATGCAATACTTAAAAGACTGATTCCCCTATCGTTGGCACAGTCCAAGATATCACCTTTCTTGTGGATGGGGCATATAACACTCAGATTCCATTCCTCTGGAACGGTTTCTTCATTCCATATCTTTCTCATTAATTGCTGTATATGCTTAAGGTAAACTGCGCCAATAATCTTTAATCATTCTCCTTGGATTAGGTCGTGCTTTGTTGTTCTTCAGTTCTTCCGTAGTCGGTTCCTCCAATTCAAACTCAGTGGAGCCATTAAGCAGTTCATCTTTCAAGTCGCTACCTAATATTTCTCCATCCTTGTTTTTGCAATATGTTGTTCTAGGTTGGAATTCTTTACGACTCTTATTTAACCTTTGGTAAAATACACTACATTCATTCATTCCTCGTAGATGTTCCAGTTCCGGCGGCGGGGGTGATGATTATGATAATTATGATGATGATGATGATGATGATGATGATGATGATGATGATGATGATGATGATGATGATGATGATGATGATGATGATGATGATGATGATGATGATGATGATGATGATGACGACGACGACGACGACGACGACGACGACGACGACGACGACTATAGTGGTGCTGATGATGATGATGTGATGATTTCATTAACGAAAGTGTGAGAATATATGTGATCAATGGTATTCCTTGAGCAAACAATTTCTAGCCAATTCTTTGTATTAGCATCATATTTGGAGTATAAACGGTAATGTGAAAATTATAGTGTGGCACACACCGCGTTACAATATATACGTAAAGTACTTGTAAAAGTGTCATTTGTAGTACATACTCTATGTTCGGTATCGGTGACTTCTCACACCAGTACATCGTTTTAGCAGCTTTCATTTTTTATGTTGTTTGTATTATCTAGTGCTTAGAAATTTATGGTATCCATTTACTAAAGAGTTATTGAGTGAGCGCAGTGAGTTCTTAGTTTTAACTTGACCGTTTGGCATTTGTCTCTCTGTGTTTGTCTGTTTGGGGTATGTCTCACGATAACTTCTGAATTTGTTAACCGATTTTCGTATAACATGGCAACCGAATCCATACTTTCCCTTTACACATCTCTATTGTTTTTCGGATTGATTCTCCCCCAAAAAATAGTGTAGCTAGTTGTAAAAATGTAAAGGGGGTCAAAATTGTAATAATTATATCAAAAATCCAAATTTAAGGGACTCTTAACAACAATCTAAATATTTTTAAAATTCAAAATTTTAGCTATGAAATTCAAAATTCAAAAAATGTAGCTATGAAATTAAACAGAATTTTAATCGAAATCTGAATATAATGTTCAGTTTGAAGAATTTAAAAAATTTAAAATACGGTGTAAATAAAATCAAAGATTGTAAAAATAGTAAAAATCCAGCCAGTTGTCTGACTAAAAAGAAATTAAACCTAAGTCTGATTTAGCGCTTACTAAACAAATATTTTAGAGGCAAAAATGGAACTCTTAATTTTAAGAAAAATTTTGGAAGACTATGTACAGAGGTTGTGAGGAATTTTTATTCAAAATGCAAACATAATATCTTTAATAATTTGGCAGAATCAATATCTCTTAACACGTATTCCAAAATTTAGATCATCTCCAAAGGGTTTGTAAGCTACATTAATAATTTATAAAACTGTATATACTACTGTTATCAGTTGTATATATTTATGAAAAGTATCAGATATAGGCCTGTTGATATCTATAGAACCACACATCAGCTTGAAATATGGGAATAATTATTATTTGTTTGTTAGTTGTATTTGTAAATTTAACTAAAAAAATACAGTGCTGTCGAAATTTTCAACGTTTACGTATGATTTCCAATTTTTACAATTATCACTTTATTTTAAAAAGTAGTAGAGTAATTGTGGTTTTTCGTAATTTTTCTGATACTTTAAAAATTACCTAATATTAAAGTTTATATAATAATAAATGTTATTGGTTTGAAATAACGGGCGAGTTCTCCAGCTCAGAGAGCTTACAGGGTAAATATCGGTCTAATTACTTATCAGTAGATGACTAATTAATAAATAAGGAAAAGTTTTATCTTATACTTGAAGAGATTCTAGCAAATCGTTGACGTTCTCAGTACATATGCAGCTGATTAAAGAAACGGAGTCTATTTTTATTGAGGAATAACAAGCAAAAACAATATTAAATATATTTTAATGCTCAAAACTTTGTAACGATAAAATTACAAATAAGTAACCCCTAACCTAACCCACACCGAAGCTGTCATTAGGCCACATTTTTAAAACTTCTTTTCTGTATTTGTACCTTTCTTCCAGTCTTTGTAATAAAGTGTGCTGAAACATGTATTCAAAGACAAATTTATAAAAAGTTAAATGTATAAAATATGAAGTTTATTTTACCGGAAACAAACTGTAATTACATATATTTGAAGTCTTTGTACTACATTTTATTGCTACAAAAAATAATTTGTTTCTTAATTTCTTTTTTAATAATATTTTCCAATTGTTACATTAGCAATGAGATACTTCATCGTCTTCTTCCATCAGATTGTAGGCGAATTGTCTGTTTTGTTCCCGAAGGAAATACATTCACTTCACCAGTATTTCTTATATGTCAATAGTGCCAATCCTCCTTAGGCCATGTAATTTCTGACATCCTATTGAGATGTGCAGTCCATCCCTCTTTGTTTTTCGCAATGCAATCTTGGATATTAACACTTTTTAACTATTTGCGTGTGTATAAATTGTAGATGTTCCTCTTCGTGTGCAGCCTTTAACAGATCGCAGGAATCTCGTCTTCGATGCCTGTATCGCACTCTGATGTTCCTTCACCCGAACCCAAGTTTCAGAACTAATGGTTCAGCCATTACCTTATAAAATTTTAGTCGAGACTCTTTTCTTGTTTTTGCTGACAACCTTTGACGAATTGTGTCATATATTGACTTAAACTTGCCAGCTTATGATCAACATCATGGATCACGTAATAAGTGATATCACAATCAAGATACCTGCTCTACACTCTTATTATCTAATACAGTCTTAGCTCACAAGGGTTATTTGCATTTAAAAGCAATAATATTTTTTGTCTTCTGCACAGACATTTTTGGGCAGTAATTCGGACAGATTTGTTGTACTGTAACAAATTAACATTGTACCGTTGTTACTAAAACATTTATCTCTGGGGTTTGCATTCATTGTTTTATATGATTACATGATCATACGCAACCAGCATCCTATTCAAGTATGTTGTGTTATGTTCATTAATTTCTCGATACAATCTGTATTTCTGTTCTCTATGTAATCAATATATTTATTGTTTAATATTTATATTAAACAATTTTGGAGATTAGATACAGCTTTGGCGCACTCCCTCGGTTAATTTAAATCTCCTTGTTAAATCCTATCCTATAGCCAATGCTATTCTATAGACAGTATACTTCTACGATAATATAATCTCTTTATAGCATCTACACAAGATGTTTAGGGGAACTCCGCTTATAATGTCTAATAGAATGGGTCTGTTAACTCTAGCGCTTTCTCTTATGTCATTGAAGGCAATGTGTGCCTCAAAGTAAATTTTCCTTTTTTATCAATCAATATTTTCAAAGACAATACATCACCAGTTCAAGATCGGCCCTTACTAAACTGCTTGTTTGCAAGCAGTAAATTATCCGAAATATAACAAACAAACAGTTTTCCCATATCAGTTGTCAATTGTATTTATCAAGCTTACCTATTAATTTGATGACACAGCCCGATCACCTTTGTTGCAAACTGCACTCATGTAAGCAAAAATGTAGACTGGCTCTTATTGGCTGACAGATCGCGTGACACTTTCTCTTGCCTCTGCGCAGCAGACTTGTCTCGCCATCGTGTTCGTGTTCCCGAGTATAGAGTAAAATTCATAAATCCTGAGCTTTTTCCATCCAAACCAGCTGCCTTCCGATTCTTTGTGGAGAAAAGTGCCCCTTCTATTTTCTCAAATATTATTGAATTTACACTTGTGTCCCCTCTTATGACTCTGCAGCTTTCTGGGAAACGTCAGTATCATACCATAGTTCATTGTAATACTCAATCCATTTGTCACGCAATCAAATTTACGTAAAAATCTCAGACATACCTTCTTCCTTTTTTCTTTGTTGAGGTGCTTAATTAATTTGTTTGCTACCATTTGACGGCTATGTATGTCGCCGACATAATATGTTAATCTCTTCTGGTACGCATCACGGATACTCCCTTTCTATGTGTCCCAGATGTATTCTTAACTTGCCTCTATCTTTTCAAAATTTCAGTTTCAAAGACCACCAAATAATGATCAATGTTAATCTCCGGACCTAAATATGCGTATTGTTTATTTATCTAAGCCAGAAGATTAATTTGCCTTGCTGGCTTATAATTTGATATAAATAATGTTTTAATATAATTGATATAATTTTTTATCTACACTTCCGTAGACAAAACTGAATAACTTGCGTTAGCGTTATGACTACAAGTATAACATGTAACCGAGTTTTTGTAAAATACAAAGTTTTCAGCTGTGCTTGGCAAGAAAATATCTGTGAGGCGACATAATAGTGTGAGCTCCGTGTGAGTGAGTGTATGTGTCTTTTGACCTACTTACAGCTGTCTGGTCGATATTAACTAACCACATCTAACCGCTGCAATACAATACTACAACTTTCTTCGGCATTATTTCTATTACACATCTTAATGTAAAATTTTATTTCATTTTTGATGTGCTGTAATTACTATCCTGTCTTATTACTTACACATTTTAAGATAGTTTCATACTAAATAGCAGATGTAACAGATGTTACTTGCTTAATCATGTAGTACAAACAAGCACCAGCTGCGTCTACGTCACCAGTTTTTAAATCTCAGTGTCAATGCACATATCCTCTTCCAGACCTGTAGACATCATAGCTTCCTCCATATTATACCTCCAACTTCTTCGAGGTCAACCTCGTCCCCGACTTTGACAATATCCATCCATTCCAACACTCACTTGGACCAACTAAAATCGTCCATTCTTGTAGAATGCCAAAGAAAATTATTTTTTCCTCGTCTCCTCAATATTATCCACTATATTTGTTTTCATTTTCATTATTTCTTATATTTATAACCTCTCGTAACTATTAAACTGGCTTCTACACTTAGTTCAACTGTCGTATATAATTTCTGTTTCAAAACCACTAAATTGCTAATTTGGTTTGTTGTATAACAAAGGAAATTATAAAGTATAAGAACGATTATGTAAAACAAGTCAAAACATTAAAACATGTACAATTTTGGCAACTCTTTATCGTTCATAACAAAGTAGTAATTAATTAATAAAGCTAGAGAATAGAGTAAATGTTATTGGTATTACACTCTTCCGTTCATATATCCTTGAAGACCCAACGTAGATTTCAGAAAATGTAGTTCTAGCAACATAATTGTCAAAAAATATATAACTAATTAACAGGATGAAATCAAAACTACCAACAATGTACAATATGACTACTAAGATAATAAACAAGAGAGAGTGTTTGGCGACCTCTAGGCAGTTAAGAATCGTCCGCCTCCAGGATCGGGACAGAAAGGTGACGGGGGTAAAGCAAGTCATCAGCAGCTAAACGTACTTGGTTGGCAAGAAAGAAAAATACCAAGAAGCAGACCATAATTTACGTAATTAATAAGGATTAAAGTGTACTGTAATCTTTAAAGTCCTGAAGAATTTCTAAATATACTTATATTTTTGAAAACATAGATTTAAGAAGTATAATTAAACTGGGATCCTTAGAATATCCCATCATCAGAGGAAATCTAAAATTGAATTTATGAACATTTCAGGAGAAACTTTCAGTAATTGTGAATGGTAAGGCTTAGTAACTGGGAATGATCCTGGGGATCGTATTCCCTAATAATATGCATTTAAGTACGATAATCTAATGAGTGTGGTAGATATATACCATATTCGTCGAATCCATGGGTCACTGATGTGGTATTAAAACATAAACAAAGATCATTGAAGACTAAAACCGACCTATGCGGTCACCAATCTAATACAACAAATGCTGTTAACCGGAAATTATCGCCACATACCTTACTTATCTAGTTTCTAAGTCACGAGCTAAGAACATCTTTCTTTAAAACCTCTAAGCGATGGGTGATTTCTTACGGGTATACTGATTGCTTCCATCGTATATGATAGCACTAGAATATAGGATCGTCCTCAAAACCTGTGAGTGGCGGTTAAAAGACCCTATTTACAGACCTAACAATCCTTAACAATTTCTACAAATAGTTTTGAACCTTTAACCGTAAATTTCGTATTAGCTGAGAGAGGACTAATGATGAGAAGCAAACACTTTGAAAGGTTTACCGGACCAAACCGAGAGCTCACTATAGGCCTAAGCGAGAAGTTGTTTTTATGTATGTTGGGTGAGCCATAGATATGAAGTGGCTTTGAATTCTGAGGTATTAGGGACGGTTTGAGATTATCTAAAATATTCCTTATATTTAAATAAAGTTCTGTAATCCTTTCTTTCTAAACGTGTCGTAGGAGTGGTTCTCAAAACCTCATGTGCGTCTGATTTTAAAATGGGCTCCATCTTTTTGTCATATTCAAAACTATTCACTAAGAGAACTCCGCCCTCCTTACTCGCCTCCCGTGTAGTAAGATATTTGTTTTCCCTTAGTTCACGCAACGCTTTCCGCTATTCGTAACTTATATTTGGTTGTGGTCTTCATTTATTATTCATTATCATATTATAATAATACCTTTTCTCCCGTGTTATTTTGCCACACGTTGGATGCGTCAATTCTGTAACAATAACATGTGTCGTATTCTGTAAATTCTGTAAAAATTTAAAAGCGTAATGTGTACTCTCAAAGACTTACCAAATCTTCGTCGCTCTTACCCGTACCTCACGCAGCCTGCATCCGTTGTGAACGTAAGAATAACCAGTACCGAAATCCTTACCTGTCCTCGTATAGTATGTTTATTTCCCGAAAGGCGCCAAATTGTTTTCCAGAAAACAATTAAAATGTCCAATATCAGTTTGTCTACTATACTGTGATGATTAATTCGAATTACTCGCCGACTGGCGGGAACTCGAATTTCGCTTGTCTTGATGACGTGTTGCCAACATAAAATTTGGTCAAAGAATTCTATTCACTGCTACAGAACACAACATACATAATACAATTTAAATAAACACAGGACAGCTAGTAAAGATTCGTACTTATTTATTTGATTTGATAATTCACTAATTTTTAATAATTGTCGTACAATTGATATTATTATAATAACGTTTAGCCTCGGCAATAGATTAATTTTCGCTCAGCAGAGAGCAGGGTGGCAGCACAGTGTTAGATTGACGACGCAATGGCTGTCGTGTTTTCTTATTTATACAAGTTAAATTGCCACTGAGTTCTTTTGATTACGAATAGGCTTAAAACAAGATGTTTAAATAAAGTACACCACCTTACAATTGTGGTACTTAGATACTAAAGAGGTTTACATTAAATTCAACTCTGTTGTGTTAAAAGTGTGTGTAAGTTTTATCAGTTTCAAACATAGGTTATTTTACAGTTACTTAATGTGTGAATAAATATGATTCATTAATCTTTGAAAGAAATTGGTGTTCAAAGTTCAGAGTGAGAGTTATATATATTGTGACAAATGTTATTCAGTTTTAGTTTTTATTTAATTATAATTTAAATCATACTTAACACAACCATGTTGTTAGTATTATGGATCGTCAAAGATTCTTCACTGTTGTTAATACATTCATATAATTTCAAAGATAGGGTTGCCGTCTCCTTTGGCGTCTGTTTCTTGTATTTAATTTTTTATTGAATTATTAATTTTTTAATCTTCGTTATTGTTTCTTCTTGAGTTACAAGAACTATTATGGACTTCTGGTATTCAATGTATCTGCATTTCTTTCTGATTTTCTTAGTTATTTGCTTTTACAAGGTCCGCATCAACTTAGCGTCTTCACCTCTGGATAGTTAATAATGGAATTTATCGTTACATAAAGGTCAAAATTATAATAACGTTCTGTAGTCATGGCAACCGAATTAACTCTGATTGGTTAAGTACTTTTGAAACTATTGTTACAAACCCTGGTTTTCTGTACAAACTTAATAAATATTTTATAATGATTATATTTCCTTGGGGACATTTCCAATGCTTGAAATATTAACATAGATGTCTCTATCTTCCTTCAAAGATCAATTTGATACCTCACAAGGCTGGTCTAGGCCATGTATTAATGTTTTTGTACAAAATTGATAATACTATTTTAATACATATTTTAATTATTTATACTGTTTACCACAATTCTGACATGTTGTTCTTGTTAGTTAATTGTAATTACATAACTTACTTGGTCATATCATTCAAATATAATATTCAATTGTTTACAATTGGTTTTCTGAACTTAGACAGCTATGTCATTTATAGGCCTAAACGGTAACATCTTAGAATTTCTTATTTTGTTCTATTTAAACAGTATTTATTAAGTACATATGGTTTGCTTATTTTCATTTCGCACTTATTGGCTTTTGAATTACTTTGAAACTGTTTTATAATCTATTAATGTTATTATACTTTTACAAAATTATTTCTTATCTGATATTTTTTTCTATATATATAAAATAGTTATTAATTTGTTGCTTGTTAAGTTTGTGTCATTGCTAGTTTTACTCCTACTCCCATTTCTCACACACCTCTTTAACACTTAAATCTATTAACAAAATATAACATAAAAATAACTTAATGGTCTGTATATTGTTCAGCCATATTCCTTCTTATTAAATACAACTATTATATTGTATGTCATTACTTTAATGTTCATACTACTCATCTCTTTATACTTTCATTACTTGCATATAACACAAATATATTACTGTAAAATTTTGTCTTCTTGTTTATACTTCCTTAACCACTAAAGAAACAAATTAACTTTCTTTAAATTAACAAAATAACAATTTTGGTGAGTATTATACCGACACCATCTGTTCTATAAATATAAACATTCTAGTTATTCTTTTAGTAATAGTATATGTTTTTCTATTTCTAACACCCACACCTACTCTGTTTCTTACAGTCTAACACAATTAACTTATTTTCTTATTCACAATTTGGTTATGGTTTTGGTTTATTACACTTGGTCACTATTCTTTTTCTTAAGATTATAAGTTGTTTATTTTTATATTCTCATCACTTCACTGCTTATTGTTACCACTCCCTACCTATCTCTCACTCTTGGTTTCAATGATATTCTAAATACACATTTATAATTATTCTTTAACATTTTGTGCTTTACCTTTTATTAAAATAAGGTCCTTAACAACATACTTTATTTAATAATAATTGTCTTACTTATGTTTTTATGGTTAGTGTACTTTTTTTATTATTTGTTTTATTCATGGTTACTTATATATTTTCTTTACTCATTGGTGTCTCTTATCATTGATTTTTCTTCTTAATTTCAGTATGTCTTTTCTCATCTTAATGTCTGTATCTGGCCAATCTCTGGGGTTGGGTCAAAGTCATTTGTTTGTCAGTCTAGTCTATTCTTTTAATGATTACTCTTGTTTACAATTCTTGTTTCTTCTTTCTTAACTTCACTTTATATTTTTTCTTCATTATTATTTATTAAATTTTCTTACCTTTTAGCATATGTCTAATACTTATATATACCCTATATGATCTGATTTCTGCAATGTTATAATATTAACCCTGCACCTGTTAGACTGTTGGTTGTCTTCTAAATGTCAACTACCCAATGCAACGGAGGTAACAATATCGAATACTGGTATTGTTGTCTTTGTTGTAGCAAAATTTAACTGTTTGTTTAAGACTTTATAATGAGAGAAACTTAATGTCAGAAAAATGAGGAAGGTTATTAACTTCCATTACCTTCTCAGAAGTCTCTCTGATAATTTTATTATATTGTTCCTGGAATAAAGAGTTTAATTTCTTATTATGTGTACTACTTAATGTCTAAACTAACAAGTTATGTTCCTTTAATATACACTGAAGAATTTTATCCAGGTCACCTCAATCAATTCTACTTTTCAAACGTTTATAAAATTCCGCAATTTCACTTTTAAGTTTATATTTTTTACCACGGTGAAAATTTAATCTCTCTTTAATACGTAATTTTGTTGCAGTATCAATAATGGACTCCGCTTTTAGACAACTGTATAGTAACGTAAGTACAAAACGTTCGGTATCAAACCATAATTTGTAACTAACATTAAAAATGTTTAATTATATATAGCATGCGCTAGATTTACGTACAAGTTTTCAAACTTTCCTATTTCGGTGTTCATAACGGGTCCGTACTGGTTGATCCATTCTATAAACCTCTAACCGATGGGCGATTTCTTACGGGTAAGTCTTCCCGTATTCGGACTACTTCCAGCGTGATATGTTTGTCGCTTGACGTTTTGATCCCATCCCCCCCCCCCCAACAAGGATGTTAGATCTTTCAACAGTGTCATTCAACCGCCACTCACAGCTTCAGAGGGCGATCCCATATTCTAGGGATTGAAACGTCAAACGACAAAAGTATCGCGACAGAAACAGTCGGAATAGGGAATCTACCCGTAAAATCGTCGTATAATATGCTTTGTGTACTGGTACCTTAAAACTCTAAGAACTGAATACTATACGGTGCAGAAATAAGAACAATTGCAATCCTCTACATGAGATCAGATGGCGCTGGGTTGCAAAGCCAAATGACGTTAGATTTTTGCTGTCATAATTTACACAGATAAGCTGAATAGGATTAGAGTAGTTTATAATTGCATACCTGATGATAGAATATAAGAAGCGCATTATGATGGCTATTACTGAGTAGAAAAGATGTGCATTACCTTTGCAGTAACCTCAGATTAATCTACGCAGTGTCAGAAATATTAATAAATGTTTACAAAATTAACACAGTAAATATGTATTTGGATAGTTTTGCCGTTATGAAATTCCTTAATGTTTCAAGCAAATTTTAGACCTATCTGAAGGAAATTTGTTTACAATACTGTTCTAGTGGTGACGTGATATCAATAGTCCTTGAACTGAATGTCACTGATAACATCGACACAGAAAAATTCTATACAGAACCTGAACCATGGTGGCAACTTCTTCAAGCTCTTATAAGTGAGAGATGACGTCAATAGACAGACAAGAAATAAATATGCAGGATTTGATATAATTTCAATTGTTTCTTTCACAACTTTTACGGACTTCCAACATGTCACAAGGGAAATCATGAAAATTTGTTTTAAACTGTATAAAAAAATTGGTTCGCTTTCTGTATGAGAAACAGACATTTAATAATTACGCTTTCCGTAATAATACTGTGGGTAGGCTTTGTATTTTTGTTCTTTATGAAAATGTATCTACAGACGAAAATAAATTCTGGGGTTACTTTTTACGGTGAACTAGTTTAAACATCTTGTCACTAATTTATCATCAAGAGATTATATTTTCATAATGCAGACTCTCCTTTGTAACATACTTTTTATTACAAAATACTGTATCACAACTATATGAAACAACTAATGTATTATTTGTGAAATGGTCACTTGGATGTTTAAAAAGCCCATCCACACATTTACTTTAGATTTATCTTCAAACAAACGGAATAGAATGAATTTTATTTCAGACTTATTAAAGAGAGCAATGACATTAGTGCCTGTTAAAAATTTAACCATATTATGAATGGGTTTAAACAACCTGTCATGACAACCAACTTTGTCTTCATCGACTCACACGTACTCTGTCAGTAGTCTTTGAAATACTTGTCTCTTGCATTGTGAACGCTTCAAGCTGCCCAAACTCTTCACTATTTTAATAATAATGTCAAGTTCGTATTCAAAATTTCATTATTACTAATGCTGTTTTCACATACTACAAATGTAGCCTATATCAAGTAGGTTACAAATTCATTTATGAAGCTTTCAAGTTACTTTCAACATTATGCTAACCTCTCGGAAGTTAGAGTTGGTTTGTAATTCTTCTGTTTCATTTAAATGTTTAGTCATGTCCCCAAATTATTTTGTTCTTCAAATTCGTTTATGTCTTACTGTATTGTGTTAATTTTATTTACTTATATGTCAAGTTAATTCATTATTAATTCATTACTTTTTATATGTTATGTATAGTGGTATGAGGATTTTTTAGGTTTATAGCCCGTTTCAAGCATATAGAACTCTATAATACAGTGGGCGATAGTGGATCTTTGACGCCTAAAGGATAACCGAATAAACGTAATGATTTTATGCATATGAACCTTGGCAATTGTATTTCCATCTATTATTAATGAGTTTTGCATGGACTGTTTGTTGTATTTTCCCTAATCTCGTTGTGGTTAAGAGTCTGTATCAGACTAGTTGTTCACAGTTGTTAGCTTCTTACCAATACCTCACCAAATTTATTGAACAATTTATACGTTTAGATACAGTATATTGAGTTATATTTATAGAAAACGTTTAACCTCAGAAATATTAGTAGCTTACGTTACGAAGAGAAATATTTTGCAAGACGTGGGCGTGCAAGAAGCTGAGTAATAGAAAAAGAAATCATTATATCTAATAACACGTTTGTAAGTTTGCATACCAAATGCACCAAATCATCTACACACATTATAAAACATAAAAATTAATCAATTAAAAAGCGCAGAATTGTGATTTGTTATTCTTAACAGGATCACTTTACTGGCCAAAACATGAAGAAGTTAATATTTATTTGTAATTTCTTTTAATCGTTTATTGTGTGGGTGTGGTTTATAAACCAGTATACCTATTACCAAATTGTCGTCTATTTTTCATTAGCGCTTGACATCTGCATTCCACAGTATCTTATAGATTGTTTATTTTCTCTAATACTTTTACGCACGCGCCTGTAAGAAAATAAATGTCTTAACAACTTAATAGTGTGTAAAACGTATTTTCTACATTTACTTGAAACATAATGCAACAGTACAAATGTATAGGGTACTGTGCATTGCATAAAGTAATTAAAATAATTAATTAGAATAAATAAGTAATTCACATTGTTAATAATAATAGTTCAGCTTGCAATATGAACAACCAAACTTTCATGTTGGGACAGGTGGAACACGCCAGCTGCTGTCAGTGTGTACACACGTATGTTATATGTGTGTGTGCGACCTGTCAATTCCTGAGAAACGCCACCCTTAAGGAACGCTACTAATTATTTGAATTTATTTAATTTGTAAAGATTGTGTGCATAATAGCACAAAACCAAATACACCAAAATGTGTATAAAAATAAGACGCATATGTGAATAAAAAATAGTGTGTAAAAAGGATAAAAAGTGTAATTACAGGAAAATAAAAATAAATAGAACTTATGTTAATTAAGATAAAGGAAAACGGCTTGTACATGGTGAACACATAAAAATTACCGACAGAATGAATATCGAATAATGTGCAAAAGACTTCGCAAATCGCGAAGACAGGCGAATTAAGTGTGACAAGAATCGTGTGTGAGAAGTAACGCCACGACAGTCTCTGACATGCAGAATATTGTCGAAACATGATTTTTAGCGCCCTGGGTATAAATAAAGGAGACGCGCTAACATCATGCTCTTCCTCAATCAAACATCGTAGTGGCCGGAGGCTTCACGAGTCCAACTCTTTCTTGATCGACTACTGTGGCAACCAGAGACTCTGCTTAGAAACAACATTTATATCTCAACCACAGCAGCAGTCACGGACTTCACGACTACTCATCAGTTCGTGTGAGCACTTGCAACCTGAGGCAATGACGGGAGACAAGGGAGCAGCCGAGTACATGCAGTACGAGAATCCGACGGACGAGGGACCAGGACTCCAGGACGACAAAGAAGCATCCAGTATCAAGGACCTAGAACCGAAGAGGACACGCTGCCGATTTACAACAACAATAAGGTGACAAACAACCATGTACTTGTAAACCGAGACTCACTCAAAGACAATAATTAACGAAGCAAAAAGAGAGACAATTCAAATCAAACATAAATTAATAATTTGTACAAATGTAAATATTCTCTGTATAATAATTAATGTAATGCTTAAGAATGTTTAACTATAATTTTGATCAGTAACTTAGAAGCTATAATTTGGAATCTATAATTTTTTATATTGAAATTGATAAAGTAATTAGTGAATTTTATTAGAAAGCAATGCATATGCAGTAAATTCAAAAGAAATTAGATCTTTAAAAAAATTAGATAGTCTAATCAGTGTCATACTAATGAGCAAGCTGAGAGCAATATTAGATAATTATAAAGATGTATTAGAATATAAGGTTGTATAATATGTCTATGTGTAATATGAATATCAATTATAGGTAATAATTAGATGTATGTTAAGACTACGTACACATACAAATAATAATGATTTTAATTCGCAACAAAAAATAAGAATTTTGTTTAATAAATATTTAAATGATTTTTAACCAAATTACATAGTGTTATTATTATTACGATTACACCTATCATCATATACAGACACGAATTTAATGTGTTGTAAAGATTTGATCAAACTATTTTTTAAACATATAAGAAATGTCTGGATGAATATATATATATATATATATTTGCGTATACGCACGCGTGAACACACACACACACACACACACACAACTGAGCGTACACATAATAAAAGTATAAACACGCGATGTGAGTAGGTGTGAATGTACTTACGTCTGTGTATTACCCAAAGTGCCTACTGATTTCAGAACTTGTTAGTAAGATTCGTTAAGATATGTTTGTGTGAACAGTACAAACGTACTAAACGAGAGTTTTAAATAAATGATTTGAATGTAGTATTTAGTAAATCATGATGCGCTGTTATGAACAAATTTTAAAATATTGTTAAACTACTGTGTCTAGCAACTGGAAAGCGGAAGAACTGGTTATCTGGTATGTGAAATGCATTTTCCCTAATTACGTTTCAATGGGGCAATCCTTTATATTTCCTCGGTTTCGGTTTGAACTTTCAGAATAATCGAGTTCCTCGAGGCTTAAGTATATGTTTCAACGATTGAACCATGAAATGTAGGTGAGTTTGAGTATGTTACAATTTGACGATTCTGATATAATTTACATCTGTAAATAAAGGTATCGTTTAGTAAACCATTCAATTAATGGTAACGATGCAGTCGTTGGAATCTCTTGCTTACATCAATGGAACATAACGTTGTAATATAAGCAATTAATGGAATACAGTATAATGAAATGCAAAGGATGGTTAATATAATTGGTAAATCAGGTTCAAAGAAAATGATAGGAAATAAGCTTAAAAATAATACAGGGATGCTGTGTCATTCCATACATACTATTGTTTTAAAAAAGAATATAAGTAAATGAAAATGAAGTAATATAAGTAAAATACCATACTTACTATTGTTTTATAAAATAATATAAGTAAATGAAAATGAAATAATATTAGTAAAATGCCATACTTACTTTTGTTTTATAAATAATATAAGGAAATGAAATATAAGTAAATAACTTATCTTTTATGAATAAATTTAAAATGATAATAAGAAGAAGCTAATAAAAATGTACGTAAAGAGTATTACATCTCTGATTTTAAGAAGTCACAAGTACGGTGTTTAGTATTAAGATATAAATGTCGACGGCAAAGAAAAAAAATAAAGTAACAGAAACAAAGAAGTCCAAGAAATTGTTTATTACTATCCGAGCAATAACTGTTTCTGCTTACTACTAATTATTTCCCAACACTTTTCAAAATATTTATTATTTAAATAAATAATAATACGTTATCAAATCACATGAGTTACTGAATTGCTAGGCCTACTAACAACTGAATAAATGAATTGTTTTGAAGTGTCAAATGACACTTTATTATTTCTAATTTATAAATTAAATTCATCACAGCAAACATTACATTATAAGAAATCTACCGTTAACACATTATATACAATGGCAATTACTCTTAGGAATATGGTCACAGTGGAGATAACGTTCCGAGCGTAACAGCTGCTGCTACTCGTATAAAAATGAAACTGGAGACCGGAGCATCCATTTGTCACGTCATAAGTCACCAGCCAAGTGTCACACTGTATGTATAAATGATTCACCTTTTCTATCCAAGAAACATTAAATTTGTCTCTTTGCAAAGGGATGCGACTTTCATTTGAACTAAGAAAAGTCTCCTAGCAACAATATTAAAGTTATTCGTGTGTTCTTTAAATTTTATTTAGGCTTATAGTACTGAAAATATGTTTGGTTTTCCACTTCTCCCAATATCTATCAGTTGTGGCCCAATACATATAAAAAGCAAAGCTAGTGTTTTCGTTTGCAGTGTTATCACTGACTCAGGGTACACACATTATACAGAAAAACAGTCGAGCTACTCTAAATAGAAAGTTCATATCATGAATTTCCTTTCATTTTAAATGTACGAGTAGTTTAATGTGTCTGTCACCTTCAGACTTTTTTCACATGTAAAATTTATGTGTATACCTCCAATGTTGGTAACTCAAATTTTTCATGATAACGAGACGTTTCACGTTAGTTATAGGCTAAGTAATTTATATTTCACTATCTTTGCCCTCAGTGAGTTAAAAATGTATTAAACATTCTATATAGTATTCTTAGTTCATACTATACAGGAATATAGTTTACACGAAATACAGGTATTTATATTTAATGTATAGTTGTATGCATTAGGTTTATTGTACGTACAGTATATTATATTGGGCTATTAATTCCATTTTTATTGACTAAATTGTATACGTTGAGTATTTATGATCTTTTACAAAATCTATGATAACATTTATTAAACTTTGCAGACACAAGGAAACAGATACATAGGAGATACTTTTATGCATTATTCATCATCTTCGTCAAGGACCAAACAAAAATGGATGTTCTGATCCCAAGCAGATAGACTAAGCTGGTCACTCAAACGACCAGCTTTTTCGGACGTCCAGTATCCCTCCGTCCTTTGGTTTACTTTTATTTAGTGTAGTTGGGAAAATTTGATCCATCTGGTTATTCTTTGCTTGTAAAACGATGTCCCCTGGGTATCTTATCGCAGGGTAAAACGATGGTGAGGCTCTCACTCTCTCGCTTAACATCTAGCCCAATTTTCTGTCTAGGTTGTTTCCCCCCAAACTGACCATCTACCGGACTAAAGAGACCAGCACAAAACGTATTAAGTTGAAGCAATTTTGACTAAAATATGAATGTACTGTTAAGTTTTACATTTTCAAAATATTTTGACTCTAGGAAGCAGTAAAGTGATCACAATTTTTTTGTAAAGTGAAAATCCATCTGGGTGTCAGATTAAAAGGAATTTTAACCCAAATACAAATGTTCCTAACTATGATTATGATTGTTATTGTATGATTCTGTGCTCTACAGTTGTTATGTTACTAAAGAAATATTAGAGTAATCGGGATGTTTGTAATTTTTACCATAATTAGAAAATTGTCTAATAACGAAATTATGTAATAATAAATGTATTTCGTTCAAAATATTGAGCGAGGTCTGCAGCTCAGGTAGCACACTAGTTAACCATAATGAGACAAGTATATTTAAAAAGGGTCCGATGTACGAACTCACAAAGATTATTGCAACATAGTTGAACATGTAATATAGCCTACATTTAAATTTTTGTACTAACCTGAAGTAGGCCTACTTCACGATTAGACGCTGTGAGCACGCTACTAGTGTAAAAACAGGAGATAAAAGATAAAACAAGACATTTAAATATTCAAAGAGAAACAATTCAAATGAACAGTTCCGGGCAAAGAAGAAATCACCTGAGAAACAGTAATTTTAACTTCCATGTTCCGTAAGGCAATGAAAGTATGGTAACCGCGAAACAAATTGTGTTCGAAATAAGGGCTGACTCTTATTGTACTACACTGAAAACATGAAGCAAAGCCAGTTTCCAAAAAGTGTCTGTGTTTGTATGTAGAAATATTTTGTGGCGAACGATAACTACCGCAAATTCAAACAGAATCGAATAATTTTTTGCATAGTGTCCGAGTTGTAGATTGATGTGCAAGACTCAAGGCATATTGATTTTGGTGAAGATCGCTTAAGGGAGGAGTAGTTTACCTGCAACGTTTTACGTTTTAACAAGAGTAAAGTACTTAATTTTGATAAATTATGTATCGTGAAAAGAAGGTCATGATAATCCACTGTAGAAAGGTAGATGAAATATCTATAAATCAAAAGGATATCTGAATGGGAACGGGGTAATTTTCTAGAAATAAAAATGATATTTAAGCAGGGAGGGGTAATTTTTTGAAAATTAACTTTCTGATTTCGAATAAACTACTTCATTTTGAAGCATAAGATACCTTAGTAATTACATATAATGAAATTCTATGTAATTCTATACCATCTTATTACTCAATAAAAGTGTAAATATCAAAAATTGGGTTGTTTGGTTGAGTAGTTTACCTACATTGTTTTATGTTTTAACAAGAGTAAAGTACCTAATTTTGATAAATAAGTGCCCCGAAAATAAAGTCATATTAATCCATTGTAAAATTGTAAATGAGATGGGTAGTTATATTATAAATGGAGTGGGTAGTTGGAGGGGGAGAAGGTGATTTTTTGAAAATTGCTGTGCTGATATCAAGTACAGTACGAATATTTAATTTTGAAGGATAAGATACCTTAGAAATTACATATGATAAAACAATTACTCTATGAAAGTGTAAATATCATTAATGGTGGTGATCGGTTGAGGAGGAGGGATGATTATGTGAGTAGTTCAGTTTCTTTATAAAAACAAAGTTCCTAATTTTTATAGATAAAGTGACTCGAAAGAAAACATTATATTAAACGACTACCCATACTAACAAAAATATCTATAAATAGTAAAAATAGTTAGGGTGGGGGATATTTTTTTAGAAATTATCAAACCGATTTACTTGAGTAAATCATTTTAAATATGAATCTTACAACATGAAAGTCATGTATGGTTCTCCATACCAATATTTTTGTGTGTACTACGTTATCGGCAACAAAGAAGTATTTTCTATGGAAATATTTCATTTAAATTTGACAAAATTGTATTCAAAAATTTTATATAAATCTTAGATATAGTAGTCATTTACGGTTCTCCATACCGATTTTTTATGAAAATCAAAACGTGCCCACTATTAAAACAACGCCTACCTATCGTGAAAGAAAGAACCCACATTCCGTGGGGCGCTAATTCACTAACGCAAGTGCTTAAAAGTGTGGGATTCAAGTGGAAGAAATGTAATGTAAATGACTAACATGTAATGTAAGTGTAATGTAGTGTAATGTAATGTAATGCACTTCCAAAAACTAATGTAAATGATGATGGTATTATTATTATTATTATTATTATTATTATTATTATTATTACATATTTCTACGTAGGCTATAAGTTAACAAGTTAACACGATTTTTAGAATTCATAGGAATCTCCTTTTATGTTTTTTAAAGCGCAGTCTCAAATAATCTGTCGTTGGTTTGTGAAATGTTAAAAATTGAAACATTAAAGTGTCAAAAAGACAGAATGCAAGAAACTGATAACAAATTACACGACAAGTTGCCAATAAAATTTTAAACATAGCTTATTATTACGTACAAGATGCCAAACTCGCAGAGGTGGAAAGGGTCCGTGTTCAATTTCAACGTACAGTATTTGCAAACGACAGACCCTTAAGCACAGACTCTAGATGATGTCTGTGTTCAACTTTGTGTGTTACAAAGATGTTCGACATAATTCAAGATACTTCAAGATTATAAACATTTACATATACGCCTCCTGAGTTAAATAAATTTCTAATCAGTGTTCAAAGTAGGCCTACCGTATAAATTACTCGCGGCGACTATGTTATGTAATATTCTACTTTACTTAATAGTGTTGAGAGCTTACAAATTTTATACTGCCTTTTCGACAAAATATTTTTTGTTTACCTTTTGTAGAGCAATTTTACCACTACATGAAATCTGAGTTACTTGAATATTGAAGTATTAAATTTATTTAACAGCTAAGCGTATTCTGATAGTAATAGAAATTACTTCTTTTTGGACTGTAAACATAAGTTGAATCTAACAGTTTGTGATGATAACGTTTTCCTTACTATTACCTCAGGTATTAGTTTGTGCAATTCAGTATTGCGGTATATACATACTTTTACGTAAAAATATACTGAATATCTAATCTAAATATAAAATACACTAGAAAGTAGACCTACACAACGTATGTTGCACCGTTCATATCTTATCATATCAAGTACTATAGACGAAACATATAGTCAAATATAAAATTAGTTACGTAGCGTGGAATACAGTAATACGATATAAATGTGTAAAGTAGACAAAAATGTAGTAAAAACAGTGCCGGGAAGTTAATCACCAGTGACAGTGGCAGTCGCTATCATTTGCTTCAGATGAAATGAGGCGTGTCGTATATCATTGTCACCGCCTGGTGTGCTTAGTGCTTAGTGCTTAAACTATGACTACTTGTATTAAAGAAACGTTTGTTGCATACAGTAAAGACTTTTGATATATTCATATTATGTCGACGCCTCCCTTTCATGAAAGGGTGGATGTATTTACAGTCCTCATATATTTGTGTGAACTTTTATTTTAAAATTATTTTATGATTCAGATGCTATATACGTATATATAGGCCTAAACAAAACTTATGTCAAACTAAAATCCTGAGACATTTGATATGTTGATACGGTACCTTGAAAGTATTTGAATGACGGGGGCAAAAAAACTGACCTGTTCGACAACACTGTCACTTAAAACTTTACTGTAACGTCAATCACTTTTCAGATTCCTTAATTAGACCTTGCCAAAATAATGCCAGTGTTTTTCCGAAATTTAAAATGTTACAAATCAACGAATTGACAAATTAAAATTTCTTAATTATCAGAAATATTATCAAATATTGTCAGTACATTGTTAATGATTTAGGTATATTTACTTTAGATAACAGCATATTTTGCAGTGCTGAAGACTCCCTCACACTTTTCACATGCATAATCAAAGTAGGTAGCAATGAAAGCGCGTTCATAAAACAAAATAACTCTCTGCTATCTGTGCAGAATAGCTTGTTCCAAAACAACATAAACATCGTATATACAATACAATCGTGAAACCAATTACGTCATACGGGTGTGAAATATGGCCATTAATACAAAGAACAGAAAAGTTGCTGGAAGCTACTGAAATGGATTATTGGCGAAGAGCGGCAGGGAGGTCAAAACTGGAAAAAGTAAGAAACGTCAGAATCCGGGAGATAATGGGGGTACAGTACTCTATTGTCGATGACATAAAAACAAAATTTCTAAGATGGTTTGGGCATGTACAAAGAATAATAATCGACTCCCCAAGCAAGTTTTGAGATGGACACCATACGGTCGTAGGGAGAAGAGGAAGACCTAGGTTGAGTTGGAGAGAAAGGCATCCGGGCAATGGAACAGAACATAGGCCAGACGGGAAGATCTTTTTCATCCCGTTATTCTGAACACTTAAAAGCTTTAACCAACAACAATATACACTCCGCATTTGCCACACACATACACACAGAAAACCACAGTTACACCAACATAGACACTAATCTTGAAATTTTACATTACCTACCCAAAGGTCGAAAACTCAACACAACTGAACAATACGAAATATATAAACACCACACAACACAACCAAACAACATACTTAACGATCAATTACAATATAAATCACATACATTTTTTGACACAATTATACAAAAAACAAACATTAAGTTGAATCCCCGCGCCAATCCCCTTCCTCCACACACCACCCCCACTACACCTTCCACACAACAACCGTTACAAAATGATGGCAGTCTGACTCGAAGCTGAAGAAGGCGGATACGTACGCCGAAACGCGTCCAACGAAAAACAGTAAGTTTCACAAGGAAAAGTTCATTTTTAGATAAGTGGAACAGATTTATTTTGTTGTTGCAAAAAACAGTGTAAATTCTTCTCTATTAAGGGCACTGTAATGTTCTAAGTTCAATTGTTACATGGTGAACACTTTGATGGTACCTGAAGTTGTGATACAGCCTCACGTAATGAG
Organism: Magicicada septendecula; assembly: GCA_034769895.1. Lineage (NCBI taxonomy): Eukaryota > Metazoa > Arthropoda > Insecta > Hemiptera > Cicadidae > Magicicada > Magicicada septendecula. The sequence goes on from CM068368.1 coordinate 243,184,011, forward strand.
AAACCCAAGAGACCTCATAACATTCGTTGCTTTCAATGTGCTGTTCCCAGTTATGGAAGCCACAGAGATCAGTTAATTGTAAGTAAATACAATTTTGAATTTCGTAGATAAAATAGTACCAAAATAAGAATGTATAATTTATGGTGACCTAATTAAGTAATTGTTGCTTCTATTCAAGGGAACTGGCAGATGTATCTTATATATCCTTAAAATCTGAGTTGTTTTAATAAATGTTCTTTAAAAATTGTAAAGATATTTTCATTTTAGTATTTATAGGCTACCACTGCCATGAATAATATTTTCAAAGTATTTTTAAATTTTATAAAATTGTTCATTGAAGTTCAGTTTTATTGTTTTTCTTTTAGTACATCCAATTTATAACAATCTTTTATGAGAGAATCAAGAATACAGAAGCTATTTTAGAAATCAGACAAAATAAAGGAAAAAAAAGTTTATATCTCTGTTGAGAGTTAAAGCAATTATTCAAAATAGATTGTGACATTGCACGTTGTTAACGTTGTACATTGATTCTGTATTGATTAGACTGGATCACATGATATATTTTTCACGTTTATTGGTAAACAAAAAATAAAAATAAAACTGTTTTCCATATTGACTGAACTGGCATCAGATTTTTGATGAATTGGCATCCACGCGTACATATTACGCTTCTCTTCACATATTATTCAGGCACGCTTAGAAATACAGACAGACATATAAAAGTGCAGTTTACCAGAATACATTTTTAGAAAGTTTTTGAATTGCTCCTAAAGAAAATACGTGTTATTAAATGTCTAACTCTGAAATTAACACGTAAATGCAGTTAGCAAAACATATTTTAAATTGGTGAATTATTTAATTTTTTAAATTGTAAACGTAATATTTTGAAATGTTTAAAATATTAACATTTTTAAGCCAAAATTTGATATTCTAAGGTTAAATTTATGTAATAATAAGTATTTAAAATTAGTGTATTTACAATTGACAAGTGGTGACAAATCTCTAATGACTTTAATAAAAATCGGCATAGAGAACTATACACGACTTCCATGTTCTAAGATTTATGTTTAAAATCGTTTACTTGAATTCGGTTATAATTTCTAAACAAATATTCCCCAACGTAAAACTATTTTCACTATTTATGGATATTTTTGTTATTTTGAGGTAGTCGTTTAATATAATTTTATTTTCAAGTCACTTTATCTATAAAAATTAGATATTTTATTCTTATAACGAAACTGAACTACGCAGATAATCATTCCCAACACTTATGAACGTTCGGATTTGGGTTACGATTCCTTTTAATTTGGCACCCAGTTTGATTTTCACTTTTTAACAAAAAAATTGAGATCTCTTTACTGCTTCTTAGAGTCTTGGCTTGATAAATGGCGCATAAAAATCAATTCATCCAAGTCAGTCCACGTTACCTTCACCACACGTAAGGCAAACTGCCCTCCAGTAACAATTAACGGTCAACCAGTACCGCAAGCTGAAAGTGTTAAGTACCTTGGGATGCATCTGGACAGGAGACTAACATGGAAAAAACATATAACATCTAAGAAGATTGAACTTAATCACAAGGTCAGAAACATCTACTGGCTGATAGGCAGAAAATCACGGTTAAGTCTCGTCAACAAACTGTTGATCTATATAGCAGTTCTTAAACCGGTATGGACTTATGGTATTCAACTTTGGGGTACTGCTAGTACAAGTAATATTGAGATTATCCATCGCTTCCAGTCCAAAACTTTAAGATCAATAGTCGACGCTCCATGGTTTGTCTCCAACAACTCTATACACCGCGACCTCAAAGTTCCAACCGTGAGAGAAGAAATCATGCGCCTCTGCAGGCCTCACACTCCAAATTAGAACAGCATCCTAACCATCTGGCAAGTAATTTGTTAGACAACAGTGAAGATATTTATAGACTAAAAAGGCACAAACTATTAGACTTACCATTCAGGTTTAACTACTAATGTATTCTCTGTATTTTCTGTATTGTACTGTCTGTGATATCTGTTTTGTATGTTTTTGTATTCGTGTCATTAATAAGTGTTAATGTCAACCTGTATATGTGCCTTATGGGCCCAGTGTTTAACAGTTGAACTTATTGTATCACGCCAGCAGGAAGTGGAAGTGATTTTTGTTCAATTGTTTACATGTTTTTTTCGTTTAGTTTTGTATTTTGTGTACCTCTTTAATCTATTATCAAAAACAAAAAGAGCTGTTAATGATCAGCTCTTCATAATCCTGTATGTGTGTTGTCAGCCAATTTGTTAAATGTTCGCTTAGTCGAACAGATTACAGATCTCCAATAAATTAAAGAAATAAATAAATAAATAAAATATTCAGATTGTGGTCGGATTCCCTTTAATTTGATGCCTCACGTGGGATTTTGTGTTTTTTTCACAATTTTGACTCAGCGTCCTATTTTTGGGGTGATCAATCTCAAAAACGACAAGATTATGTGGGGTGCGGCATGTGGACATGTGTGACAAGTTTTACGAAAATTGGTTGATGCGTTCAAAAGCTATTGTGAAATATACCGCAAATAGTTAGATAGACAGACAGACAGATAAATGCCAAAATGTCGTGTTAAATCCTTAGAACACGCTTCAGCGTTCAAAAAATTACAATTTTATTGCCTGGCAACAATTTTTTTATTTTTAACAATTACCATTGTTTGAAAAAGTTTAAATGAATTTTACTTCCATGTTCCTTAAGGAAATGGAGTATGGTGATGGCAAAAAAAATCGTGTTCGAGATTATTGCAGATTCTGATTGTACTACACTCAAAACATGAAAAAAAGTCGTTTTTCGAAATGTGTGTGTGTGTGTGTGGTGTGTGTGTGTGTGTGTGTGTGTGTGTGTGTGTGTGTGTGTGTGTGTGTGTGTGTGTGTGTGTGTGTGTGTGTGTGTGTGTGTGTGTGTGTGTGTGTGTGTGTGTGTGTGTGTGTGTGTGTGTGTGTGTGTGTGTGTGTGTGTGTGTGTGTGTGGATTTTTTTCTATGGCAAACGATAACACCTGCAAATTCAAACAGAATCAAATAATGTTTCGCATACAGCCCTGAATTTTAGAGTTCTCAAGACCTATTGTTTTTGGTGAAGATCGGTTAAGGGAAAGGGGTAGTTTACCAGCAACGTTTTATGTTTTAACAACAGTCAAGTGCTTGAAAATTCATTTAAACTTTTTGAAACAACGGTAATTGTTAAAAATAAAATAATTTTGTTGCCAGGCAATAAAATTATAATTTTTTCATTTTAATGTAAATCATGTATGAGAGAAAATATATCGTTCGTGGCAAGCAAGCATATCTCAATTTTGTAATGTTTACGTTTCCATTTTATTATTATGATTACTGCAATAAAAAGGCACGGAAGGCACACACACACACACACACACAAAATTCGCGTTATTTCTGGCCTCACTCATGTTTATTTTCTTAGGCTTTTTAAATGGAAAGTGCCGAAACCCACACCAACATAACGCTTGCAAGCCGAAAAAGTGTCCAGCGTGGATAGCGATTTGCTTCCTGTGGATCGCTGGGCAGTGTAACTGCACGTGTTTACAGAGGAGCGATTCATAGACAGACTTTTCGTCTTTAGGGAATGAACCCTCTGTAAGATGCTGAGGGTCCATGAGCGACTTCGGAGCGCTCCTTCTTTTCCGCGTGTTTGTTCTGTGAAATGGAAGTATGGTGATGGCAAAAAAAAAATCGTGTTCGAGATAATTGCAGATTCTGATTGTACTACCCTCAAAACATGAAAAAAAGTCATTTTTCGAAAAGTGTCTGTGTGTGTGTGTCTGTGTGTCTGTAGATTTTTTTCTATGGCAAAGGATAAGAGCCGCAAATTCAAACAGAATCAAATAATTTTTTGCATACAGCCCTGAATTGTAGAGTACTCAAGACCTGTTGTTTTTGGTGAAGATCGGTTAAGGGAAAGGGGTAGTTTACCAGCAACATTTTAGGTTTGAACAAGGGTAATTTTTTCTATGACGAACGATAACTGCCGTAAATTCAAAGTAAATCAAATACATTTTTGCATACGTTCCTGAATTGTAAAGAACTGAAGGTCAATTGATTTTTGTGAAGAGCGGTTAAGGGAAAGGGATAGTTTACCGGCCACCTTTAATGTTTTATCAAGAGTAATTGTTCCTAAGACGAACGATAACTGCCGCACATTCAACCAGAATCAAATAATGTTTTGCATGCGTCCATAAATTGTAGAGGACTCAAGACTTCCTGATTTTGGTGAAGATCGGTTACGGGAAAGGGTTAGTTTACCGGCAACATTGTATGTTGTAACAAGAGAAATTTTCTACATGATGAACGATAACTGCCGTAAATTCAAACAAAATCAAGTAATTTTTTACATATGTGCCTGAGTTGTACGAGACTCAAAGCCTATTGATTTTGGTGAAGATCGGTTACGGAGAAAGGACAGTTTACCAGACACATTTTCTGTTGTAACTAGAGTAAAGTACTTAATTTTGATAAATATAGTATCCTGATAAGAAGATCTTAATAATCCACTGTAGAAACGTAGATGAAATATCTATAAATGAAGAGGCTAGTTGAACGGGGTGGGGGTAATTTTCTATAAATGAAAATTATAGTTGAAGGGGGAGGGAATAATTTTATTTCCATGTTCCATAAGGAAATGTGATGGCAAAAAAAATCGTGGCCGAGATTATTGCAGATTCTGATTGTACTACCCTCAAAACATGAAAAAAAGTCATTTTTCGAAAAGTGTCTGTGTGTGTGTGTCTGTGTGTCTGTAGATTTTTTTCTATGGCAAAGGATAAGAGCCGCAAATTCAAACAGAATCAAATAATTTTTTGCATACAGCCCTGATTTGTAGAGTACTCAAGACCTACTGTTTTTGGTGAAGATCGATTAAGGGAAAGGGGTACTTTACCAGCAACCTTTATTTTTTAACAAGGGTAATTTTTTATATGACGAACGATAACTGCCGCACATTCAAACAGAATCAAATAATGTTTGGCATACATCCCTAAATTGTAGAGGGCGGAAGGCCTACTGATTTTGGTGAAGATTGGTTAACGGAAAGGGGTAGTTTACCAGCAACGTTTCATGTTTTAACAAGAGTAATGTTTTCTATGACGAACGATAACTGCCTTAAATTCAAACGGAATCAAATACTTCTTTTCACACCTTCCTGCATTATAGAGTACTCGAAGCTTGTTGCTTTTAGTAAAGATCAGTTACGAGAAAAGGGTAGTTTACCTGCAACGTTTTATATTTTAAAAGGGTAATTTTATTTTTATGACGAATGATAACTGCCGCATGTTCAAAGAGAATCAAATAAATATTTGCATACGTTCCTGAAGTTGTAAGTATTCAAGGTCTCTTGATTTTGGTGAAGATCGGTTAAGGGGAAGGGGTAGTTTACCAGCCACCTTTAATGTTTTAACAAGACTAATTGTTTCTGTGACGAACGATAACTGCCACACATTCAAACAGAATCAAATAATGTTTTGCATACATACCTGAATTGTAGAGGACTCAAGACCTACTGATTTTGGTGATGATTAGTTAAGAGAAAGTGGTAGTTTACCAGCAACGTTTTATGTGATAACAAAGTTAATTTTTTTCAATGACGCACGATAACAGCCGTAAATTCAAACATAATCAAATAAGTTTTGCATACCTCCCTAAATTGTAGAGAACTCAAGGCGTTTTGATTTTGGTGAAGATCGGTTAAGGGAAGGGGGTAGTTTACCAGCAACATTTTATGTTGTAACAAGAGAAATTTTTTATGACGAACGATAACTGCCGCACATTCAAACACAATCAAATAATTTTTCACATATGTGCCTGAGTTGTAGAAGACTCAAGGCCTATTGCTTTTTGGTGAAGAACGGTTACGGGGAAAGGGTAGTTTATCTGAAACATTTTTTGTTGTAACAAGAGTAAAGTACTTAATTTTGATAAATAAAGTATCCTGATAAGAAGATCTTGATAATCCACTGTAGAAACGTCGATGGAATATCTATAAATGAAGAGGCTAGTTGTAGGGGGTGGGGTAATTTTCTATAAATAAAAATGATAGTTGTAGTGGGAGGGGATAATTTTTATTTATATGTCATGTGTACTACGTTATTCACAACAGAGAAGTAGTTTGGTTGTTAAAATTCCTTCTCGGACTGTTTGGCCGTGGTCCAATGTTTTGTACAAAACCAGACGTATCGGCAGTGATATCGACTGCCATCATCAGCGAAAATCAAGTGCGCTAACGTGAGGTGGTATACGTTAGTGACCACAGTACTGTGGTTAAGGCTCAAGAAAGAAGTAGTTTCTATCGAAATATTTCATTTTGAAAATAGTTTTAAATATAACTCTTAGAACATGAAAGTCATGTATGGTTCTCCATACCGATATTTTCTTTTTACTTCCATGTTCCATAAGGAAACGGAAGTATTGTGATGGCGAAAAAAATGGTGTTCGAGATAAGGGCTGATTCTGATTGTAGTACCCACAAAACATGAAGCAAAGTAATTTTCCGAAAAGTGTCTGTGTGTGTGTCTGTATGTCTATGTGCAGAATTTTTTCTATGAGGAACGATAAATGCCTCTAATTAAAACATAATCAAATAATTTTTTGCATATGTGCCAGAGTTATAGAGGACTCAAGGCTTATTGATTCTGAAGATCGGTTAGGGGGGTAGGGTAGTTTACCTTCAACGTTTTACTTTTTAACAAGAGTAAAAATGCTTGAAAATTAATTTAAAATTTTTCAAACAATGGTAATTGTTAAAAATAAAATAATTTTGTTGCCAGGCAATAAAAGTATTATTTTTTCATTTTAATTTAAATCATGTATGAGTGAAAATGTATCGTTCCTGGCAGGCAAGCACATCTCAAATATGTAATGTTTACGTTTCCAAAGTTTTATGATTGTGATTACCGCAATAAGAAGGCAGGCAGGACACACACACACACACAATTCGAATTATTTTTGGCCTTTCTCATGTTTATTTTCTTACGTGTGCACGCTTTTTAAATGGAAAGTGCCGAAACCCACACCAACACAACGCGTCCAAGTCGAAACGGTGTCCAGCGTGGACAGCGATTTGCTTCCTGTGGATCGCTGGCCAGTGTAACTGCACGTGTTTACAGAGGAACGGTTTATAGACAGACTTTTCGTCTTTTGGGAATGAACCCTCTGGAAGATACTCAGGGTCCATGAGAAACTTCGGAGCGCTCCTTCTTTTCCGTGTGTTTGTTCTGTAAAACGTACAGCTTGTAGATTCGCAGTTTCTTACCTTTACAGTATCACTCAACATACAAATTATAAAATGTAGTATATCCTTATATACTTAGGTAATACTTGAAAGTAGTAAATCACGTGTTAAATACTTGAGACGTAATTTATTCACGTGTTATATACGATAATATTCTTCACACTATAATGTATTTGATAAAAGTCAGATAAAGGTAAGTTCCACTCTGCAGTTAAACCATTGATAACATCTAGAGAAACTGAAATTTGCAAGTTAAGTTCAATGCGTACCTGTAACTACCAAATTTATTATAATTATGGAATAAATTTTCTGAACAAACTTAGTCATTAGGATTATATGCAACTTTCTGCCTGTGGCCTATGTTTGAAACTAACTGTGTTTAAATTCAAAAAGTATTTGCTTATTACTGTTACTTCAACATCCGTGTCGGTTAATGTTGAATAGGTAGGTTGTTTTGCTTTCACTACTAAATAATACTAGTAAATATAGTGACGAAAGTAACACGAGCATTTTTTAATGATGATAAAGAATGCCTAATAATAATTTATCATCTGATTCTTCAAGGCACATACCATTTATATTACACGCGTACACACACACACACACACACACACACACACTTTGTTATCAGGAACAGTTGTTTTTACTTCCATGTTCCGGAAAGAAATAGAAGTATGGTGATCGCGAAAAAATCGTGTTCAAGATAAGGGCTGATCATGATTGTACTACCCTCAAAACATAAAGGAAAGTCATTTTCAGAGAAGTGTCTGCATGTCTGTGTGGAGAATGTTTTTGTATAGTGAACGATAACTGCCGCAAATTCAAACAGAATCACATAAGTATTTGCATATGTGCCCGAGTTGTAGAGGATTCAAGGCCTATTAATTGTGGTAAATAAAAATCGGTTAACCAAAGATTGGTTTGGTAGTTTACCTGCAACGTTTTACGTTTTAACAAGAGTAAAGTACTTCAAAATTAATTTAAAATTTTTTCAAATAATGGTAATTGTTAAAAGTAAAACAATTTTATTGCCAAGCAATAAAATTAGAATTTATTCATTTTAATTTAAATCATTTAAATGCGTGAAGATTTATCGTTCCTGGCAGTCAAGAATATCTCCATTATGTAATTCTTACGTTTTACAAAGTTTTATAATGTGTGTTTTACCGCAATAAAAAGGCAGGCAGGACACACATACACACACACACACACATACACACACACATAATTCGCGTTGTTTGTGGCCTCACTAATGTTTATTTTCTTACGTTTTCACGCTTTTACGTAAAGTGTCGAAACCCACACCAACACAACGCGTGCAAGCCGAAAAGGTGTCCAACATGGACATGCGATTTGCTTCCTGTGGATCGCTGGCCAGTGTAACTCCACGAGTTTACTGAGGAACGGTTCATAGACAAACTTTTCGTCTTTTGGGAATGAAGCATCTGCAAGATGCTCAGGGTTCATGTGCGACTCCGGAGCGCTCCTTCTATTCTGCGTCTTTGTTGTGTGAAACGTACACTGTAGATTCGCAGCTTTACTCTGAAAAACACTCCATAGAGAATGTTGAAAATTTTTGTTCACGGTGTACCCTCATCATCGAAACACACTAAAAGCTGCTCTGATGTTTTGATTACTGACATCATAATATTAAAACTTTGGAAACTTGAGCACTACTTAATGGACATCAAACATTCACTTTTACAAACCATTAATTTTATGCATATTTTGAAGCAATAAATGGTTTAATAAATTAATACAATCTGTGTACGTATTTATATTATCATATAAGTATTTCAAACTAATATGTGCATGTTTGTGTATATGAAAAATATATAATGTAATATTATATACTGCGATAGAACACAGGATCATGATAAGCAATGAACGGATCTTATGCATGGATGACGGACATTCTCAGGTATAAATTTGTTTCTTGTTCAAATTGGTTTTTTAGCTATAGTTTTTGTATTGTATTACCGATAAGAATTTAGAATAGGTCAAACTCTTAAAAATTGTATTCGTCATTTTTCTATGTAATGTGTTTGTGAAAGTGTGCGCGGGTGAGCGAGTTATTAACGTTTTTATGTTGTGTCCGTTATAATTATCCGATTTACATGAGACTTGAACAAGACATAAAATTTAATATTGGCTACAATTTCCCTATATTCTGTGATCTTCAAATAACTCTTAAATGTGAATTTTTGTTATATGAAATCTCTATTTTAAACTCACTCAGGCGTGAAGTAATAAAATCCAAGATAATTATCTGTGCAGGCTTTGCCAATTTCATGCAAAGTGTTGCATGAAGAACTATTAGTTCCGTGTGCATATTTATCATGTGACCGATAATTGGCCAATTAGAACGCAGTAAAATCATGGAAAATTGTCTGTTGCCATGTGCAGATGAAGGTCAGTTCATCTTGAGCATTCGTCTAGTAAACGTGCGGTCCGCGTTCAAGAAGTTTCTCTTGCGTGAACACGTAAACAGTGCTAAAGGTGTACGAACACTTGGAACTCTGTGTGAGTTATTCTACAGACCCAAGTAATTCAGTTTTAATAAATAATATTGTGATTTACAGGTATCCGTGTTAG